>JAVDOI010000026.1:3695965-3951513 GCA_032191485.1 Leptoclinus maculatus
ACCTACTGACTTCATACCTACCGACTTCATACCTACCGACTTCATACCTACCGACTTCATACCTACCGACTTCATACCTACTGACTTCATACCTACTGACTTCATACCTACCGACTTCATACCTACCGACTTCATACCTACCGACTTCATACATACTGACTTCATACCTACTGACTTCATACCTACTGACTTCATACCTACTGACTTCATACCTACCGACTTCATCCATACTGACTTCATACCTACTGACTTCATACATACTGACTTCATACCTACTGACTTCATACCTACTGACTTCATACCTACCGACTTCATACCTACTGACTTCATACCTACTGACTTCATACCTACCGACTTCATACCTACCGACTTCATACCTACCGACTTCATACATACTGACTTCATACCTACTGACTTCATACCTACTGACTTCATACCTACTGACTTCATACCTACCGACTTCATACCTACCGACTTCATACCTACCGACTTCATACATACTGACTTCATACCTACTGACTTCATACCTACTGACTTCATACCTACTGACTTCATACCTACCGACTTCATCCATACTGACTTCATACCTACTGACTTCATACCTACCGACTTCATCCATACTGACTTCATACATACTGACTTCATACCTACTGACTTCATACATACTGACTTCATACCTACTGACTTCATACCTACTGACTTCATACCTACTGACTTCATACCTACTGACTTCATACATACTGACTTCATACCTACTGACTTCATACCTACTGACTTCATACCTACTGACTTCATACCTACTGACTTCATACCTACTGACTTCATACATACTGACTTCATATCTACGGACTTCATACATACTGACTTCATACCTACTGACTTCATACCTACTGACTTCATACCTACTGACTTCATACATACTGACTTCATATCTACGGACTTCATACATACTGACTTCATACCTACTGACTTCATACATACTGACTTCATACATACTGACTTCATACCTACGGACTTCATACCTACTGACTTCATACCTACTGACTTCATACCTACGGACTTCATACCTACCGACTTCATACATACTGACTTCATACATACTGACTTCATACATACTGACTTCATACATACTGACTTCATACATACTGACTTCATACATACTGACTTCATACATACTGACTTCATACCTACTGACTTCATACCTACTGACTTCATACATACTGACTTCATACCTACGGACTTCATACATACTGACTTCATACATACTGACTTCATACCTACGGACTTCATACATACTGACTTCATACATACTGACTTCATACATACTGACTTCATACCTACTGACTTCATACATACTGACTTCATACCTACGGACTTCATACATACTGACTTCATACATACTGACTTCATACCTACGGACTTCATACATACTGACTTCATACCTACGGACTTCATACATACTGACTTCATACATACTGACTTCATACCTACGGACTTCATACATACTGACTTCATACATACTGACTTCATACCTACTGACTTCATACCTACTGACTTCATACATACTGACTTCATACCTACGGACTTCATACATACTGACTTCATACATACTGACTTCATACCTACGGACTTCATACATACTGACTTCATACCTACTGACTTCATACATACTGACTTCATACATACTGACTTCATACCTACTGACTTCATACATACTGACTTCATACATACTGACTTCATACATACTGACTTCATACCTACTGACTTCATACATACTGACTTCATACCTACGGACTTCATACATACTGACTTCATACATACTGACTTCATACCTACGGACTTCATACATACTGACTTCATACCTACTGACTTCATACATACTGACTTCATACCTACTGACTTCATACATACTGACTTCATACCTACGGACTTCATACATACTGACTTCATACATACTGACTTCATACATACTGACTTCATACATACTGACTTCATACATACTGACTTCATACATACTGACTTCATACCTACTGACTTCATACCTACTGACTTCATACATACTGACTTCATACCTACGGACTTCATACCTACTGACTTCATACATACTGACTTCATACATACTGACTTCATACATACTGACTTCATACCTACTGACTTCATACCTACTGACTTCATACATACTGACTTCATACCTACGGACTTCATACATACTGACTTCATACATACTGACTTCATACCTACGGACTTCATACATACTGACTTCATACATACTGACTTCATACATACTGACTTCATACCTACTGACTTCATACCTACTGACTTCATACATACTGACTTCATACCTACGGACTTCATACATACTGACTTCATACATACTGACTTCATACATACTGACTTCATACCTACTGACTTCATACATACCGACTTCATACCTACGGACTTCATACATACCGACTTCATACATACTTACTTCATACATACCGACTTCATACCTACCGACTTCATACATACCGACTTCATACCTACTTACTTCATACATACCGACTTCATACCTACCGACTTCATACCTACCGACTTCATACATACCGACTTCATACATACCGACTTCATACATACTGACTTCATACCTACCGACTTCATACATACCGACTTCATACATACCGACTTCATACATACTGTGCACATGAGTCCTGACAACACATTTACCATTAAAGGACACAAGTTGCATGTTTTACTACTTATGAAAGTATTACATTTAATCTCATTCCCATATATGTATTTTGTATATAACCTTGTTAACAACATGTAGTCACACATACCGTATATCCTTCCACTTACTACACCAAGTCCATCACTATCTCGGTCGTTTGAATGCGTTTACTGTCGGCTACTTTACATTTGTAGTAATGCTTTCTCGTGATAAGAAATTAATTAAGTTATTATTAGATAAACAAGCTTGTTTTCTCAAGATAACGACATAATTACCTTGTAATCTCCAGATCAGGTCGAAACGGTATAAAAACAAATGTTGGAATCATGTTTGTAGATAATGCACAATCGTGTTATTAGGACAAACTGCCGTGGGCTATCAGAATATGTGTGCTACAGTGATGTCACATGAATGTATAAATAGTTATATCACCATCAATACAAAAGATGAAATGGAAATCTCAGATATTTAAATCACACGAAACACAATAGGGAAGAATTGGTAAATAGCGTTTTTCTAGTCTTCGAACCATTTAAAGCACATTAACACTACATGTCATTCATCCATTCACCTATTCATGCATCTCCCCCTCACTGGACTCACAATGACAATAACTGTTTTCTACACAGATACATGGACAACTAATCACAGAACACATTCATTGTTGGATTTATTAGTTTTATTAGTTAAATTATCTGTTTTACATCAGTTTTTCTGCGGCATCCATGAATGTAGATTTACCCCTCTCCATGGAGAGCGCTGGGTCTCACCTGCACTTTTGAATTTCATGTGAGACACCCAGCGTGGGAAAAGGAAACGTACCACCTGTGGATAAGCACTTAGTGGAAGCGACAAACGGCTTTCAAACAACATCAGGAGGAAAGAACAAGATAGTGGCAGATAGGCAGGAGGGCAACACCAGCTGGTAACAAACACTATACTCACAGTCGGCGTACTATTGAGAGGTTTAAGGAACAAATTGATTCATATAACAAGGCTACTTGCAGTTAAATGTCTTTTGTGTTTGTTGCTAGTGGTCTCTTGTTCCCCTTGCTGTGTGATGATGGACCGTACAGACTTCGTACAGATAACGTACAGATAACGTTTTAGTATTCAGGCGGTTGGTAATGTCAGGCAATGAAGCAATAGTAGCATCATGCGCCATAAATAATAAAACTATTGCTGAACATGTTAATTACTCTTATATGTATTTAAGCAAGAGGAATTATATCAACAGAATCATGTATGAGAATTATCTAAATCTAAATGTGCTCGAAATGGAAGATCAGTTTACTTCATGATTTGTGGATATATATTGATATATTATTGCAATGCGATGATATTATGAATTCTAGTAAACATAGTATAGTTTGTCAAAAAAAGTCAGTAAAAAGTCACAGTAAAGTACGCCATGAAATGACATCAAAATATAATATGCTGTCAAACTGTCATAAAAATATAATTAAAAACTCATAGTATACTATAATAAAATATAATAAAAATACCGTAGCATTGTATGCCACAAAAATGTCATAATATAGTATGTCATAATAATGTAATTGAAATATCATTGTATTCTATGCCATTTAAAACGTGATATATTATGTCATAATAAAGTCATATATAATGTCATTGTATAACATGCTGTAAAAATATCATGTGATAAAAAATAGAATAGTATAGTATGCCATAAATTGAGTCCTAAAAGAGATATAATCATGTTCATAGTATAGTATGCCATAAACATGTCGTTAACAAGGCCATAGCAAAGTATGCTATAACAATTTCATAATATATTCATAGGGTGTGAAAGGTCTGCAGTGATCTTTCCAGTCCGTTTCCTGACTCTGGAGGTGTACAAGTCCAGGATGGAGGACAGGCTGGAACCAATGATCCTCTCTGCAGACCTGACAGTCCGTTGTAGTCTGTTTCTGTCCTGTTTGGTGGCCGATCCAAACCACACAGTGATGGAGGAACAGAGAACTGGATGATGGTGGAGTTGAACTTCCTGAGCTGCTGGGCCTTTTTCCTGATGGTGTCGATGTTGGGGGCCCACTTCAGGTCCTGGCAGATTGTGGATCCCAGAAACCTGAAGGTCTCCACCGCAGACACAGTGCTGTTGAGTATGGTGAGGGAGGGCAGTGTTGGGGGGCTCCTCCTGAAGTCCACTGTCACCTCCACAGTTTTGAGCTTGTTCAGCTCCAGGCTGTTCTGACCACACCAGAGGACCAGCTGTTCGTCCCGGTAGGCAGGGGCCCTGTGATGTCCTTCAGGTGGGTCAACACCAAATTTTAAAAAGTGAAAAGTGAAAAGACTTTCATAAGTTTGATGAGTGAAGAAGCACAGTGGTGGACTGACTGAGCTCATTTAAAACAACAGCAACTAAAATGTTGGTAACGTTATGTTAGATAACTTAGTATAGATAGTATAGACATCACTCACAGCCTCCATATTCTGGATCTTACCTTCATAGGAATGGATGGGGCGTCACCTCCAACGCTGTATCCACTTCTCTTTATACATCCATTATTTGAACGGGACTGGGAGCTTGAGTTGGCACTGTTTACGCATGGTCCTAGTGTGTGCTGGTTCTCCTGTCATTTTCTTTTTAATATTATGATATTTTACGGAAAAAGTTGAGGGGTCCAACACTGCCTTCTGAAAAAGTGAAGGGACATGTCCCCTGTGTCACTCGCGTAAATTAGGCCCCATTACTAAACTACTCAACATATTTTGTTACTCCTTGTTTCTGACAACCAGAGACAACTGCATCTCTCTATGAGTGTCAGTGCATAGGCTACATGGGACACTTGTTTCTTCACCACTGTTACAGTAGCAAGAGATACTTGCAAACCATTGCACTATCAAGCAGAGTACAGTCTCTTCTCTCATTGGTCCCGTTGGTGGATTCACCATGTCTGATCAGCCTCTATCTTTACTGTAACACCTTGTTTTAAATCTGTCAGTCTTAATCAGTCTGTCGGGATATTTGAACCCTGTCTGAGATGTCTGTAAATACATGCCTTGTCCTCCTCTGAATGAAATGTGGTGCTGTTTGATCAAATAACATGTGAGCATAAG
Source organism: Leptoclinus maculatus (assembly GCA_032191485.1). Classification (NCBI taxonomy): domain Eukaryota; kingdom Metazoa; phylum Chordata; class Actinopteri; order Perciformes; family Stichaeidae; genus Leptoclinus; species Leptoclinus maculatus. Next base: position 3,701,757 of record JAVDOI010000026.1, read on the forward strand.
GTCATTCCACAAAATGACCACACAACAGGCTCACTCTAAGGGTTGTATTGACATGTGATTGCCAACAGTTGCTCATGCTTAGTAAGCAAATCAAAATGACCTGAGTGCAGGAGGTCAACTCTGAATTGATGTTCTTAGATAAGCAGCACAAGTGAATTATCCTTAAACCTGTATTATTAACTCGTTTTTTGTGCCGGCACTGTAAACACAACATTGACATATCCTCACAAGTTTACAACCAAATAAAAAAGTAAACCTTTACACTACAATGCAGAGAGAAAAACCTTTGATATCGTCGTACGACAGCTGGTTTGTGAACAAATAGAATTTCTGAAGCAGTGCCAGACATGTTATGCATGAGCTGAACACTGGGATGTGCAATGTCTATGACAAGAACCTGAGAACACCCAGTCATCTCATCAGTACATTGTTGATATCTTTTTCCTGCTCTGGCCCGTGTGTCAGTCTCACTGCACCTGAGATGCTGCTTTTCCTCTCGTCACATCCGACAGAATGAGTCGCGTGAGAGCGGCATTAGGACTCGCACACCCACAGCTTGACGGTGTATGCATTATAGATGCCCACTTCACAATGTGTGAAGATTAGCATGCGTACCACACATTGGATCTTCGACATGAAGGAATAATAACCAAAGCAGAGAGATCTGAGAGATTTTCACTGTAGAAGAAGAGTCGCGGCTCGACACTAATGAACACGTCATTGTGCGTAGGCTCAGAAATGATGTTGAGTTTGTGATGTGTGTTGAGCTGCAATATTTAACAAGCAGCACATGTACACCTCTGTAAGTACACACAAGTCAACTATTTACTCCATAGCAATACTATCAGCCACTTCACACTGATAAATGGACTGTACTTATGAAGCACCTTTCTACTCTTCCGACCACTCAAAGAGCTTTTATACTACATTCACACACTGATGGACTCATGACCCGCTCTATCACTGAGCCAGATGATATCCCGGCAGGGGGCGGTGTAGGGAAGCCTCCCAGCATGCACCAGGGCCTTAATTTAATATGTTGTCTTCTAACTCTGCTGTTTCCACACCATCTGCTTTTATACAATTAGAATAAAGATACAAAATAAAGGGGTTTTGACTGTGAGTGGTGTTGATGCTCGACTGGTGCAGAGCATTGCATTAATGGTTTTGTGTTGGTGCCCTGAAAATATCAATATAGATGCTCGGACACGATGCTTTCTCTCTGGCAGCCTCATCGATGCATCAGCTCCCCGTTCTGACCTCTGCAGGCATGACTAATAAATCACAAGAGCCATCTCTCAAAAAGGCTCCTCTAGCAGGTAGGTACCCTTATACGGTACGTTTTCAAAGACTTGAACCTCGTTAACCTCTTTTTAACTTTTTAACCTTAACTTAAACATTTTAGACTCTTTCACAAGACTTAATAGGAGCTGATGTGGTAGCCTCCTTGGATCTATCAATACACACATAAAAGAGAGAAAAACAATGTAAGGAATAAAAAACCTAACAAACATAAAACATTTAAAAAATGGGTACATGCTGATGCTAAGCTAAGTGTCGCTGAGGCTGAATGGGAATGTCAGTAGTTTTGCAAGTATTGTTGTCATAAACCAAAGTATTTGACAAATCTAAATGTTGACCTGATGATGGCGCTAAAGTAAAAGTCAGGGGATCACCAAAGTCATTAAGACTCCTCTTCTGGGCACCATAGATTTCTACCTCAATTTTGAGGCAATTCAATAACTGTTGAGATATTTCAGTGTGGAGTAAAGTGGAGGACCTACTGATGGACAGACGGAGCAGGACAAACATTAACTCTTTTGCTCCAATAGGACACCACAGGGTGATGATTGTTGGCCACTGTCGCCAGTCTGTCACCATCACATGTGATGTCATTGGAGTTTGTGTAGTCGGTGACACCAAGTGTCATGGACCCACGGAGGCCTCATGACAAATAAAGATTGATACGTATTCAAAATGTAATGTGACGATTGTTTTCCACAGTATTGTGCACTCCTTGCCTCTCTGTAAAAAGAATGAATGGATTGCTCAGGATATGTTTGGTAACATGACACAATATACAAGTGTACACAAAAAGCACTAAAGTTGTGATTTTTATGTTTCATGGGATCTTTAATGTTTTGAGTAGATATAGAATAGAATGATGGTCTATGTAGTTCATAATATCCTCAAAAGATCTTCTTCTGATACCTCATGAGACAAGGTCCAATGAAAAGAGACCGAAGCTTTAGGTTAGTGAATGTAGGTTCCTGTGTTCCTGGGAGAGAAGAAGTGGAAAAAGCAAAGGTATCTGAAGTCAATCATTACACGACCTCCTTCCTATTGATCACCTGGTGGAGTCATGCATGACTCCATGCACTCATGCATGTATGTATGTTTTTTACAAATCACATATACGTTATATTACAGCCAACCTTTTGGAACACAATGTTGTTGATATTTGATTTGTTTTTGTTTTTGACATTCAAGGTTTCCGTTGGTTTCAGACAAAACTTGTCTACATTATTGTGCATTCTTTTCCAATTATTCTGCACTTCAGCTATTTTGCCACAAACAAGATGATGTAATAGATTACGCAACTCAAGCGAGTCTCAGAGCCTGATAATTGATGTCCATGCAGCACAGAAATGAATAGAAAGAAACCAGAAGGGTTGGGAAAATACATCAACATTCAAGCTGCATTAAGAAAACTAAAATGTTAAGATAAGTGCATGATGTTTTAGTTATGACAAAAATGCTGGTATTGTCCTTGAGACCTTCATATGGGCCGTATATAGAACAACAATGTGCAGCTTCTGATTGAACTCAATGCTTCTCATGCCGAATTTATACCGTGGAAAAGCTTGTGCAGAGCTTCCACAGAGCCGTAGAGATGAAATGTGAATATCTGACTAAAATCTGAGTTTGGGCCTAACTTATATCGAACTATTGAATCACTTCTATCAAATAAATCAAAGACTGACTAACAAAGGATTTGAAAACCCCAAAAAGGTGCACAGACGTACGAGTATAAATCAGGCATCAGTCCATTACCTGGTTATGTTCAGCAGACTGGACTGAACTTTAAAAAGCTGCCCGCTCAGCTTTCTGATTCAGACACTTCTTACTGTGTGTGGGTGCTGACAGAGGAGACAAAGTGTATGTGTACTGATTGTGTAAACACTCCTGCAGTAACTCCTCTGTTGACAGGTCAAAGGGCGAGGAGTCATGCGAGGCTGACGGCCTCTGGTTACACATCCTCTCTGTATCATCGACCCAATAAACCAAACAGTTCAACCACTAGATGATGTTCCTCTAGCTGAACCACATAGCTGGATTTATAATGAAAAATGACAGATTATCTCAGAAACGGGCCACGACTAATGTATGATTCATGAGTAATTATAGGTATGGCATCAGTCACGTAATAATGGTTGGATGATAATATTTAATCATATTTCAATACTGTGTATCTATATATTATGTAGTCGCATGCAGAAGCCCTCCAACAGCTGCTCGTTGGGGCTGCAACTAACACAAATATTTTCATTACCAATTCATTATTTGGTCTGTCAATTATTAGAAGATGGCGAGAAATGCACAATTTTCTAGAGCGCAAGCAGATGTCAACAGGTGTCTTGTTTTGTGCAACCAACAGTCCAAAGCTCAGATAAACTAACTTTAATGTAAGACAAGTAAAAGCAAATTATTCTTTGTTGGTGAGGCACAATGGGAACATGGAAATAGGCATCCTTCAGGTCGACAGACATGAACCACTCTCCCCTGGAAACAGCCCGAAGGACGTCTGCTGTGCTCAGCATGTGAAATGGTAACACCTTCAGGAACTTGTTGAGTCCGCCGCCTTTCTTTTTTACAAGAAAGTACGTTTATTAGAATTGCACCCTTGGCCAGGAGCGCGGCTAACTCCTGGATCAGGGCTAGGGATTTTGCCGGATCGGTGATGCTGGTCATTTTGACCCGGCTGGAGGCTGGGGGCCGGCGTCGGGAATTGAAGCTTGTACCCCTGGGTTAGGATGGACACAACCCAGGGGTCCGAAGCATGAGCTGCCCAGTAGCTGATCTACTGCTGGGAGAAATAACCGACAGCCGGCCCGGAGACATCATCTCCTGGCCCTCCTGCCTCTGGAGGCTTTGGGGGGGGCGACTCAGTTGCAAATAAAACGCATTCTTAGCCACAACATGTGCAAAGCTTCTCCGACGCTGTCAGCCAGAAATACCGTTCGTTGCTGCATTCAAAAGGTTTATACTTGATTTGTTATTCCTGTTAATTTTGATGATTTTTTACCAAGGGGTTGGTGTATGAATTATTATTTGTATAAATAAAAATAAATCTATAGATTTATTTGTTACACTGTGTTTTACAAGGTTAGGAAAGCATTGTGTAAGTCAAGCCTGAGGTTGTCTTATACATAAAACACAGTGAGGCATACAGCTCATTGATTAAACACTAGTATTGCATCGGTACTCGATATTGACCGATATGCAAAGCCCAGGTACCGGGACGGAAAGAGTTGGATTGGTGCATTATACACCAGAAACCAGCAGCCTTCAAGGAAGATACAAAGAGACACATTTAAGACTTGTTATTTCAACAAAAAGTATTGGTTCCTTCTCTCAATAGCTCAGAATTATTTGCTGTTGTAATTTTTTCTGGGATCCATGAACTCAAGGTTAAAATAACAAAATGCCAGTTGTTCATGAAAAGTCTTTATTTCCCTTCACTTCACCATGTTGAAGCAGCAATGACACAATAACACCTTGGCTCAGTGTGTGAAGCAGATGCTTCAAGCAATATATCTACTTATGTTGTTTTTTTAATCTTTATCATAAACACAACAGCCAGCTGGATACAATACATAATGATGTATTTAGACACTTATACACCTAGCCGAGTTCCGATGACAGACGGTAATAAATGAGTCACACTGACAGACTGCAAGCAGATTGATAGACTTGACATTTCGGTCACTTGATAGATCTGTTGTCCTATTCATCGAACTACCCTCCATTAATCATTCCCCAATGCTCTTAATATCACTGTGACATCTCTACACGGCTTTCAGATACTGAGGTCAAAATTAGCTTCATGTCCTGTAGTTATTAAAACCTACTACAGTGTGACAATATTGCAAATGTAACACTCATGTCCCTAGCATCTTTACATGGCTGTGGGGTTGTTGATCTTGCCCATGAAGAGGATGCTCTTGGTCGAGTGCTCCAGGATGAAGACCATGAAGGGTCTGTTGAGGTTCATTACTTCAGGCATGCTCATGGGCATGACCTCGATGGTGGTGGCGCCCACTGCCTCTGTTCCCGTTTCATCCACGCTCAGCATGGCTTTGTGGGACACCTGTGGGGGAACCGAGAGGAGGCAATTAGTGTCTAGTTCCAATTAGAGCGCAGGTCTTGGAAAACTGTAGCTCGCAAAGGGTCTTTGCAGGATCTACTATTTTATGTATTTGTGCCCATGTTAAAGAGCAATTGGGATTTCAGTTCCCATAACAAACACGTGAGGGCGTGTTTGCTGATCCTACCTTTGAGACTTTGAGCTTGACCTCGTCGGAGATGCCAGAGAAATCAGCGTTGTCTGTGAAAGCGTCGACCATGCCCATTACTTTCAGTGTGCTGTCCAGGGTGGCAGCAGCGGAGATTGAGAACTTTGGCAGGAACAGATCCACAGAACTAAGAAACGCAGAACATCACCAGTGTTACAATCACTTGATACATACAGTCGACCTACAGCTTGGTCACTCAACTTGAGCTGTGCTAAACAAGGACACCTCATCTACTTAGAATTTTGTCGGACACCAAATTATCCAGGTTAAAAGCTCACTAAACACCAAGACATTCCCTATGATCCTACAAACGACCACACTGTCACTATACACTTCACAACCATCAAAAGGAGGATTCAAAAGAAAATGTAATTCCTCTCTTACCTCCTGAAAACTGAGTCATGCCAGTGCCTGATGTGATCCTTGCAGATGTAGCCCTCCACCTCCTTCATCTTGCCTTCGTCGGGCAGGACAATCATCATGGAGGTGTTACCATGGTAGGGCAGCAGGATGACGGTGGTGTGGTTGTCAACGTCCTGATAGAAGTCGTAGCGACCGGTCCTCTTCATCATGTCCACCTGAACCTTGGTGGTTTCGTCCACATTGAATTCGGCCTTTTGTGTTTGGTTGCCATCGAAGGGTTTCACCCATCGTCCTGTAGGAGACGATGGAGGGGGAAAGTAATGTAGTTGCCGCATGTCAACTCATTTGATCGTGGTTTCGCATAATGTTGCAATATGCGCTATAATGTCTAGCGTTCTTTTAATATCTGTTTTACATATTCATAGTATACACGGCCCTTGAGCTCCTTGAACTACTCAAGGAGATGCTCCTGAACCTAGATGTATAGATGTGTGTTTTATCAAAATAGCTGTCTATCTGCATGAATGGTCTGCTCTCTTTCAGTATTAATCGGTATGGTCTTGTGTCCTACCTCTGAAGTAGACATAGTTGATCAGCACCATGGCCATTTCAGCGTCCAGGTCCTTCACCAAATCTTTGATCTTGTCCTGGGTTTTACCAGCAATGTATGCATTGATCTCAGCTGCAGCCTCCACAGGTTTGATAAAGTCGACGTTGAAGACATGAGCAGAGTAGTAGTGCTTGACATCCTTCAGGAACGCCTCCAGAGGACTGAAGCCAGAGCGCAGGGCCACAGCGTTACCCACATCCAGTTGCTGATCCTCCTGGCTGTCTTTTACCATGTGAAAAAGATGCTCGTATGCTTCGTTGACCTCAGTCTGGTTGAAAGCACCGTAGCCCAAGCTGGAGAACATCTGGCGGTGGGTTTCACCCTTGGCCCCTGTAGACAGCATGGACAGGGCGGTGGAGATGCCCAGCGGTGAGAAGAAGATGTTCTTTCCAGCAGCAGCGTTGGTACTCAGGCTTTTGTAGAGGGCAAAGCCGAAGTCAGCATTGGGAGGAGACAGCTTATGGCAGCTCATTTCTCCCTCGTGGCTGTGACCAGCACCATCGTGGCTGTGACCAGCACCATCGTTGCTGTGACCAGCACCACCGTGGTTGTGGTGGTTGTGGTGGTGGTGGTGGTCTGCCCAGGCTGCAGCCAGCAGCAGTGCAGAAAGTGCACAACTAGCAAAGATCCCACGCATCTTTACAGCCTGTCCAGGGAAATTAAAAGTTGTTCGTTGGGCTCAGCCACAGTAAGTGATAGTGGTATTAGAATATATAGAACAATTTTAGGAATTAATGGAATGACAAGTGGATAATAGCCAATGATGAGTTAAACAGGGTATTTTTACCAATGAATGTAAGTCTAATACTCTAAGGTTTCAAGCATTATCAGTGATATGTTCCTTTTAGATAAAGTGCCATGCTTACCTTTAATGTCCTCTTTGCTGCAGATGGTTTGCCAGAAGCTCCCCATTTTATACAAGAGCTCTGAGAGTCAGCTGACAGTTGAGTCAAAGATTAACCAAGAGCCAGCCCCTATTCTCTGTCCTGTGCTGAGAGATATCAGCCCGGACTATCTTCAATGAAGCAACACAACTCACTCACTCAGCACAAGTTTTGTAGTGTATTGCATTACGTACCTCCTTCATATTAACATTAATCATGACATTTTTGAAATCACATGTGCACCATTACACAGGGAAACATGACATAAACCTGGCAAACTGTGAAGTCACGCTGATTTTCATAGAGCCATTCTTCAATATTACTGGGTCACTGGGGGTTACTGGGTTTGCATGTTCTCCCCGAGGCTGTGTGGGTTTCCTCCCACAGTCCAGACATACAGTATGTTCTGTAGCATGCAGTGTATTTCAAGATGAAACTTTATTTAGCTTTATGCCACATGGTTAATGTCTAAACACATGTTTACTAACTTTATAATATCAGTCAGCTAGATGCAGTACAATGGATTATTTAGACTAGGGCTGTCCCAATCATCATTTAGTTTGGCCTCAATCCTGATCTAATTCCTTCAACATTGGGAAGGCTATCTGCTGTTACTGAGAACAATCCAATAAATGTTGATTAAATATGTATCTGTACACTGAAATAGCAGATATAGCCTTTAAATCTGACATGAGCTACTTGATCAAAAATACTGAATACGCTACTAAAAAGTTGATAGTAAAAGAAAATGAGCTTGGGACGTCTCTAATATAAACCTTTGTACATCCATTCGGGCTTTGGGAATAAATACTAAGCAGTGGGAAAACTAAAAACTAGGAAATGACAGAACGCTACTGACTGGGTGAGGCGCTGACGACCTGACACTGAGTAAGGGAACACACACTAAATACACTCGGATCTAATTCACTGACGGAACACAAGTGGGAAAACCGTACAAAGGCAGGAAGTAAAAACAGACATGTAATTTAATTTAAACCCTAGGAACATGACAGTTACAAGTTATTGGGGGGGGGGGCTGCTGAAATGACACACCTCACCTCTTGGGACTCTACACTCCTGTTGGCTCACAAACCGGGGTTTTTCAAGAAGTCAATTGTCCCCTTCTTGATTAATAGGCTGACATCTCTGCTTCTTGTGATAGATCTGTTGTCCTGTTCATCAAAGTATCCTCTATTTATCATCTCCTCAATGAGCTCAATGTCATCTCCACAAGGCTGTGGGATGCTGAGGTAAAACTGCAGTGCGAAAAAATGTAACACTGTTTTTACGAGTGTTTCTTTTTGTATTGGGCGAATATGCCTCGATGTTTCTGCAGAGCAATTTCTCAGTAATTGCACAAGGCGATAAAGAAATGGGTTGCGATGTGAAAAACAAATGACAAAAAAGCACATGCTTTTGTAATGGAAGAAAAGTGTTTTATGTTTTTGCAAGAATAGCAGAGGTTCAGTCACAGGGATAAATTACTGCCATTTGAATTTCTTTTCATCATTTTGTGTAAATGGGGAAATAAACTGTAAATCAGCCTGTAATGTTTGGGAAAATTGGAGGTAAAACAAAGCACTCTGCAATTTGAATGTAATTGCTGGAAAAGCATTTCTGTCCCCAGAATGATATGCCATGCTATTGGGGAAAAATACAAATGATGTAATGTAAGTGAATGTAGTATTTCATCAATAGCAAAGCACAATAAAGCTACTGTGTTCACATCAGTCTAGACATCTGTAGGATCGATAATTCTCCCCATGAGCAGGACGAGCCCCGTGAGATCGTCGTAGATTATGAGCATGAACGGTCTGTTAAAGGTAATCCTCGGGGGAACAGAGAAGTCCAGCGTGATGTCAGGTCTCCCCCCATCTTCGTACTTGGTCTCTTCCACCTCGAGCATAACCTCATGAGGAGCCTGAAAGAAGGGACAGAATGAAGAGAGTGAATGTGAGCAGTGGAGAGAGATGTGAAGAGAACGTATAGTTCAGCATGTCCAATGCATCAATGAAGGTGGATTTCTGAATGTGTAATAAGGTCTCAACCAAGTGCTTCTGCCTGGTTGTTTTATGGTAATCCATTCTGGGAAAGACAAACAGGATATTTTGGTTCTCTCTTAACCTTGGCAAGTTTCAGAGTCTTCTGCGATATTCCAGAGAAGTCGGCTGAGTGTGAGAAAACCCCAGAGTTCCTCAGGAGGCTTTCTAAACTGTAGGATTTCCTTAGTTGGAACTTAGGGAAACGGATTTCTGCCCGCCTGTGAAAACAACAATCAATGTTTTAATGGATTTGCTCTAAGTTGTCTTGTTACATGTCTGGGACCCATACTGCAGGCTCTGGCTCACTGATGTGCAGAGAGCAGTAATTATTGCTGACTTAGAATCCACTCAGCATCATTCATCATGCTAGCAAACAACAGAAAGCCAGTGGCTGCAGGGGACCAGTGCCATGACACGGATCAATATGCTGTACACCTTCATAGAGGGCATTCACTGTACATGGACACACACAGACCCATATATACCACCACATGCTTCCCCACTAACCCCTGAGCTACACAACACACAAGTTAAAACTGAAATAAATGCTACCTCTAAGTTGTTAATGGGTTAGTTCAAACATAGTTTGTCACTTGCCCTTGCAGGGTCTAGCCACACTTCATTTGCCTTCAATTAATACAATGGAGGTGAATGGAGTTCATGGTGTTCACAGTATTTATAAATTGCATGAAAAATTATGCATTCATGTTTCTTCGCAGGAACAGCATGATGATCGCTCTGGGTGATTTAGCACGAATATATACAGAATTTGCAGAAAAGTGGAAAAAGGAAACTGCATCTGATACCGTTATGTAAATGTTTGGATGGGTTCATCGAGATGAGCAGCTGGTGGTGGTGTCATTACACCATTGCAGAAGAACAGTGTAAAAACGAAATGATGTCATTAAAAGAGCGCTTGTCACACCTTGAATGGATGGAAATGATGTGGGAAACATGAGGTGGATGTTTGTTTCATGTATGCATTTGAGGAAGGTTGCAGTCTCCTCGTCGCTGCTGCCTATAGAAAGATGTGATGCTGTAGAATTTCCAAAAATATGTAAAAATGTTCAATGCTGTGAGCACAACAAATTAAATTCCATTCACCATAATTAGACCTGGGAGCCAAAATCCAGGAGACATTCAAATATAAATGAATTGTATTTGTGGTGTACCAGCCCCCTCAAATGTTGCCTTTCTAGCTTTACAATCACTGTGTTTTGTAACAGTTCGTGGCCTCATATTGAAGCTTGTTTTCCTCTTCAGTAAGAGTTTGATTGGTAAAATTAAATAATTTCATCTCATCCTTAATTCTGCTGACACTTACGTTAAGTCCATGCAAGTACTCAGGAAAGCGTGAGCGTGAGAGGACAGCTTGACAACGTTTTGCACCTCGTTCCTGTTCAACAATTTTGGCCCTCCCCCACCTACCCCGGCTTCAGGTTGCTGCGCCAAAAGCTCATGCGTCCGTCAGAGAGGCAGTCCTCGAGGGGCTGCAGCTCCGCTTTAGGAAGCAGGAGCAGCGAGGCCAGGCGCTGGGAGTGGGCCAGCCGCACCACCGTGGCTGAGCAGTTGGTGTCATACAGCATCATCACCTCAGAGGAGTCGTCCCCGAACATCATGGCAACCTCCACGCTGGTCGTGGCGTTCAGCTGGAAGCTCCTTGGCACCGTGTGCTGCCGCTCAAATGGTTGACGACCTGATTCACGTGTCATTGATAAAGGGAACAAACGAAATAGGAACACAGATTGGCAAAGGTAGAAGTTGCACACCTATAAAAAGCACCTGCTGTGTAAATTCACCACCATCAACTGTCACAAGAGAGCATCTGCTCTACATAGACAACAATGACTGATGCTGTGCAGGGGGTGGTATTGCATTGACACAATGAGCACATTTTGGAAGTGTACTGACTTTACTTTTACAGTTAATTCTCATTAAGGTGTATGGTTCTTAATGTGCATGAACACCTCCCAACCGTATGTTGAGAATATGTATGTACAAAAGCTGAAACTTCCATCAACAAGGAGCTACCTTTGAAATACACATAATTGGTAAGTTCAAGTTTGTCAGAGGCTTCCAAGTCTTTCATCAACGTGTCAAAGCTGGTGTTGAAGGCGGAGGTGTGCCGAGGCCTGAGCATGAAACTGTTATAGTCTACTGAGGGTTTTCCATCAATATGTAGGCTGCTCCACACTCTGAGCTGACCACCAGGATGAACCCCACCCTCAGTTCCATTCCTACCCTCCGCCCCATCATCTACATCAGTTCGGTTTCCAGCATCTTCCCCTTCAATTTCCACCTGTGGTGTTGCCCCAATCCCAGCTCCTGTTCCAGCTCTAGATTCTGCCCTTTGAACCCCACCTCCCTCATGTAGAGTGAGGCTGTGTTGCAGATCTGCAAGAGCAGATAAGGTGGCCTCCACGCTCTGCTCTGTAGCATTGGCCGCCAGCCCCAGGGCCCGCAGGGCCTGGCTCCGACTCTCGGACACAGACACTCGGGACAGCAGCGCCAGAGCTGACGCCAGGCCCAAGGGCGAGAACAAGATGTTGTGCTGTTGCTGCTGAGCAGCGGTGCTGGTTGCCAGGTCACGGTACGGCTCAAAAGCCAAGGCTGTGTTTAGGGCCGATGTGTTGAGCTGCTGATTGACCTCTTGTTCCCTTCGCAGAGGCCTGCTGAGGAGTTTCTCAGGCTTTGGTAAAACCGACACATCTGCTGTGAGGCCTGTTAACCACGCCAGCGCTGTGAGACATGTAAAACCACACATAACAAACACCGTAGCTTCTTCTCTCGCCATCCGGGCCCGATTCTGGGGCGCTGCAGGTTGATCTCTCATAAGACCGGCAAAGCTACAGCTGTGGGGAAGTGTTGTTCTCGTGGCTTTGTGTGGGGGTGGTGGCGGTGTTGAAAGTATATTGATCTCCGGGGGCTGAGCTTTTGACCCGTGGGTTGAGCTCCAAGCAAACAAAGGCGGCATGTTTTTTAGTTTCTTAGAATTTCAGAGGCAATGAATGTGTGTGTGTGTGTGTGTGTGTGTGTGTGTGTGTGTGTGTGTGTGTGTGTGTGTGTGTGTGTGTGTGTGTGTGTGTTTGGTGGACAGTGAGGACAGGGCATACTCATTACCCCCTTTAATACACATTCTGGTCAATATGGATTTTGAACACTTATGCAACAGGTGCATACTTATAAGTTGCCCTAGTTTAGTTTTACTGTGTACTAACTGGTATTGCAACAAAGATATTGAGCGTGTGCCTTGCATGTCTAGGGCACCTCGAAATACAATATTTACATGACTTACATGGTTTGATCTCGTGAAAAGGACCAGAAGATATATGAAGAATAAGAAGATTTATTATTTATATCTCATAGTCACAAAGGTCTGTGCTGTTGATCAGCTTTAACTATCACACAGTATCTGTAGAGATGAGGACAATGATACAGTATACAATGATGGGAGTGACAGTGAGAGTCTGCGAAATGTCAAAGTGCTCATTAAATATGATCAGCTTAGTGTCACAGTGTCAAAACAGCATCTCATTAAACAGCAGGTCTTGTGGGATTCTCAGCAGTCGACGCCGTGCGACAGTTGCTGTGATGCTGCGACGCCACCATGTGGTTTATAAAATCAATGAAAGGAGGATCTCTGCCTGGAAAATACATCGAATAAATAAAGCATTTTGGACATGCACAAACACCTCACAACCCATGTCCGGTCATTTGTGCAGGGTAAGACAGAGTAGCTGACAAAATGTGTAATAATGGGGATAACAGCACTGTGTGTTTTATCAGAAACAACCCAAATGACTAATCATTTCTGCTGGCAGCAAAAAGCAAACACAGTCATTAAGTGTTGCCTTGAGGGGAATTGTGTGACCCAGATAAAGAGTCAATCCAGCCCTAAGTGTCCTTGTTCGGCTCGTTAGTGGAAACTGGGCTAATAAGCACATCTTAATAAGAAGGGTGCACTGCAGGGGGACTCAGAAGATGAAGCAGCAGTAGAGCAGGATCCACAGGACCAAGAGCATTTCCAGCTCTAATGGGGTTATGTCACAAGAAGCAGCTGAGGGTGGAGTGATGAATCCTCCCTCTCTGTTGAACAGCAGATAAAACAAAAGAGTGTCAGATTCAGACTACAATGAGGCACTTTAGGCTGATGTTTAAATTAAATCAAAGCAATAAACACAGATACAAATGTAATTGTTTGTGTGGTCTTTATGAATGAACTAACCATTGATTGACCAGCACTTTTTGAAGCGGTGTGCCTGGCAGTGCGGTAAGAGATATATTAAATATATTGTATATTAATGGACCCCATGTTGGGCATCGCCACCTTGGCTTTTTGCCGTCACCATCTTGTTTTTTGCAACCAGAAGTGACAGAAGAGGGTGGAGCTAAACACAACCAACAGCTGAACGGGACATTTTGAGGTGACCAAAATGTTGCAATTAACTTTCATGAAGTGAAAGTGAAAGTTACTTCAGCAAAGGCAAAAAACTACTTTGTCAGGTTTGGGCAACAAAACAACTAAGGTTAGGTTTGTAAAAAAACATATATGATGGTTTGGTTTAAAATTACTATGAAATTGAAACAAAACCCCAAAAGAAATGCAACAAAAGTTCTTGTTTCATTCGTAACAGAAGAGTCATTATGTGCCATGCTGCTACGCCTAAACCTAGTTACCATAAATAAGTGCTTACAAATGGTCAGTTGTGCTTGTACACATTCCACGACCTACCTGAATGACTGAGGAGTTGCAGTACAGGCAGGAGTCCAACCGCGTTCAACACCACGGACATTAACACCTCCATTAGTGTCGCTTTTACCGGCTGTTGTTGCCGTGTTGCCAGTGTGTTCACGTCTCTTAATCTTAAGGCTCGTGTCTTGTCGCTCCGCTGCAATAACTTCAGAAGTCATGACTTCATCACTGCATTCTTCCTTGTCATCTTCACGAGTTAATTCTTCCATGTTTGGTCCATTTTCTTTCCCGTCATTGTCTCCTTTTGTGTTTGTTCGAGTTCCACCGGCTCCTCTGACACCATATACAGTCTCATCAGTTATTATCACTTCATTTACTCCCACCTTGAAACCTTCTAAATTCACAACACTTTGCTTAGTTTCCCTTTCTTCATCCTCATCATCTTCCTCTTGTTCTTTACCTGACTTTCTCTCCTGCCCTTCCTGAAATTTCGGCACATTTTCCTCCTCTTCTCCGTTGTCCATCACTCGGTTTTCAAGTCCCCCTTCAGTCTGTTTCTCAACTTCTATCTTATAACTACCCACATCAAAAAGCTTTGAGTTCTTTGTTCCACCCATCAGAGCTTCTCCTTTATCACATCCACGCTTCACCAATCTCGCATTTTCTGTCATTTCCTTCTTCCTCTCTCCCTCACAGCAATCACCCTCATCATTACTCTGTCCTCTAACAACTCTCTCGTCTCCACGTTCCTCTCTGCTTCTGCTGTCCTCCTCTGGCTCTGTGTCAAACACAGCTATACTGTGTGCCATCTCTCTGGAACTACTGTCACTTTTGTCCCATTCAAACGTCCTATGAACCCCTGACTGAGCCCTGACCTCTGGTTCAACATGTTGTGCTAGTGAGTCTTCTTGATGTTCACTCCCGTTTAACGTATTCTTCAATACTTCCAGATGTTTTGACTCTTCAGTCTGTTCTCCGCTCAGGAACATTTCTTCCTCTGTTTCCTCTTCGACCCTTGGCACTTGTCTTTTCAGCTGATTATATGGTTGAAAATCCTCGTTCTTCAGATCCAGGATGTAGCTGTAGGCGTCCTCCTCATCTGAGTCCAGTGCTGACAGGCTGTACATTCCTTCCTCTGAGCTCAAAGAAAGGTGACTTCCATCCACTCTGGGCTTGCTCTCGGCCTGATCCGCAGACGCGTTCTCCATCCATGATCGGATCTCCTGGCTGACTACGTCTGTGTCCAGAGGACTGGGTGGCTGTAAAATGCTTCGACTCCTGCTTTTGTTTTTGTTGAATGGTGGCGTGGCCTCACTAGTGTGAAGCAAGGTGTTTTGGAGGCTCCCTGAGGATCTTCGGGCCCAGCGTTTCCACAGTAGCTGCTCTCTGCTCTTCTCTAAGCCTTGGACTAATGCTTGGGCTGCCGGGTCGTCGGCGTGGGTCTCTCCAGAGCTCACAGACTCAACTGATCCAAAATCAGGAACATCGATATCTGCTGTATGATCCTGTAATATAGGGTTTAGTGGTGAAAGTTACATTATACCACTGGAATAATACCCAGAAAGCTCATTGGTTTATAGTGTTTATCAATACATTTGTTTTTGGTGCTAAAGGAATAGTATGACATCTTAGGAAAGAAGTTGATTCCCTTTTTTCCCCGAGAGTTAAATGAGAAGATTGATACCTTTCTCTAGTTGTGCATTTACAGTGGTGGGCCGTCAGGGCCAGCAAGGCCTTCTCTGCTGGCCCTGACAGAATCACAAAGTTATAGCTATTTTATAATTGAATTAGTTTTCATAAATACACTACGTGTATTCTTAATATTTTTCCAATTAGCTTGTGAGTTTGTTCTTGTCATTGTGTTAATTACATTGAGTTTGACTATATGCATTGTCCGTTAATGACGAAGCATCCCGTCATGCTGGCGTCATAATGAGGTTATTAGGAGGTGGTTCAACTGTAGTAGGACAGCAGTGAAGGCCCGGGTCTAAAATACACGACCCGCCACTGGCATTTGATATTAAGTGACAGTCAGCAGCCAGTTAGCTTATAGCGTAGCATAAAGCAACAGCACCTCTACAGCTCACTAAAAGACATGATCTATCAAATGTATTTACAGTCATCGGTACAAAAACCTTCCTTCCTCACAGCACCCTGCAAGGAAACAGTCCTGCACATAACCTTAGGTAAAAACACTTTGGCTTGTGTATTGATTAAACAAGCGAGGTATAACATGTTAATTAGAGGTGCTGGTAGGCGGCTGGGCCAGCTGTTTTACCCTGTTGCCAGTCTTTAAGGTAAGCTAAGCTAGGCTAAGCTAACCGTTGACTGGTGGTAGCTTCATATTCGACAGACTGATATGAGAGTGGTATCAATTTTGTCACCTAACTCCTAACCTATAAGGCAAAAAGCAACAAAGTCGAGCTACTCAAAGACGTACTAACTTCATCTGTGTCTGAACAATGGCTCAGAAACATAGACACATAGGTGATGATGGACCGCTCATCTGGTGAAGTGCCTGACACATCTGCGGAAAAGAAGAATGGACAGTTTTCTTACAATAGAGGAGACCATCCTGCTGTGTGAGGGCCTATTTGAGCCTTTGTATAACCCTTCTAACACCTACTTAGCGTAGGACTGTCTATGTGAAGAAGCAGAAAGTTGTCTTTGTTGACGAAGTTGGATCAATGTGAGCCACTTTCTATTCAATGAGTTTTACCTTCTGGCTCCAGCAGAGGTGGTATATCCAAACTGTGATGGGCTATCGTGAAGGCCAGCTGAATGTTTTCTCTGGGATGTCTGGACAGGCTCTCCCTCAGGTCCACCAAGTCTGGGTTTATGAACTTAATCATAGCTAGGAATGCAAGCCCACTCCTCCAGCTCCTGCCAAAGTCATGCACCTCCACCCCAAACCTGCACATTTTAAATTGCATGATCGTAACACCAAACTTCAACACAGCCAGCTCGCTCATTGTGGTTGTAGAGGTAAACACTTGGGTTTGGAAGGTTTTAATTGACAAAAATGACTTAGTAAGCGGTTGGCTCTTTTTCAGACTCACTTTGAGGTGCATCTTTGGACCCATTGCAGCAGAGACTTTATTGCTTTCCCATGGTACTTTGGCTCTCTGGCAGCCTTTCTGCCTTTGCTTGGCAGGGTGTTGCAGGAGTAGCTGCCAATGTCATTTGGCTGGGGTGGGAGATCGCCGGAGGAGGGGTAACAGCTCGTGGATAAGGAAGGGAGGCTGGAAGACAAATGCCTCTGGAGGCCTCGCAATACTTCCTTTACCTGTATGAGAAGAATGTATAGGTCAGTTATAAAGAGTAACACCCAGCTAAGGAGGGAAATAACACATGAAGACACTACGGTAGATGATGGGGGGAGAGACCTGCCTGGAAATACAGGATCATATTCCAGACAAGGTTAAGAACAGCAGAGGGGATCCCATCAGCGATACCTGAGGCATCGATGCCAGGCAGCTTCACCTGAGAGACAACAGGGAGGAGACATCACCGGAAATCCAGTTCTTCCAGATTCGATTGTAAGTTTAACGCACATCGAAGCCAAGTCACTGAACAAACAAACACACTCACGTGTCTATCATCCAGGAAAGCCAGAGCCTTGGAAATGTTGTTCAGTCTGAAAATGCGGTGAGAAGATGACCTAAACCTGTAAAGCTGACGAAAGACATCACGAAAGGAGCGTTTTTTTAGTATTTTGAATGTGTTTTACGGATCCTAGGCTCACAAATATGGTGCAATTGCGAGTGAACTGAACGGAAATGGACCAGAGGCAAATTAAATAACTTATTAGTGTTGTATTATATTCTTCTTCTTGGTGACATGAAATACTTCCACTATAAAGCCTGACTCTTACTAGCTTGCATCCGGACAGCTCCTCCAGCAGAGCCATCAGTATTCGTCCATCCTGAATGTCTGTGAACAGGTCGTGCACATCGACTGGAGGATCGCGCTGGAAACAACAAATGGTCAACCTTATTGGTGACTGCGTTCATGAGCTGGAGCGTAGTGTTACGGTAACTCTGTATTGATTTGTGCCTTACTCTCTGCAGAAACACATTCATCCACCTGGTGAAGGTTCTCCTCTGCACTGCTCCCCTCTCATCTGGGGGAGAGGAAACAGGAGCTCGCCACTGAATACAGTTTTATGATTGAACGCTGTTACAATATGTCAAAGCACGATTTAATTGTGTAGCACATGAGGGATTTTGAGTTTGACTCGTTTGTCTGACAGAATGTGGGAAAACGGCACATATGCGTTAACCCTACACGACTGCAGACTATGAAGACATTTATAAAACTGAAGCAGATCTTTCAGAAGTGTAAGATTGGGCAATCAGATGCATCGATGCCAAAGACCTACCTGGAAAATGACGATGAGGAAAGGCATTCAGGAAAGGAAAAGAAAATGAAATGTCTTACAACGTGTTCTCTTTTTACAAGTATACACAGTGACTTAACACACTATTATCACACAGCGGGTCAGTATTTGTACTTCTAGTCACAGTACCTTGAGGCTGCTGCACACGTTGGTCACTGATTTCTCCCGCTGAGTTCCTCTGTGAATCCCCGTTGGCCTTGTCCGGCATTCTCATTCCACCTCCCTTGTCTACTTATGATCCATCGTGGAGATAAAGACGGGAGGACAATACAGAACGCCAGGCACTCTGAGGAATTAGAGGTGCTCCGAGGTTTCCTTCCAGAATAAGGATGAAGAAAAGGCAAAGTGAAGCGGTGTGTCTTGCCTGAACACGCTGCGCGGTGTTGATCGAGTCTGGCTTCCACTCCCCCTGAGGCGATCCAACCTGAATCCTACTGGAGGGCTGTCGTTCACAGAACTATGTGGAGGCAGGCAGTCACATGACTTCCTTAACGGTTCAAAAGGAAGGAATCAGCTGGGATCGAGCACTGTGTGAGGTTACAGGTGGTATGGTTTCCCCGCAGAGGCCTGTAATAAATATCTTCCTGGTTCTCATAACAGGGTTCACTGACATAAGCATGTTCCGCTCAGACTTAAGGAATGAAAAGTCTGGCTTTCACAACCGGAGTGAGCAGATGTAGCCATGGTTTTACTTTCCAGTAATCACACATAACATGTGTTGTCTATAGAGATGGGTTGACAGCACAGGCAGGTGGACTTTTTTTTCCCCCAGTTAAACCTGGAACTGAAATTTTCTTTTAGACTTGCAGCCCATCAAGGCCTCACCACCAACAGCTGGTGTCACCATCTTAAAGCATACTAGAGTCAAGCTTTTCAAACATGTTATGTCTTTATTAGATAGTGACAGTAGACACATGACAGGAAATGAAGGGAGAGAAACAAAGGTCCCTGGGCAGACACTGCAGTTCACGATCGACACCTTAAGCAGGCATTCAGACGCAGGTCCAGTTGGAGTTGCAGGTAAATAAATAAACCTGAAAAGTTGGGATGCCCCGATAGCTCATTTGGTAGAACTGGTGCCCCATGTACTAAGGATGAGTCCTTGCCACAGTGGTCTGTGTCCCTCTGCTGCAGGTCGTCCCGTCTCTCTCCACTGTATCAAATAAAAGCAAAAAATGGCCAAAAAAAGATAATTATTTTTATTAAAACTATTTTTTCCCAGGGTCCTCTATGTTCAACCAGCCAGCTTGATTTAAATGAATTAAGGCCGTGCTGGAGTCGGTGTGAATGTGGGCTGACGTTCACTAACAGCATCCTAACATATTTAGAAAGTAGGACTTCTACTCTGTCCAGTTCGGTCACTTGCAGCCTTTGAACATTGAGTATCTGTTCATACAAATGTCCAATGGCTGCTGGAGAGGCACATCTCAAAGTGACATTTCATTTTGAAAAATGTATGACATGTAATTGGCTCACTTTGTAGAATTATAAAACATTGATGAAAGAACACACAGAGGAAAGTTTTCCATCACTTAAGAATATCCGTGGGAACCTAAACCCTCATGTCGGATCTTAATGTGTTGTAATGGAACGTGTGTAGAACAAGCTGTGAATTGCAGCGAGCTACATTTTATTTCAGCTCTGCAGTATACTCCTCACTCGAACTCTGCAGGGAACTTAAATGCATGTTTAATGAGTGAAATGAGAAACGTGTCATGTATAAATCATATCAGCACGAGCTGAATTCATTTCAACAGAGAGAAAATGTGAAGATGCACATTGAAGAGTCAAAAGTCAAATCAACAGCACATGAACTAAGACCGTTTGTTCTGTAAATCGTCCCGTTCTATTTCAATAAAGGGGTTTAATATATCAGAATATTTTACATGAATGTAAACGTAACACATTTGTGTGATTTATGAATTCATTTTTTTAAATTGATCAAAGTTGTTGAAGCAGCGTGCTCCTTGAATGCTTGTTAAACGCGGTTATTGTGACAGTCGACAGTGCTCGACAGGAAGAGCTCCCCCTGTTCCAAACAATATCGAGCCGTCAGGCTTTGCTCTACCTGCCTTAAGAAAGGTGACGGCCACAGAGCGAGACCACCACCGCCGTGGAAAGCAGGAGTCTGTCCAAGGAACATCGCACGTGAATCTCCTGAGCCTCCAGAAGTCACGCCTTTTCATTCTTTGAGTTACTTTCTGCCACCTTGTTGTGCCCACAAGCAATGGTCCATGCAAGGAGCAGCTTCACAAGGCTGCAAAGACTGATACCACGAACACATAGGTGATGGTGCACACATGCACTCACCGGCATATCGAATATTACCTTAGTGTTACTCATGCGTTGCATCACTGTCCAACAGTGACTAAACCAAAAAGAGAATTCAGCAATCTAAATGAGAATAAACCACATAACATGTCCATGTATACTCGTATTTTTATTAAAACATCCCATTCAAATGCTTAGGATTCCCTACAACTCAACAATGCAATCATGTCCAATTTCTGAAAACATGATCATATTTGTGGGCCCCAGAAGACGACAGACCGCCTGACCTGCGAGCTGAAACATGAGAACTAAAAAAAAAACACTTGAGATGATGGAAAGCATAATGAAAAGTCGGAAGTGTGTCAACGTGTCTCTTTTCCAACATTGTGTGATTGAAATCATACACTTTTAAACCGAGCAGTCCATTCAGGTTTGTGTGATAGTAAAACGGGGAGCACATCCACGTGCGCCTCGAGTCTTTCAGAGCCCCGTGGCTTCATGATCGATCATCACAATGTCACTTCCGAGGAGCATTAACTGCTCGGACGTTACCCGGTCCAGTCAGAATCATTTCTTCCCCATGATGAAGCTAGGAGCCTCGGCATCATCGTCAGCCTCTCTGTCCCCGTCTTCCTCCTTTTCTTCGTCACTGCTGTCCGAGCTGTTGTCGTCGTCTCCCTTGTTTTTGGACTCGAGCTTCGCTTTCTTTGCCATCTCTTTTTTCTGCTTCAGTTTTTCCCGCTTCTTCTTGCGCTTTGCCGTTCTGTCATCGGCTGCCTGTTTGTTCAGCTCCACCTTATCCAGATAGTCCTGGTCCTCGTCCTGCTTATCTGCAATCTTGTCCAGAAAGTCCTGCCTCTGGTACTCTCTGCGTCGGAGGTGCCGGTAGACATGGAACTCCCCGCTGCCTGCACCGGCGCTGGAGCCCATCACGTCTCGGACGAACTCCGGCGGAGCCCGCGGGTTCCATTCTTTCGGCCGGTCTGGGATAGGAGCTGGCTTATCCGGGTTCCGCATTAACCTCTCCAACTTCAGACGCTGTTCCTCCGCCGGAGTTTTGGCGATTATCAGAGGCTGAGACTCTTTTCCTCCTGATATTCCCGGCTTGTTATTCTTCTGCGTGTGCGCCGCCATCTTTCGAAACGCCGCAGTCTTCTTCTTCTGTGGTCAAGTCGCCCCGGAAGTTCTTGAGGGCTTCTGCTACCGGGAAATAATTATTTTACTTTTTTTCTTCCTCTTTTACAATATTGCCATTTTCCAAATAATATATAAAACGGAAGTTATGTGTGGTGGCTGTGGTGGTTTCAATTTGTTTTTATTTATCGTAACTTTGAATCATTCCTTGTGTATCTAATGTAAATGACGCGTTGCTCTACCAATGGAAAATCAATTAGAATTTGTTTGGGCGCAGCTGTCCAATCAGCGTTCACGTCCCGCCCCTTCACGCGAGCGTCATCAACGCACACACGTCAGTCAGACTGTTTGGTTACACTCCGGCCTGTTCAGAAGCAGGTGAGACTCTTTCCACGACATTGTAGCTCAACATATAAAGATATTAATTACCAAAGACCATGAACAGTTTAATTAGATCTACTGCGAAGTGTCTGCGGACGGGGGCGGCGGTCTATCTGCCCCGACAGACCGACGGACGCGTGTGGTCCGCCTCGGCCCGGTTCCTGTGCGCGGCGGCGGACGTCCCAAAAGACCTTGGTGAGATGGTGAAGAAGGACAAAGTGGTGGTGTTCATGAAGGGGACGCCGGCGCAGCCCATGTGTGGCTTCAGCAATGCCGTGGTTCAGATCCTCCGGATGCACGGGGTGGACGACTACGCTGCGTACAACGTCCTGGAGGACTCCGAGCTCAGGGAAGGTCAGTGAAGCTGAGATAACCGGTTCATGACATGGCAACAAGTTGTCACCTCTCAATCTAACTTGGAACTTTCCGCTAAACTTCTTCATGCTTAACGGTGGAAGTGTTACAAGACAGCTTGCTTGTAGTAGATCTATCAGTCTCTGTCAGCTCTCCTTGTTATTCAACGACACGTTTCATTTTATTGGAACATTCAAACCAAACATACATGTCCGCCTTTTGTCAACGGCCCTCTCTCACTAGGGTTGGAGATGTCCGAGTGTGAAGTTGTTATCAGTGCTCTGCAGCAGGACTAAAGGGTGTGGTCCTTTTTTAGTCCACCATTACACCATCAATACGGACATGCCAGCACTAACCTCTCCTGTTTTACAATGCAGCACATGTGTTAAGGAACAAGGAACTGTTTCTGTAGTTGCATCAGCGCTGCCCTTTAAAGGGGAATTTGTCAATGGAGGCTTATAATGCAACAGCAGAGTAGTGCCCAGCCAGGACAGCAGCTCACCCACAATCCAGTGGATGTGGGGTTTGAAGTGTGAGCAGGAGTAGTTCTTGACCTCAAAGACCTCAATCTAGATATTAGACTTAACTCGGTGTAAAGAAGTTGACACTCGTATTGCTAACAGATGAGTACAGCAATTAGACATTGTGCGTTCATAAAGTTGGGGTCCATAACACAGTTTCTGGTATGATGGCTTTCACTGCCAGTTTTCTGTTTTTAACATACAAACTACTGTCGCTGAGCTGAACTTCCAGTAACTTGTCACGTGATTCTCTCTAGCCTGACACCTGATACAGTATTGGTTCTGGGTTATTTCTGACACCAACGCTATCTGCCTTCCACAGGAGTCAAGGCCTTCTCCAACTGGCCCACGATCCCTCAGGTGTACTTCAGCGGCGAGTTCGTGGGAGGCTGCGACATCCTGCTCCAGATGCACCAGAACGGGGATCTGGTGGAGGAGTTGAAGAAGCTGGGCATCAGCTCCCCGCTGCTGACGGCGGAGAAGGAGTCCAAGTAGAGGAAGAGGATGAATGTGGAAGAGCTGACGAGACAGAGGACACATTTATCAGGTTTAATCCCCCCACTCAGATGATCACAGTCAAACGGACTCTCTAGGCAGCCGTGGGTAAAGTCCACTCGCCTCTCTGGCCAATAAGACCTGATGAAAAATTACAAGTGAAAGCAGTTGTAGTGGCAGCCATGTTTCTTCAGTTCTGGACAGTTTGGTTTGTCCCACACCTATGAAGAGCTCAGAGTGCTCCTGCTGCACTGATCGTGTAGCTGGCCGGTGAGGAAAGTGTCTTCACAGGAATCCCAAATCACGTTTATCTAACTCTCGACCCACATTCATCAGCCTCTCTTTAAACACACTTTTCGGTGCAACAGCAACAAGTTGCAAACGCCACAATGACCTATTTTGATATAACAAGCATTCACTTGGAGTCATGCAATGAAGTCCAATATTCACATTCTCTATCGGCCCCCTGAGAATAATATGTGGCTCTTAGGCCCCTAAATGCTCCCCTTTGTTCAACAGCTAGTTGCTAACTGTGTCTATGTGCCATTTGGTGCTGGGCGGTAGCGTACACTGGGTTAACCGGTGCCTGTCTGCTGATGACAGCTGCAGACAAAAAGGAACCACAAACGGTAAAGTTAGGAGCTGATAGATGCTATAAAGATCTTTATGTCTGAGTCCAGTGATAACTATGTGTTTGTCACTGAGACCGACCTCCTTCACCTCCCAAACAGCTTATTTATTTTTGTTATTTTGAAGTAAAGCAGCTTAACTATGTCATTAAACACATGGAGGAAAACCTTTGGTCTTTGCTCTGTAGTTCCTGGTTTAGAGTTCTATCATATCAAGATGCACCAGGGGGGGGGGGGGATGCTGATGTTTATACATTGGGGATTATAATTATATTATGTTGTTTGATATCTGGCCAATTCCATCTTTTATGCATTAGCCTTTGTAGCGGAGGTAACAGCAGACATGGACCTCACTGACCTCGTCCGACACCACTGTCCCGTTCTGTTCTTCCTGCCAGGAACCACAGACCAAATGTGTCCTGTTTTAAAGTGTCCACCCGCTGAAACGCAACACACACACACACACACACACACACTACCCTTTTCTCTTGATCCTGAAAACGACTGACCTACAGTGCATTTGGACAAACAGAAGAAGTTCTATTTACAGTTTGACGCGTCTGTCTTGAGTCTGTGGTATTTGTTCATTTATCACTGAAGGAAAAGAGGCTCTTTTATTCTTCAGAGGGGTGGCAAGTGTTCTTTGTTTCTCACTGAGCCCAAGAACCCCTGACATGTATCCATCCTAGATGTTCCTGCTGCTGCACAGCTGTATTATCAAAGCAATGGTCATGTAGTACACTGTAAGATATTGTACATTGAAAGCACATTGTTAAATGTATTTTAGCTGCTTGTAAACCCTGCACCAATTAAATATTTTGACACAAATAAAAGACATGGAGTGTCGTCTCTTTATAACTATCGACATGCAGAGACGAAGAGTTCTTTGTTCAGTAAAAAAAGTCAATGAAGTAACCAAACGAAGTGATTAGGATCAGAGGAGCACAGATCATTGATTGGAGCAGACAGACCAGTCAATGTTCTTTTTCACAGCTGATGTTTTGGCACGTTGATGTTGGTCTGCACCATCAGCTGTTAGACTCAATCTGCTCTCCCTGAATGGCGGCCAGCACTGGTGTGGTGTTGTTCAGATACGGGTGCTCAGCGCCGTGTGTCCGGTGGTTTTGCTGACACCCGTCCTACAGAATACGCTGTCTTGTAATTTTTCAATTTGTTCAACAGGCTAATCTGACAAACCTACCAGTTGTCATGGTGGACCAGTCAGTGATTATTTTCCTGATTAAGTGGTTACCCTATTAAACGTCTAACGGCAGCGAAATGGAACCCAGCTATCCTTCACTTTGTGGTTTGAACCTGTGCTTTCGTACTGCGATATGTCCTCTGTAGAAAAAGGCCCATCATGCACAGGATAGAGCCGTTCTCTTTACAAGGTAAACCTCAGAGCATTTCATTCAGGAGCTGAGAACGTCTCGTTCCTTGTTAAAAGCACCGGGCATCTCCCCACCTTCTTATAGTCAGAGCTGTAGAGAGAGCGTCCTCACATCTGGAAACTTGCAACCTCCTCAGCTGATGAGTTGAGCACAAACGAGATCTGAATGTAATGTAGGGATTACAAATGCCATTTAACTTATTTCAATGTTGGATAAGTTGACATTTCGATATTACCCAGAGGAAACCCAAGCTCATGAGCGATCTCTGGATCTTCACGGTTGTGGTTTACTAGACTACAGTTTCCTGAATGGAGAAGTTGCAGTGATGGAAAAGTGATCTCTTGGAAAAAAAACTTTTAATACAAAATACTATTTTACAAAATATAACTGGAATTTACAGTAAAAAGTACTGTGACAGTTGCAGTTACTGAGGTGGGGACAGACCATGTCCTCCTCCTCCACTGCTTTCTTCTATCCACAGTCCCAAAGAGCAGAAACACTGAACCCGAGTGACGCACGAGGAGGCTGAGGGTCAGAGTTTCTGCAGGAAGCGGAGCACCAGATCTCTCAGCGTGGTCCTCAGCGGCTCGTTGTTGTCACAGACGATGTGTGTCCCGTCCTCCTCCAGCTGAATCAGCGTGTCCTCCGCCTGCAGGTGCAGAATGTGTCCGTCCGCCGTCTCCTCCACTTTGACCTCTGTGATACCGTGCTGCAGGGAGGAGGAGGAGATACATTCACAATCAACTTCTTTTTCTAGCATCCTTCAGAGTTTCACTATGGAAGCTCCAATCACGTCACGTCTGTCAGTGGCAGACAGGTGGAACTGTGCTAGGGCCACGCCCCCTCACATTGACCGACTCCTCACAAGTCCTCGCTTCCACCCAGATCAAAAAACTAAGAAATAAAGTTTGCATATTCGCAGCCAGGCTGAGGGAGAAATGCTCCCCCAAAAACAAACAATGTCATGGCACCATAGTCCCAACAGGGGGAGCTCATGGTCCTCTGAGGGGGGGGCGCTCCCTCCAGGCCGTGGAGGTGATGTCACCGCAGTGGCCACTTCATGGAGGTTTTAGTGCAGGATATCTGTGCTGCAGCGAGCTGGGCTACGCCTCACACTTTTGTGAGGTTTTACAGGCTGGATGCCTCGGGACATTTGTTAGGGGTCCGTTGGATGTGAGGGGGCGTGGCCCTAGCAAAGTTCTACCTGTCCGTCACTGACAGATGTGTTGTCATTGGAGCTTCCATAGTTAACCACCTCACTGTGTTATCAAAGAACCGGGGATTACCTTTAGTCCCCCAGAGCTTTTAAAGAGGTTTTCTTCTGCATGTCATTCAGCAATGAATACAAACATATTGCACAAAAAGGCTCGAGTCAATGTCATAGTGCTATCACACCAAAAGTGTTGTTTTCTGCTAAAAGAGTAGGAGGACTTGCCCCTACTAGTGCTTGGTAATTTATAAATGCATATTCATGCCTTTGATGTGCTGGGGTTAAATCCCTGGCCTCTGCTATAAAAACACTGTTAATCCCAACAACCCCAACGTTATGCGTGAGGAGACTTTAATGTCATATGGGAGGAGACTCTGGGAATACTAAAGACAGCGATGAGCAGCAATTTATTTTGCAGGACAAAAGAATGTAACAGCTGGCTGCTATAAAAACACAAATGAGGTTTCCACAGATGTCTGCAGATTTCACACCTTTTGCAACGTGGCCAGGAAAGCTTCCAGCGGCACAGCTCCACTCAGCAGGGGTTTGGGGGCCAGCAGGACTGGAGGCTCCTCCAGGACCCGTTTCCTCTTCTTGCTGGGGGGCGCTGGAGGGGGTTTGGGCACCGACTGGCAACACAGGAGAGGAAAACAAACTTCAATTTGTGCTCCTGTGAAGCGTGAATGTCCATATTTAAACATGAATCGACCCGTTTTGTGACACGTAGTCACATGACTCACTTGTAGCGTGTGTTTGTTGTCCTTGGAGTGCAACACTGCAGACACAGTTGCCAGGGAAACGCCGGGTTTAATCTCAGAGGGCATCAGGGAGTTGGCCAGCTGGAATTGAAGAATCAGACTTTTACATTTGATTTGAAATATTTCTATAATGTAGCTCAATCTAGAATTCAGACAAGTCTGTAAACACCATTATGTTTGAGAATTCAAAATATGCAATCACCACCCGTTTCCAAAGGCACAGATTTGATCTTGTATTCAACATTGTCTATTTAACCAGACTACATTCATGCCCACGAGAGCTCTGACTGTGGGGGCTCCTGCTCTGACCTCAGGCAGGATGTAGACCCGCTCATAGCGGCGTCTGAAGGGCAGGTTGAGCACAGAGCAGCGTCTGTAGGGCATCGGAGGGGGCTGCAGCTCCAGCATCAGATCAGAGCGGTGGGACTGGGTCAGAGGAGGCTGGGTGTACTGCTCTGGACACACCACATGGAGGGGCTGCAGGAGAGGAGACATCCAAGCAGCTTTCACACACATCACTTGCTGTGCCATGTTTTAGACTGAGCCCGCTTCTATCTAACACAGACAGGAG
The DNA here is from genome assembly GCA_032191485.1 of Leptoclinus maculatus. Classification (NCBI taxonomy): domain Eukaryota; kingdom Metazoa; phylum Chordata; class Actinopteri; order Perciformes; family Stichaeidae; genus Leptoclinus; species Leptoclinus maculatus. The sequence goes on from JAVDOI010000026.1 coordinate 3,730,039, forward strand.
GGTTTAACGTGAGGCTGCCTGGGGAGTTAAACTTCTCACAGCTGTCGTTTGTCAATGGCAGCGGAGGAGAGAACCACGAGAAGGAAACAAAGGGTGATCACCTGGTTTAACTAAGTTCACACTGATTCAAACCAAATAAGAACATGTCTATCAGGGACATCATGTCAGGGTATTAAGGGACATCTGTATTACCTCGGCTCACGATAGATGTGCGCTTACTTCTAACACCTGCCATCCTGGGGGACTCTCGTAAGCTCTGGGGTTTCTCTCTTTAGGGGCATATGGAGGCTGCTGTGCTGACATAAATAAAATAAACTCCATCACTACTTCCTCAGGAGACACAATCAGATGCTGTGTACTGAAGAACAAGCAGCTCTGTGAGGTTGTACTTGAGCAAGCATGCTAATAATAAACGAAGTTCTAGCATGGCTAAATAAAACAATCTCATGAAAGCCACCAAGTATATCAACTCAAAAGATATTCAGTTTACTGTCATATACGAGTAAAGAAAAGACAAAGTATTCACATCTAAAACAGCTGGAATCAGATTCATCTGATCGTTGAGGCGCTACATGGCGGTAGTGTTGACCGTACCTGGACCTCCTTGAGCAGCTTTGATACTTGGTGGAAGTTGAGCCGCGTGTCGATGGGACAGTAAACACACTTCATGGCCAGAGGCTGGTAGGGAGCCAACGCATCCAGGTAAGAGAAGTCTGGCTCTGGTGGGAAGAAAGAAAAGTCACAGAGGCCTCCCACAAGAGTAGCATTCACCTCCTGTCTAGTGAATACAGTCGTAGTTACCAGTGAAGATGATGGTGTTCAGGCTGGATTTGCCCCACAGCTCCATGAAGTGAACCACGTCCCCGAAGCGCAGAGAGGGGTGACCGGTGAACACCACACACGGCTGACGGAACTCACTGCTGAAGTCTCCGTGAATACTGGAGTAGTGCTTCAGCTTGTTGGTTTGGATCAGCTGAAACAGAAACACAGGCGTCGTATTGTGAGACAGCAGTACACGAAGCAAGCCAACACTTTGAATGGGACCACGGCCATCTGTGCTGTGAGGACCACACAATCACATTTGAAGACCAAATGACCCTCTGCTGCTGCTGCATACACTGACAGTGCCCACAAGTAAAGTGCTGTTTGTTGGACCTGATTCCAAATGCGTTTTTAATGATATATAATGATAATATATATAACGGTGCCCTCTTTTACCAGTGACTCAAAGAGTTTCACTAATGTAAACACCATGCACTTGTTCTCTGATGTCAGATAACTCTCAGAGCTTTTACTGGTTTGCAGCGTCACTTCACTTGTCATTTGCTAGCAGAAACCAGCGTTTCCAACTGTTCCTCTTCCTCTGAAACGCAGCATTGTTCTTCACAGCAGCAGGACTCACCTCTGCATGAGGGAATGGAGGCTCTGGAAGATACACCTTTGATTGCTTGTTGTGGCAGAGCCTAAGAAAGGGGAAAAAACGTAAATCAAATCAGAATGATCCCAGAGAACAATCAAACGGAGTCTGAGAACAAGCAGACCGCAACGCTCCACAGCCACCGCCAATCAGCACTGCAATTAATAAGCTTGGTTTACAGTTCGTTTGGACTTTGAACACACAGCTGTTTCACAGAAATGACAATACTTTTGTTTGCAGCAATGCATCTTTAAGGTATCAACCAAAACCAACCCAGGACGAAGTAGCTGTGAAACTTCTCCAGTCAAAGGATACAATATTTGGACCCAGATCAAGAAAAAATAAAAAAGACTCTTTGTATGGTTTTGCGCCTCTGATTTAATGTGACGTGTGATTGGCCCACTATGCAGCAGCTACAACCGCTGCAGTCTGTGGTATGGGGGAGTCCTGCACGGTGATGATGAGTGAGCTGAGATGACGTATGAACGTATGGATCTACTAAACGCCTGTGGGCTCTGATGAGAGCGTCGGGTATCAAATGAAGTTCTCTATTGGTATCTGTATCACTCTAAGAGTACTGCTATTGGTACTGGAATCTTTTGATAACTGAGTAAACTGAAGCAAACACAAAGCATCCAGTGATGAATGGATGCTTTTTTGACACGTATTCTGATAGAAAACAAGAAGCCAGCTTGGACAGACACAACATCTGTTGCTGTATGTTGGTTTTATCTTCACCCATCACCATATTTGTATCATTTCCTTCCCTTTCATTGCTGGTTTCCTTCTAGGTTCTGGACAACAAACAGCTCCTCACCACTCAGCGAAGATCTGAGAGAACTCCAGCGAGCTGTTGGCGACGGGTGAGATGAAGTAGAAGGGCGTGCTCCCCAGGTTGGCGCTGTCGATGAACTGGTACAGACACTCCAGCAGGTCATAGATCACCCCCGACGAGTAGCACGGCACCAGCACGTTGCCTCCTGCTCGAATCGTCATGGCTACAGGCAGAGATGAATAACAAACACGAATATTAGAATCAGCAATGTGATTTATTTACATCTTCTACATGTACTCATTTCATTTAGAAACGTTAATACAACATACATTTAAATCATCCGGTACCTACCGAGGTTGCTGCAGAATTCTCCCAGCATGCCGTCTGGGTTGGCGGTGGGCATCTGGGTGAGGCCTGTCAGAATCAGAACATCACTGTTCTTCAGGGAGCTTTGGTCCATCGGCTGGCAGAAGAGAAGGAGTTCAAGTGTTCAGTGAGTTTAAAGAACAAGTTTGTTTTCCCCTTTTTGTCTCAAACATGATTCTTGAGTTATGGCCCAACAGGTGTTTTGTGAGGTCTGTGATGACCCTGACAGGATCAGTTCATCCTCGAGTCCAAGCAGATGTGTGTGCTAAATTTGAATGAACTACCTCCCGGCGTTCTTGAGATGTCACGTTCACCAGAATGGGACGGATGGACGCATCACATTCAGGTTCATCTCAGGCCTCGTGTACTGCTGGGTCTGTTGGACCTACCTGTGGATGTGTGGTGAGGAGGGACGAGCCCGACACATAGGAAACCTTCTCATGGTGAGACTGGATGATCCAGTTGGAGCTCCCCAATGAGTAACCAGAGCTTAAAGGGGAGACCTGGACCGCTCCAAACAACTCCTGGAGACAGAGAGAAGTCGTCACTGTGAGAGCACACAAATATAGAAAAACAGAAAGAGGACAGATACAGGTATCTTAGTAGTATGTGGAAGCATACTGTTAAGAGAGTGTAGAAAAATATGAAAGGGGTGACTGGAGGCGTCACCCTTAGCGGTGACTGGAGACTTCACCCTCAGGGGTGACTGGAGGCGTCACCCTTAGGGGTGACTGGAGGCTTCACCCTTAGGGGTGACTGGAGCGGTGACTGGAGACTTCACCCTTAGGGGTGACTGGAGACTTCACCCTTAGGGGTGACTGGAGACTTCACTCTTAGGGGTGACTGGAGGCTTCACCCTTAGCGGTGACTGGAGACTTCACCCTTAGCGGTGACTGGAGACTTCACCCTTAGGGGTGACTGGAGACTTCACTCTTAGGGGTGACTGGAGGCTTCACCCTTAGGGGTGACTGGAGTCTTCACTCTTAGGGGTGACTGGAGGCTTCACCCTTAGCGGTGACTGGAGACTTCACCCTTAGCGGTGACTGGAGACTTCACCCTTAGGGGTGACTGGAGACTTCACCCTTAGCGGTGACTGGAGACTTCACCCTTAGGGGTGACTGGAGACTTCACTCTTAGGGGTGACTGGAGGCTTCACCCTTAGGGGTGACTGGAGTCTTCACCCTTAGCGGTGACTGGAGTCTTCACCCTTAGGGGTGACTGGAGTCTTCACCCTTAGCGGTGACTGGAGTCTTCACCCTTAGCGGTGACTGGAGTCTTCACCCTTAGCGGTGACTGGAGTCTTCACCCTTAGCGGTGACTGGAGTCTTCACCCTTAGCGGTGACTGGAGGCTTCACCCTTAGCGGTGACTGGAGGCTTCACCCTTAGCGGTGACTGGAAGACCCTCAGAAGGAGAGCAGCTTTTTCCCAGTTTAGAGACTGGAGTGCCCTTCTTTTATAGAAGACCCTTTGAGACGTTTCTGCTATCAGAAGACAGCTCACAGTGACTGATATATTTTGCACCACATAGACTTTCCTTGAGTTGAAATTGTTTTGTATAACCGTTTTGAGAAAACTTTAATAAAAACACAGCCTTACCATTTGTAAGTGACTGGGACTCAAACTGAAGTTTTTAGATCAAGTTACCCCTCTTCCCCCGTCCTGGAAACGTTTGATACATAAGTGACGACTGACTCTACCAGAGGAGCTTAAGGTAAGTTCCCTGGGTGAAGACTTGACAGTGTTAGTCAAAAATGGTGAGAAAACTAAAATAGGCAGTAGTAAGGTACAGACGCTCTACGTAACTACTCATACTGGGTGTTAGGGTTACATCCTACTGAGAGCGCCTTCCGACTCCAACTCATACAGAGGGACACTAATCCCCGGGGGTCGGACTACTGACGGAGTTACCACCGTGTTAGGTGCGATCCTGCCCTTCTTTCCGTTGGGCAGGACCCGCTCACGCTACAATACTAACAATCCTGCATTTACAGCGTGAGGAAGGTCCTGCATGAGACAAACATAAACATCAAATGAAAACGTCCACTCTCTTCCCTTTAATCGTAGAGCTTTGGGTGTGTACTAAGCATTACATCTGCACTGTGCAGACAGTGTAGGAGAAAAGAGGTTCTTACCACTTTCTGTGAATAACCCACGAGCTGCACTTTGCTGAGGGCAGAGTTGACCTCCTGCATGCTGTAGTTTCGTTTCCACGCCCACACGTCTGCTGCATCCTTCAGCGGCCCAGGGAGCATCCTAACATCACGCAGTAATGATAATATAAGAGACAGAGACACGGACACGTTAGAGGTCAAAGCTAGTATGAGACGTTACATTTTACAATCTTAAGATAAACAATATTTTCCAATGTGATATTTTTTTACAGATAAATATTTTCTACAACTATCCACAGAAAAAGACGACAGTTTGCATGTTTTTCTCAACAGTTTTCTTGCCTTTGTATTTCCTTGGTTTTCCAGCAGGTGGCAGAATGGGCTTTAGGAACTCTCTCCATGAAGTTCACCATCTCCTCCATCAACAGCCTGAGGAAAACAACAGCAATGGTATGCATTTCTTAAACATGAGAACCCACAGCCAACTGTTAAAATAACATGCATTTCCCCTTTGAATGAACATAAAAACAATGTGGCGACGTTCCCTTGTATCTCCTCACCTGCCAATCTGCAGGGTGGGTTCAGTGGCATACACTGTCCCAGTGAAGCCTGTGTGTTCAGTGATGTAAGGCAGGGCCATCATACAGTGGTAGTTGGAGACCAGGATGACATCGACGGTAGATAGATCCAGCAGTTCTCTCTGTGGCCAATTTAAATGGGAAAGAAAGTTTATTTAGACCAAATATGCTTTGCATTATACTTTCCTGCAGCCAAATCATTCATTTGAAGTAATGCACAGATTTTTTTAAAGTAATACAAAAGAAAAGGACATTGACTAAATATACTGTGTGTGTGTGTGTGTGTGTGTGTGTGTGTGTGTGTGTGTGTGTGTGTGTGTGTGTGTGTGTGTGTCGGCTGAGTTTACTACCTCTGGGAGACAGAACTCTGGCTGTGAGTCCACAAACACTCTTCCTGCACACTCCTTCAGCTCCTGGAAAGATGGAAAGGTGTGTTTACTGTTGTAGCCCTTCATCACAGACACATCCTGATGTATTTACACTTCATAGAGACAGAAACAACTTCATGTAATCTCAAAAAGCCACAATCAAACACAAGTTGAAGTTCAGATACAGGTTAAATACTAAGTGAATTAAATACAACAGAAACAGCTTGTCACACCTTCTCCAAGTTTATTGTTCCATCCTTAGAGACCCAACTAGGTAGCTTGGAGAGTCTTGGGCTGAATAAGAAGAAAAAATTCAAAATTCAGGACTACCACCCATACATGAATGAATGAATGAAGCCACTGCTGCTGACGCCATTGACTCACCTGTGCACCAGAGGAAGGGGCAGGAAGTTGAGGACAGAGGTGGTGTCCAGTCCACAGTCCAGCATGATGGTGGTGGATTTGAACTTGAGGACATTGCAAGGCAGTGTAGGATGACCAGACAGACAATACTGAGAAGGAAGGAGAGCGATTAAGAGACGCACGTGGACATAACATCACGGTGCCAACACAATACATGACAGATACAGAGCAGAGGCAGGGCAGACAGGACATCACATTTAGTACATGTCACGTTGGAGAGTCTGTAGTTCACACACACAGATGTAATGTTGATTCATTATAAGAACTAAATGCTCCATTCATCAGCATCAAGTCAACCAGCTGAGTCAGTCATTTACTATCACTATGGACTGCATACGTCCAATAGTTTACATAGCCTAGCTGTTGGCTGCACAGTTAGCGAGACGGGCGCACACAGGGCTATTGACGTTAGCTGCTAAGCTAACAGAGTAGCTTTAACTTAAGGTATACTAAATGATTTAGTAACGCATGTTTACCGTCAGCTGGGGTTGACTTTGCTACTTTAAATGTGCTAACAGTCGGGTAACTCACCAATTTCATGTTTAACTCTGATAAATGAACGTTGGATGTATGTAGTTGGCTTCGCTAACACTGCATCCTTCTACAGACTCCGCTTTGTTTCTGGGACTTTCGCCCTCTACTGCCCTCTACGGGGGCGGAGTGTTCCTCAAGCCACATCAGGACAATATGCGCGAAATACCGAACAAACCAGCACGTTTTTGTTTATTTGTAACTGCCCTGAAAAGAGCACTAATTATCACAAAATATTAACGAAAAAACGTCAATCATAAAGGCGATAATTGTTGTCAACAAACGCACGTGCCGAGACTGCCCTTCCTAACCAGAGCCATATATAGACCAGGTTACCCCGTTTTACGTGGGACACTGCAGGACGGACATATATACGCCTATATTGAGATTATGAGGACCATGAGCTTGGTGCCCAGCCCTTCACCTATTTTGGTATCTGGGGAGGTTAAATGACATTGTGTTACATTTACGTTGGAGGATGTTTTTAGGCAGCCAGAGGCGGGGCGACTGCTCCGTGCGGTGCAGTGAACAAACCATAGACTGGGTATAAGAAGGAACAAACACGTTCCATTCACTGCTCTGGTTTAGCTCCCTTCCATGCTAGTAGTGGCTAGCTAATACCTACGGCTAACACTAATCAGGGGTCAGGTCGAACCACTCCCTAGTGACTCGTACCGGTGGGTTTATCTCGAGAGACAAACAAATAGTTACGTAGTAATGTTGCGAAACTGATGTAGTAACATTGGCACCCGGCTACTCCTGTATCTCCGGTAGGTCTCGTGTTTTTGTGAAACAGTTAACGTTATATTAGTGTGTTTTTGTCGCTGACAGCTAACCAGAAGAAACCGAGGTAAATACTCGCTTTTGAAACTACCGTGGTCGATGTTACGTCATGGAGGATTTGTACAGTTATTAGGCAAGAGGATACACGAGTGGTCAAGGACAGGTAACCGCTACATTTACATTGAGAGCGTAACTACATACATGTCCTCAACAGCCATACTCTGTGGAAACCAGCTGACAGGTTGCGTATTATTGTTACATTAAGTGAACTTTGGCACGCGCTCACTTATATCTGGTGAACTTAACGTTAGTTACATATTGTTCTTGCTCACTCAAATGCAATAAGCGGTCAAAAACAGAAGATAACCGCATATACAAGTGTAATTACAATACACTGTGTAATCTATCATACAGTAACAGGGGTAGTATCACTAATACTGTAAGGGGAAGAAAAACATGACATTCTGATTTCTCTTATCTAGTAAAGTAGTCTCAGTGTTTTTTGTCAAGTCATGCTATCTCTACCATGAGTCATCGGCATTGCTTGCTGTAGCTGAATATGTTGTCTTCACCTGACAGAGCAGAGGAGGTACGCGCTCGGTTTCTTCGCCATGGGGAACACCTGCAGTAATCATCTCGGGATCCCTCCCGCCAAGGGCCCCAATGCTGTGGGCTGCACCGACTTCATGATGGACCACACTGCTCAGGTAAAAGCACAACCACAGGTGTGAACGGGTCACTTTTTATTGAGATAGGCAACGAGCATACCACTGAATTTCAGCATTGTTTAAAGCCACTGTTATCTGAGTATGTCCTGTACTGTCATCGGTCACAGCTAATATAGCTGCTATACAACTATTCAATCAGCACCAATAAGAAGTTGATGATTCATTCCATCACAACAGGTCACACCTGCAACAAGGAAAGGCGTTTCAAAGTTCAGCATGAGAAAGAAAATCTGTACACAGCAAACATAAATGTACACGTTTTGTGAAGAAGATATTTGGGACACTTGGTTGATCACATGACAGTAGCATGTCTCTGTCTCTGCTACGTCTGCCTCTTTAACAGGGCAGCTTCTTCCGGCTCTACTATCCTTGTCAAGAGACTGAAAAACCAGAAAAACCAGACTGGGTACCGTGCGTGGAGTATTTCAACGGTCTGGGAGACTTCATGAAAATCAACAGGACTCTGAGTGAAAAGATTTTCAACTACCTCTTTGGTAATTTAACTCCAATTAGGAGTATGAAGAACATGTCTAATGTGTTTTAAACAAGTGCGTGCTGTTTTTTGACACATGTAATATACATTTCCAGGTGTTTTTATATCAATATGTTCATGTTTTTCCCTCCTTCAGGGCAGACGTTGGTTTCACCTCATTTCTCTACAGTGTTTAAATCAGCTCAGTGTAGTTTCTTCTTTTGTCTTATTGCTGCACATCAAGCTGCACTGTCAACCGCATCACAAAGCAACAATGAAAGCAGAAATGGTGTCCACTAGAGTTATAAATGAACTAACTCTGGGAAGTTTAAATTCTGCATGTTTAATGTTCACACTGTACAAATGTATGGGAACCAGCAAGTTCCTGGAATTTGGGGAAATCAACAACACAACAGAATGCTTTAGGACATGGTCATGAGTAATAGGAAGTTTCCATAACTTCTACTGAACTGGTGTTGTGCTTTAAAAAGCTCATGTTTTTCCATCTGTCTGTTCCAGGCTCCTTTAAGATTCCAGCCTCCGTGGATGCTCCGTTTAAATCCAATGAGAAATGTCCTGTAGTTATCTTCTCCCACGGCCTTGGAGCGTTTAGGTAGACACAATCCGTTTGAACACTGCCACAGAATTGACTCTTTTGAATAGGATGTTGTGCTCACGTATCGGCTGCTGTGAATGGTGTGACTCACTTCTCCCTGGTGTTTCCTATAGGACTTTGTACTCAGCCATATGTGCAGAATTGGCCTCTCAGGGCTTCATTGTGGCGTCCGTGGAACACAGGTATTTCATTCATTTAAAGTATACTTTTAGCTGAATCTTCATGTTCGTGTCAGGATTTATTTCATTAAACCAGTAACCAGGGTGTGAGGACAGCATATCTTCAAACGTATGTAATGTAAGCTGTGTATAGTCTTGGCTACATTCAAACTGTAGGCTGACAATACGTACGCTGAACATTTGAGGCCACGTGTCAGTTGGACAAACTTCTAGTTGGTGGTGAGCCAAGCGAACAATAATCAGTGGAGTAAGTGTGCAGACAATAGTACGAACCAGGTCATCACATTTCTTTTCAGTATAGAGACAAGGGGACCGTATGGAGGAGAGCATAATGGCCACAGTCAGTCTGTCGCTCATGTGGGTTGAAGTGGTATTCTGCTGAATTTTTAGCTGATGGTTGAAGGCTGAAGCCACAGAGAGAGAAAAGGCATGTGCCAGTGTTGTGACATAGTTCACGGCTGTAACAGGAGACCAGTGGTCAATCCAGCCGCTGAGCCAGTGGTGCTTTCGTCACGCTGCCGCATCAGTTGGTGTCGTCTGTCACCACAACAACGGTCACAAAGAATGTTACTTCTCCTCCAACGTCATGTCTGTTGAGCTGCAGCAAAAGATCAGCCAGTCTGCACAAGGACAAAAACAAGTTCAAGCTTGAGTTGGCAATTGAACTACATTCATGCGCATGAGTTTGTGTGAGAAACGGAGAAGAGATCACTGATACGTCACATGATGTGATTCATCGTCAGGTTGTTGATCTGAAACAGGAGGTATTGTGAGCCTGTTCTAAAAGCCCAATGTAATATACGAAGCACAGAATAATCTCTGGGGCTCTAACTGACAATTGTTCTCGATAGTTGCAGTGATGTTTTCAGTGTACTTCTCCACAGTGTGTTACTACAGTAGATGGAGTTTGTAGAAGCAGCACAGGACCAACGCTACGTACTGCTGTGGACGTCTTTCAGACAGTTTGAGTGGACGCTATATTCAGAATACTTTCACCACTGTACCTCCCCGTCAGATCCGAAGCGGTTCTCTGTGCTCTCTCCAAAGCCACAAGACTCCTCGTCATGTGACCTCTCAGAACACAGACGCTGCTGGTCGACATGCTTTGTTTGTGTTACTGTGTCACTTTGGTGAGTCTAAACTAACCCTGGACTACACCACAGTCACACAGTAACACAGTCCCGTGTTCTGAGAGGTGTCATTTACTTTGTGTCTTTGAAGAGAGCATAGAGAAGGTCTGACAGCAAGGTAAAGAGGTGAATATATTGTAAATATAGCGTACACTCAAACTGCTATGGATTCTTTTAGGCAGTACATTGCTTTGCTCCCGTGTAGTAATACACTGTGGAGTACCTCATACAACCCCACTTTAAAACACTTTCCCTGTAAGACATTCAATGTACTGTGATGTTTGTAATCTATACTTATTGTTCTTCAGTACTCGGCCTTTGACACAGTATCATTTTGCAGCACTGTGTGTATTCTTTTTCCCCGCGCAGAGACCAGTCAGCCTCGGCTACGTATTATTTTCGTGAGAAGACGGAGTCGGAGAAGGCAAACAAGAACGGGCCTAAAACACCTACCTCCACCCAAGACAACTTGGTGAGAGAGTGGATGTACTACAGGAGTCTGCAGCACGGGGAGAGTGAATTCCCCCTCCGAAATAAACAGGTCAGAAGCTTTTACTTTACTGGGAGGAGTCATCCATGTGCCACGTTCGTCCACATAATGACAGCGTCTCATGTGAGTCAACGGTCACTGTATGAAAGGTACACAGAGGTGGAGACGATTCCTCTTTTATACAACGAGGCTGGATTGCACAACTCGGTAACCAATGCTGTTCAAATGAAACCACTTCCTTGTTCCTCAGTCTATTACATTCTGTATCTATGTCTCACTATTATCTTGGCATTTCCTCCATCCTGTTTTTAGATACTGCACTTTATTAAACTGAGTTTGGATTCATGTGATACTGTGGTCATATTCAGCGTATGCTTTTTCTTTTCTGCTAACTTGTGTGGATCATTTGTGTCTCTCATCAGGTGAAACAGAGAGCAAATGAATGCATCCTGGCTCTGGACAGACTCACTGAAATCAACTCGGGGATCCCAGTGCAAAACGTTTTGCAAACACGGTTTGACTGGACGACGTTGGAGGTAACTCATCATGAGCTTTGGTCTAGTTTTACACAGATCGTGAGTTTCTTTTGGAATTAAAACCTTCAACGAGGCAGCAGCAATAGAGATTTAGTGACCGAACAATGGAAATATGTGCCTCAGAGCAAGTTGTTATAAGCTGCGAGCACGTGTTACTTTAGTTTTCTTTATTACAGTAGAAGTGCTTTCATTTATATAGTGTCCAGGAAATCTAATCATTTCAGGTGCAACACGCCCAAGATGAAACAAATCTCGTCTTAAAGGGAAAGTTCATCCCAAAATCGAAAATACATATTTAGCGTTTTAGCTATAGTGCTATCTATCAATCCAGATAGTTCCGGTGTGAGTGTTGGAGAGATCAGCTGTAGAGATGTCTGCCTCCTCTCCACTATAACGGGACTATATGACACTCGGCTTGTGGTGCTCAAACCGCCAAAATAACCATTTGACAAACTCAACAGCAGTGTCTCTTTCCAGACATCATGACCTCGTTATTATCGTTGTTTCAACTATTGTTTATGGAATAAAGTTCCTACATGAAAGTGCTCACAAGGTCTGTAAATGATCTTGAGTATCACAATACTCTCCAGTTCTGACATAACTGATGCTAGGAGGAGCCGCCATTGTTGTGTCGTCTCACACACACTTAAACCAAACCACCAGTAGCTCCTCACAGGACTCTGATTGGTCCGTGCTGTGGCTTACCGGACTCAAACGCATTACTTGAAGCCTGACAAGATGAGTTTAATGTTATATACGTGATCCCGTGTGAGAATCCAGCTGCAAGGTAACTTGTGGACAGCACTCGCTCTGTGTTCCAGTACCCACACTACCACAGTATTTAGGATGACAGGATGACGTATGTCCCAATACATAGTATATCAAATGCAGAACACCAAAAGTACCAGGATGTTCTTCTATTCCGACCCAGCGGATATATGAGCAAGAGGGTCAAAGTTCAAGGTGCAATGTCAGGACTAGTATGTCCCGACTGAAAGCAGCTGTGTCATGACATTTTGGTGACCAGAGGGAAGATCTAGAATATCACCTGTGTCCTGATGGCAGAAGCTGAAGCTGATCCTCAAACAGTTACCGGTAGTAGGCCTTTCATTGTTGTCATCACTCACCATCCATGTCCTCTCGCCTCCATGCCAACAGAACTCCATGGATCTGTGTAGGATAGCAGCGGTGGGGCATTCCTTCGGGGGAGCAACAGTGATAGAAGCTCTGTGCAAAGAGGTCAAATTCAAGTATGTGGATCTACAACGTATATCCATGTCTCCTCCATTGTCGCTCGTTTCAGAGAAGCAGGAATATGATACGACGTATGAATTCTGCCGTCTGAACTCTCTGTAGGTGTGGCGTAGCGCTGGACTCCTGGATGTTCCCTTTAGACGATGAGCTCTTTCCCCGGGTGAAGCAGCCCATCTTTTTCATCAACTCAGAGAAGTTTCAGTGGGCGGGAAACATCAGCCGCATGAAGAAGCTGGAGTCGGCCGTCATACAGCGGAAAATGATCACTATCAGGTAAAATGCTCGGGACTGAATTTGGGCCTCGTTGATCCCGTGAGAAACACGGCGTTCACTGACTTTGTGGCGACGTTTTCCTTCATCAGAGGCACAGTCCACCAGAGCTTCCCAGACTTCACCTTCCTGACGGGCAACTGGATCGGCAAGCTGATGAAGCTGAAGGGAGAGATCGACCCCGAGATCGCCATAGACCTCTGCAACAAAGCAACACTAGCCTTCCTGCAACGCCACCTCGGTAAGAACAAGGAAGCGCACACGATCAGCCAGTCACTCCCAGTATCTCACTATCTCAATTCTGGGTTTTGCAGGGCTGCAGAAGAACTTTGATCAGTGGGACCCTCTGATCGACGGGCAAGATGACAACCTCATTCAAGGAACTAACATCACTCTGCTTCAGTCTTCCATCTGAGCCGCCTCGTATCCTCAAAATGTCAGGCCAGGCCTGCTTGGCGCTACAAACGGACTAAAGATAACATTTTGGAATCGTAATAGATGGAAAAGAAAATCTCTACCTCATCAGCAGGACCGATTTAGTTTTTCTTGACCGATAAAACCAGCGTTTGTTTCATGAGGCCTGAATGTCGCTGAACACTTTTCACTGTTTGTGAAATCTTCACTATTACCAGGAAGTTCTTGGAGAAATGCTTTTAATCATGTTTAATCTTTGAGTGTATATGAACTGAGATCATGTTATTTCACACAGACTGTATGTCTCTTTGGATGTATGACCTTCCAACAGAGACGAGCTACACTATGATTGCAGTGTGATTCTGGAATAAGACCTATGAGAATCGTATCTAACCAATGGGCGTTGTTAGAACAAAGGAAGATTGAGGACATACCTCAGATGAATTATTATTAACATGTATCCATCCTGATTGAGGGCAGCTACATGCAGTAAGTAGATCAGCATCATTAAAGCTTGCTAACAGGTTGCATTAAAAACAGCATGTGCCTTAACTCTGTTCACCCTGGGTCAATGTAACAGCCTTCTACTTTTATACTCCGACCATAACAGAAACCCAATAAATCTGGTTTGTATACAAATACGTCTTTTGCCAGCTGCTTTAAGTCTTTCAGGTTTGTAATGCTATGAGCTTACAAACAGGTTCTGAGGCTAACACCCAAGCGTTTGAATATGTTCAGCGTCGTAAGGGCTGGAAACCTTTGTGGCTTTATTGAAACATTTTAAAGGGACAGTTCACCCCCAAATCATAAATACATATTTCCCTCTTACCTGTAGTGGATTCTTTTTGGAGTCTGGAGATATACTCTTGAATATAATGGAACTACATGGCAGTCTGCTGGTGGGGCTCAAAGCACTAAGAAATTCACTTGGAAAAACTCAACAGCAATATCTGTTTCCATGCAGGAGCTATTTACTTTACACCCTAGTTCCTACATGAACTTACCACAGCTCGGTCTGGGTTATCGTTCAGTAACCACGTCAAGATTTCTGGAAAGAGACCTTGCTGTTGAGTTTTTCAAATGTATTTATTTTTGGTGCGACAGGTATGAACTGTCCCTTTAAGAGGCTGTACCATCTCTTCATTCAGGAGACATTTGATCTGAAACACCGTTCCTTCTGTGTTACCAGAGTAAACACATTTCAAACAGTCCTGCACTTGTATCCAGTGAGACAAAGCCGGAGACAATCAGACAAATTAAAAAATAAATTCCAGCCATACATAAGAGTACATAGCAGGCATGATTAAATGGATTCATCTGAAATGAACATACGTGAGACACTGGGATGGTCTAAAAGAGTGACAATGATGTGGATTTTCAAATTCTGCAAACATTACTGCTAGAATGCAAGTGGTGACTGAAGCGAACAGAAACAATGTTGACAGTTTTTACTTGCATTAAATACCGTCATAGTTTGACTCATAGTATCCATGTGAGAACCACCAGCTCACTGAAACACTTCTTGGTAGTGGCGATACGTTTACCAAACTGGGGCTGCAGACAAACACCCAGATGGAACTTAACGAACATTATGTAAAGAGCAACACGGAAGGAAAACCAGGACCACATAGATCTGTACTGATATTTATTGTGCCAACACAAATATATCTTCAACGCATGCATGTAAATATATCTTCAACGCATGCATGTATCCACACAAAACACAGAAACCATCTTGAAAAACGCTGCATTTAACAACCATTCAGAGCAGCTTTTATTTTGTAAACAAAAGAATTATGTGACGTTGTCATAACAGGTCATCTGTAACACAACAGTGCTTCAAGTACCACTGGGCGAGCACATGGATACTGACAACAAACTATCAACTATCAACGCCATTACTGTACAAAGGCACTTCAAACCACACAGCTGGTTAACTGGAACAGGCATAAAGATGAGCTGCCGGGTCAATCTAGAAAATAAAAAGCTGCTGTTGAGCCTTCACACAAAGAAAAGAACTGTACCTGAACATGCAACTTAAAGCATATGCAGTTAATAAAAGTAAACAGAAGGCGGTTACTCCTCTGGCTGCTGAACAAGCAGAATATCAGCAGAGCCATCATTGATCATCAGAGAGAGATGAGTTATCCTCGACAGCTGGGCCTCTGAAAACAGGAAGGTACACAGATGAAGGGCTTTGATCTCACATGCAACACAATCACAGAGACACAACATCCTGTAGAGCACGCATGTCAAACTCAATGCGAAGGCATATTTCCACCAGCAAAAAAAAATAATTGAAAGTCATAATTATGATATATATTTCTATTATCAAGTCTAACTTTTCATTTGTTTTTTTTGCTGCTGAAATGGGCTTCCATATAAAAGGCATACGATTGTCTCTATGCTGCTTCATAGTGTACACTACAGTGACCATAAACTACATCTCCCACAATGCATGTTGAGTTTGTGACCCGCGAAATGACGGACTCCGGCCGTTAGCGTTAACGAAATCGGTTTTCCAACAAATTATTGAGTTGAAAATGTTTGAAAAATAATCCCAACATGTCTAAGAAGAGGAACATTGATACAGAGGGAAGGACATTTAATGAAAGATGGGAAAGCGAATATATGTTTGTTCTTCAAGGAGAGAAACCGGACTGTATGCTATGAGGCAGTGTCGGTGATGAAAGAATACAATTTACGTCGGCATTTTGATACCAAACACGGAGCCAAGTATGCTACATTTAGCCTCCAAGAAAAACATCAACTTGTCCAAAAATGTAAAGGCAGACTCCAATCACAGCAGAACACATTCACAGAAGCTACAGACACAAATGATGCCGCTGTGAAAGCTTTATTGTAAGTCCTTTTCAGAGGGTGAAGGAGTGTATGATCAGGGTCTGTGAGCAGGTGAGCCCCGACCAGGTACAGGCTTTTACAAATGTCACTTTGTCAAGGAACACCATCGCAGACCGAGTTAAGGAACTAGCAGGCAATCTGACAACACAGCTAGCCGAGGAGTCGAGCAGCTACGTGGCTGTTTGGTTGATGAAAGCACAGACAACACGGACACAGCGCAACTGTCCATGTTTGTAAGCGGCTGAAGGCAGACTTGACTGTCAGTGAGGAGCTCTTGGATGTAGCTGCCCTCCATGGAACGACGACGGGGAGGGACATTAGTGATGCAGTGGAGAGGTCCGTGAGTAAAACTGAATACCCTGGAGGAGTTGGTGGGGCTAAAGAAAATGCAAAAAAGTAACTGCCACACACCTCTGATAACTTATCATTGCATTATCCACCAAGAAGCTCTGTGTGGAAAGGTTCTGGAACATAATATAATGACCACGGTCACGAAAACAGTGAACTTCATTCGGGCGCGTGGCCTGAATCACCGCCAGTTCCAACTGTTTCTGAAGGAGTTGGGCTCCGAGCATGGAGATGTGCCGTACCATGCACAAGTACGGTGGCGGAGTAGGAACGCGGTCCTCAAACGGTTTTTTGAGCTGAGGGAAGAAATTGCTGTTTTCATGCAAAGTAAAGGAAAACCCTTGCCTGAACTGTCAGATCCAAACTAGCTGTGTGATTTTGCTATGTTGTGTGATAACGGAGCATCTTGCCCAACTGAATCAGAGGCTGCAGGGACGCAAACAAGTCATCACAAAGATGTCCGACATGATCACAGCTTTCCAGCGTAAACTGCAGCTATGGAAGTCCCAACTGGAACAGGACAATCTTGCACACTTTCCTGTCTGCCAGGAAATCTCAGCCTCAGTTCCTGGTGCTTTTTCATGAGCTCGATTGGCTACCAAAGTGAACCGGTTAATGACTGAATTCGATCGGCGCTTCTCCCGACTTCAGAACACAGCGCATTGACTTTGCCATCTTTGCCAATTCAAAGCTTCATTAAATTGTAAAATACTTTGATGTGTCCCACTACTACTTCATGCTAAAATTGCTACATTTCACCTAAGACTTTAATTTCACTACATCTAATATAATTATTGATATCAAATATTAACAGCATCACTTACCAAAACTGTCAACTGAAGACAATGACATTTGTTCCTCAAGCACACTACTGCTGCAATCCTGGAAGAAATCAACAAATTGTGAAGTTAGACAATGAGTGTTGTGACCATGTTGGGGATCCGATGTTTACTGTGTGCTGCGTACATGTCACAGTATCCTGTAAACCTAAGAAGGCCTTATGGAGGGGCCTCTTTCACAAAGAAGTGCAGGTATGAACCTCTGCTTTAATGAAACAGAGTCACGGCTTCATTCAGCCACAATAACTGGAAGATCTCGGCCTAATCGGCTCTCCGTGTTTTGTGAGACCAGGATTTGGGGTTTACATGCGCAACACACAACCAGTATATTCCAAAAACCCAGATGTGGTTAAAGTGATTTCAACATTCCATCTCTTCATTCTTGACTCTGTCAAACAGTTTGGATTCAGTATTCTGCAATGCATTACTGAAGTATATCAATGTACTATATAGTTGAAAGAGTGCTTTAGTGCTTCTGAAGGCTCAGGGGGGGGCAGTGAGGTGGGGAACAACGCCTTGTGCTGGTTGATATCTGTTAAACATCTGCTGCACTGACAGCCATGTAAGCCTCATGTGTTTCTGTTATGAGCCACTTGAGGTCCCACACCGCCTACAAAGTGCACTGTGTACAGTCAACACATTACAAATCCCCCTCATAAGCTTTGTTGCCCGATTAACACCAATGTCAGTGAGTCTTCAGCTACATAATGCCCATGATTAATACCACTATGAGCACCAGGCAAAGGGTTAACACTTGAAGTATCAAAGTTATCAACTGTGGACTTCTGGAGCTTGTTGTGGTTAAACCATGTGCAATAGTGAAACTCGCTACGTTACTAAAACGTTACGCTTCTACATGAAAACCTGTGGAGCTAACATTAGCAAAGTATGTTAGCATATTATTGACTGGCGTTAGCACTTCTATGCTACGCTAGCTACCAAAGGTATACTGAATGTGTACACATGCTGCCTTCTGTGAATAAAGAGCTATCCAGCTTTACAGGAACAGTGGTGTTCCTTCATGCTCTGGTCTTCTGTTCACCAGGTGACGTGGTGGTTCACTTTAACTTCAGCTTCTATCTTTTTAACCTTTTCACTGCTGAATCACTTTGACATCCTGGATATATCCTAACTCATGTTGCAGACCCGTCTGCCTGCTTCTCTCTAAAATCACTTTTTTCTTTTTCTAAAAACTACATAATATGTATTCAGGGAGTGCAGTTAGTGACAGTGTGGGCTCCATGGTAACATAGCTCTGACAGCTTGATGGAGTAGCAGTGGGGGGCGGGGCTTAGCTAAGTGTCATTACCCTGCCAAAAGGCTTCATCTTTTCCCCTGAATGCAAACAGTTACCTCTCTAGGACTGGGGGGGGTGTGCACCAGCTGCTCTGTCTCCTCCCTGGCATCTTCTTGATGTGGACCTGAAATAAAGAACAAGATGTTTAATAAGACTTATAATCCAGCAGAGTATAGTCTGTGGTCAAACCTGCATGTCCTTCAATCAATATCAGTGTTAACATTTACAAAAACAATGGAGTGGCCTTATATAACCATTAATATGTGTCTGAAAATGTATTTACACTTAAATCACAATGCATGGCTGGCGGATGTATGTGTTCATTGAGTGTGATACCTCTGCAGACGTCTGTCTGGCAGATCTCTCTGACCAGACAGGTCACCTCTTCATTCAGCTCACTCTGAAAAGCAATAAAGACAGCATGCATTCATCACTACTGTGTGGGATGATTTGGCGTTTCATTCTCGACACATCCAACTTGTGTTGATTGATCTCCATTACCAAATCTGGACAGCGGACTGCGTACTCTTGTGGCTTTGTGTCGGATGGCAGAGCTGCAAACACAGAGGCAGGTTACACAAAGATCCTGTGTCTCAACGTAATAAAATAGACTATAAAGAATACAGACAGATCCAAGAAGAAGAGCAATGTGTTCGCTTCATCATTCCATTCTGACATATGAACAATAAACAGCAACAAACCAAAAAGGTGATCTCCGTGAAGAGCCGAGGTCTCGTCTTCAGTCACAGAGTTATTCTAAAACAGAACACCAATAACTGTCACCCAGAGCAGCTTCATGAAAACAATCCTCAGAGCTAATCGGACAGTATTCATAGAGATGTCACTAACAGTTTTTCCTTCCCGATACCAATTCTGATACCTGTATTTGCGTATCGGCACCTGCCCAACTGGCACTGACTAGGGGTGCAACGGATCACAAACCTCACGGTTCGGTTCGGTTCGGATCACGGTTCTTGAGTCACGGTTCGGATAATTTTTCGGATCAACAAAGAAAAGGGGAGGAGTCAAATATAACTTTGCTTTCCATTTATTAATTAGCACCTGTCTGACTCTCACAGAGGGGGCGTGTCTACAGCACCTGTCTGTGTGACTCTCACAGAGGGGGGCGTGTCTACAGCACCTGCCTGTGTGACTCTCACAGAGGGGGGCGTGTCTACAGCACCTGCCTGTGTGACTCTCACAGAGGGGGCGTGTCTACAGCACCTGTCTGTGTGACTCTCACAGAGGGGGCGTGTCTACAGCACCTGTCTGTGTGACTCTCACAGAGGGGGCGTGTCTACAGCACCTGTCTGTGTGACTCTCACAGAGGGGGCGTGTCTACAGCTCCTCCGTTCCTCCGCTCGCCATGACTTTCACCGTTAAATGCTTCACGCTCCGTTCACGTGAACACACTACTGCTTTATATCTGTTCACTGACACTCTGCATTGATATTCGGGGACTTGTTACTTAAAAAGGAACAGCAGCAGTAAAACTTTATTACACACTATGATGATTAAACTGTAAAAAATCAACTCAATTGATCCGCGGTTCGGGGCACACTTGTGATCCGAACCGCGAGGTGTGATCCGAACCGCGAGGTGTGATCCGAACCGCGAGGTGTGATCCGAACCGCGAGGTGTGATCCGAACCGCGAGGTGTGATCCGAACCGCGAGGTGTGATCCGAACCGCGAGGTGTGATCCGAACCGATCACGGATCGATCCGTGATCCGTTACACGTTACACCACTAGTACTGAGCATGTGCAAGTCAGAGATGAGAAGGAAGCCAAATGGCTCACTCGTTAGCTACTTCAAAGTCAATGTCGGAAGTCGCTACTGAGTGAGCCATCTCTCTTCTTTCTCATCTCTGTTAAGAGTTCCACGTGTGCAGGATGTACGGATGGAGTAGCGAGTGACAAGGGTTGTTCATGTGTAGCGTAAATGAGATGATAAATGATATAACGTGATATATTAGATCGGTGCACAGACTCGCAGACTCTCCGATACCCGATCCAGCATTTTAGGCTGCATCGGAGGCATTTCTAAAACTGGTATCAGAACAACAGTATCTATGCTGATAATCAATATTGTTTCAAACTACTTTGAAAGTGATTTTCATTTGACATAAAATGGGGTTCTACCCTACCTTGTTATGCATGGTCTCATCCTGCAGGGACAAGTCTCCTATATCATGCTCTGAAGGAGCTTCTGTGAAGACAATCACATCAGACTCCATATCTACTGCACATCATCACACTGTACGTACTTTAAGAACACAACAGGACATAAAGAGGGACCAAGAAGACCAATCGATCTAGTGGTACTAACCAGTGTCAGTGTAAGAGGATAATACACAATCCCTTTTATCATAACTTGACTCTTTAACTAGAACCTCATATTCAAGCACACTACGCCTGCGGTATCTATTCTTGACCATCTTACAGTGTATTATACATATTATATTAGCGATGACTCACCAGTTAATCGTTGTGGAAGCTCCACACGAGGACCTTGTGATTCATGTTGGACCTAAAATGTAGGAAATGCAGCGATTTTGATGGAAACACAATTTCACACACAGGTTAACAGTCCTGATGAAGCTTATATTCCTGCTTTCTCCATATTCACTTGCTGTCTTGATCATTTCAGTGTAATGCACATGTCCACTGCACCACCTCTGTCAGTATAGTTATGTCATACTCAGTCTCTCTTCTTTAACTAAAATTAAGTTTTCATTCACCAATTCATTCCCGTCCCATTATTTTTAGTTTTTTAAGCTACAGTGAAGGCAACTCAATACTTCCTGTTATTAGAAAAGTGGAAAACTTAAATGAAGAAGTAGCCAAGTAGTCAGTGGATCATCAGATAGAACTGAGCGTTACCTCTGCTGATGTACTGCTGAGACGATCCTCTCTTGCTCTGGTGGTTTGCCAGTCATCACTTGGCTTGTTTGGGTCTGCAGTGCAGGGAAGAACAGTTGAATCATTAAAAATACAGCACATCATGAGGAATGATGCTGCATCCACTGACAACTACTACAAAGCAGGGCTGTGAGAAGTTTTATGATAATCACACTGCATCCCTGGCACATCGTTTTCCTGTTCATTCAGGAGCCACTGAAGTCTGATACCTGTGGAGACATCCGTCAAACAGGTCTCCTCCTCCACAGAACAGGTCTCCTCCTCCACAGAACAGGTCTCCTCCTCCACAGAACAGGTCTCCTCCTCCACAGAACAGGTCTCCTCCTCCACAGAACTGGTCGCCTCCTCCACAGAACTGGTCGCCTCCTCCACAGAACTGGTCGCCTCCTCCACAGAACTGGTCGCCTCCTCCACAGAACTGGTCGCCTCCTCCACAGAACTGGTCGCCTCCTCCACAGAACAGGTCTCCTCCTCCACAGAACTGGTCGCCTCCTCCACAGAACTGGTCGCCTCCTCCACAGAACTGGTCGCCTCCTCCACAGAACTGGTCGCCTCCTCCACAGAACTGGTCGCCTCCTCCACAGAACTGGTCGCCTCCTCCACAGAACTGGTCGCCTCCTCCACAGAACAGGTCGCCTCCTCCACAGAACAGGTCTCCTCCTCCACAGAACAGGTCGCCTCCTCCACAGAACAGGTCTCCTCCACAGAACTGGTCGCCTCCTCCACAGAACAGGTCGCCTCCTCCACAGAACAGGTCGCCTCCTCCACAGAACAGCTCGCCTCCTCCACAGAACAGTTCGCCTCCTCCACAGAACAGCTCGCCTCCTCAAAAGAACTGGTCGCCTCCTCAAAAGAACTGGTCGCCTCCTCAAAAGAACTGGTCGCCTCCTCAAAAGAACTGGTCGCCTCCTCAAAAGAACAGCTCGCCTCCTCAAAAGAACAGCTCGCCTCCTCCACAGAACAGGTCTCCTCCTCCACAGAACAGCTCGCCTCCTCCACAGAACAGGTCTCCTCCTCCACAGAACAGCTCGCCTCCTCCACAGAACAGGTCTCCTCCTCCACAGAACAGCTCGCCTCCTCCACAGAACAGGTCTCCTCCTCCACAGAACAGGTCTCCTCCTCCACAGAACAGCTCGCCTCCTCCACAGAACAGCTCGCCTCCTCCACAGAACTGGTCGCCTCCTCCACAGAACTGGTCGCCTCCTCCACAGAACTGGTCGCCTCCTCCACAGAACTGGTCGCCTCCTCAAAAGAACAGCTCGCCTCCTCAAAAGAACAGCTCGCCTCCTCAAAAGAACAGCTCGCCTCCTTAACCCCGTCAACCTGAGCAGCAATAAAGGCAAAATTCAGATGTGAAAACTTTTAGTTTGATGAAAAAGTTCTGCAGATTCAAATCCTTCACCTTCACTTGGGAGGGAGCTGTGCAGGTCTGTGTCACAATGGCTGCTGTGTCCAAGTCGGCTGGCAGGGCTGCAGATACAAAGAGAAATTCTTTAGATTAGGGATGGACCGATCAGATACCAATACCTGGGCTTTGGGTATTGGCTGATAACAAGTATAAATACATTACCAGTGTTTAATTAATAAATTGTTTGTCTCACTGTTAGGAAGAGACTGGGATCATTCTTTTATGTGTAAGACAACATCAGGCTTGACTTAAACATGGCTTTCCTGACTGTATAACAAATAAATACATAGATATAAATTTACTGAATTCTTATGTTAAAATAATAGTATCCTATACCACATCAGCCTATTGTCAGCGATAACGGATCCAGCTTTTTGAGTCAGTATTGGGCTGATATCGGCATCAATGCATCTCTTCTTTAGACACAACTACTGTGTGGACTAAAGCAGCGGTCCCCAACCTTTTTCGCGTCACGGACCGGTTTGATTGAAGACAATATTTTCACAACTCACAATAACGCTGAATCAGTGGGAGCCTTGAGCTTGTTTCTCTGCAACGAGACGGTCCCATCTGGGGGTAATGGGAGACAATGACACCCGAAGTCTGTTCCTTATGTCCACTCTACTTCGTAATTTTGTTTTGATTGCCGTCACTGCAGAAAATCCCGCTTCACAAAGAGGATGTGTGAAATGGAAGCAGGGTTTTCAGTGCTTTTGTGGCGATCTCAGGATATTCAGCCTTGATTTTAATCCTAAACACCAGCAGAGTTGTTGTCTCAAACATACTTTTAAGGCCACCGTCATTTACAATCTCCAGCAGCTGATCTTCCTCTGTCGCCACATATTCTGCAGAGTGGGTTTGGCACGTCAGAATTACTCCTGATATTTAATTAGACTCCTGATATTGTCTGTTAAATGAAGATTTATTTTTCTTGGAAGTTGTAGGCTCGTCTTCTGTCTCCTTAGTGGCCTTTCCCCCTTTGCAAAGAAGCTCTCCAAAAGTTATTTACTCATTTTTGCTAACTTGTGGGCTTAATTTTTGAGGTAACGTATCATGTGACCGAGACGAGTGTCTTGACATGTCAAGAGCCACAGGCAGATGAAATTGGTAGAGAATCCGGTAATTTTTCAAAATAAAACTTCTTTCAGACTCTGATAATCAATAAAACGGAAATAATATAATATTTATTCTTTCTGTGCGGCCCGGTGGTTGGGGACCACTGGACTAAAGGCTTCTGCGTGCTTCTGTGCTTATAGCAGATGAACCATGGAGCCTCTTTTACTGGCACAACTGACTGAGATGTAAATGATTTACATGGTTTGATTAGACCCCCCAAATAGGGCTCATGTTTGCCTTTCTCGATTCGTAGTGCACATTAAGTATGCACACACAGATGCCAAATCAAAACGAATGGAGAAGGCTGAAAGGCGTTTAAACCAACAATTTAACTTGGCAAACAAATATTCAGAGATGTCATCAAACCTGAATATCCATCCTTGTGATGAGCCACGGTCTCTTCTGCGGTCATGAAGTCATTCTAAAAAACAACAGATTATCCATCACTGACCGGCACACTATGTCAATGATGTCCTGTAAAACTGTCATTAACTTGGTCACACGTACACACTATAAGAATTTACTCTGCACAAGAACAACAAAAAGTACAAGGAAAAAACACCATCCAAAATACTGCTTTTCCATAACATTACCTCAACATGTGCAGTGACACATGGCAGCTCCTCCTTTGGGGCACCATCTCCAATGTCAATCTCCTGCGCTGTAGGAACATCTATGTAGATGATCACAATCAAAATACAGTACGTTCAGAACACACCGTATTATAGACTACACTTATTTTAGTTATCCAAATGTATCTCCACATGCAATTTCTAGAGTTTCTAACTTTCTACTTATAGTTTATAAAACAAAGATGCACTGTCCGTCTTTTCTTCCAAATTACCTAAAGCCACAGTGTAAGTTATGTTGTAAGCTAATGTGATAGCTTGCCTTAAAAATGTATCATCATTTCAGAGCCTAAGCCTACACTGTATGAGTGTTTCATGGAAGTATGAAGGAATCCCTCACCAAACGCAGGAAGCACACCGCAGGGCAGCACCTCAGTCTGAATCTACAAGATGACAAAACACACCAATAAAACCAATAGAAGAGGAACAAGAAGCAGTTTTGTTCTTAAGTAAACCGTGTGTAGCGATACATAAAACATCATGTACCCGTTCTAAGTCTTTAGAAATGTGATCATGTGTCTCAAGCTGATCAACGGTCTCCTTGAGCCAAAGTACTTCACGGGAAACCTTTAGAAGAACACGACACCCAATTAGATTCCATCAAGTCTATTTAGCCATTTGTGCTCAAGTCAGCGGTATAAACGACTTCACACCTACTATCTGCGAGTCATAGTCACACAACTTACCATTTTCACTGTGGTCGTACTGGTTAGAGAATTGTCCCCTCCCATGGTAACCTTGCTGTAATCTCTATTCTCAGTCAGATCTGGAAATGCAAATGTTACACATTTATTTTCCACATCAACATGATTTCCATATACTAATTTACTTTTATTTGATAGGCAGCAATGAACCATATTGTTTACTAATCAGAAACAAAAGATAAAAGAAGAAATTAATGTGTTTACCAGAACAACTCATGACGTCAAAGCTGCTTTCCATGCTGTAGGTAGGACCCTCTCCTGGCAGAGACTCCGACTCATCTATGGCCTCTGTCTGGTTCTCATCCAATAGAGAGTTGAAGTCATCTGGCTCAATAATGTCCATTACAGAGAAAGCCTCCTCTTCAGCTGCTTTGTCAGTTTCCACCGCACTCTTGTCACAGCTCAAGGTCAAACTATCTTGGTCCCCTTTGTTATGGAGTTGAGGTAACCTAGTTTCATATATGCCACTATCACATGGCAAAATATCTGCATTGGGGTCAACAAGCTCGCCAGTGCTCTGCTCTTCACTCTGGTCTCTCTGAGGACAAATGCAGGCATCAGCAATATCCATGTCTTGGTCTTTGGCATAGTCTAGTTGATCGTCACGTGGTGCAGTCTCTTTCACAGTTGAGTCACACTGCAGTGGGGTTTGGTATGAAGTGGTCAGTCCAACAGCACCAGGTTGGTTTTCCGTCGTGGAGCTCTTCCACCAGGTTTTCAGTGCCTCATTTATTACTTGACCTTCACATTCCATCTGCACAAGGCTTTTGATTTTTCCTGCTTCTCTTGTTACTCTGGTGACAGTCAGCTGTAACACTTTGTCTACTGTAAGCACTGACAACTCATCTACTGCACCGCTGTCCCAGGATCCATGTGAAGCATCAAAGCCTTCAAGCTCGCACAAGAATGCCTGTGGAGGAGTTTCCATTAGGGCAGGGGGCATTTCCCTCACATCTGTAAAGTTGACTTGGGTCTTGTTCCCATAGTCCACAAAGAGAACAGACAGCTCATCTCCATCTCTGTCAATGACCTCTGCACGGTACCAAAAACCATCGTCTGAAAAGAGAGCTATACATGGGCTGCCAGGGGAGATGGAGCCTGTGTCAATGTACTTGTGATCGGCTGCATCAAACACTTTTGAGACACTTGATGTAATCTTCTCAAGGTCCTCTGAGTCCGAGGGCTGACACCAAAAGGTCTGAGCATCATTTATAGCCGTGATGTAGACCTCTAACTTTTGTCCCTCTAAAAACTCTTCTTGGTGGTAACATAGAGAGGAGTTCAGTGGTGATTTCTCTGAGTTCTCTGGCACGTTCTGCCAGATCTGGGTAGGCTGTTCCTTGACTTGGACAGGTTCCTCTGAGGCAATTTCAGAACCATCAGTTGAGCAAGTAGGAGGGACTTTACACATGACATTCACACCACTGTCTTCAAGACTGACTTCCCACACGGATCCTGACTGCCTGACGAAGTGGCACTTGAGCACCTTGTCTCCACTACCACCTATGTCTTCCGTGAACGCTGACACCACTTCTGGGTTAAGCACTTCCTTTTTTCCAAGACCAGCAGCCTCGCTCAGCATACAGTGTGTGCTGTAGATAGGAAGCTGCAAGATAGACTTCTGGAGTCTGCCAATTTTGGAAATTGGCATCATTGCTGTGTTTCCGAAATCAACAAATTCCACAAGAGCCATCATTTTGCCGTGGACTTCTCTTACAACTGCTCGGTACCAAGAGGAATCATCTGCGAACTCCGCTTGAACAAGGTCACCTGGATGCACGTCTTTGACGATGTTGGTTTGGGGGGTGGATTGGGGATCATTTAGCTTTTCCACAAGGGAGAATAATTCATCCTCCTCTCTGACTAGTTGCACATAGAAACTCAATGGGCTGTTGCAGTGCGAGACATAAACATCTGCTTTCATATCTGATGTGATAGATTTTGACGGTAGGTCAGCAATTTTAGGGAATTTTTCCACAACGCTTTCCTTCAGAGATCCAGTGCCAGGTGATGTGGACTTGATGAGCTGTTCAGTTTCTGTGGGAAGACATCCTTTTCTGGGATTGAGATGGGCATCCGCCGGCTCAGAGCCATTTCCTGTACTACTCTGGTGTCTTTTGTGTGGAGGTATGTAGAACTCAAACGGAGCAGCTCTCATTTTTCGGCCATTTTCATAAACACAGTGCAAAGGCTTTGGTGCAGACTGCAGATTCATATCGGCATTCCTCATTTGACCTGCTGGTTTTGGGGTGGAGGAATTTTTATTGATGGTTTGAGTGCGATCTTCCATTTCAGCAGCTTGTTTTGTGACAACTTTTGGAGTCTCTTGTGAATAACTTGCTGAAGCCTTGAGTGCTCTCTGACTCTGGTTTACAACATTCTCTTCTGAGTGCTTATCAGTCTGAAACATCTTCTTGATCTTCGAATTGACCTGTGTGTTTCCGTGATACAGCTCAACCTGCAGTTTCCCATCAGGTTCTCGGGCCACTACTAGTGCTCGAAATTTACATTCTGTTGCACTTGTCTCAAACCAGCAGTTCATCTCAGTGGGAACGTTGGCAGGGACATCAGAGAGACTACACACAACTGCTTGCACAGGCACAGACATGATGTCATTAGCCTCTCTGGGAACTGGAAGCAAGTCAGACTTTTCCACCTCAATAGTGTCACCATAATCCACAAAGTGAACCAGAATCGCTGGCTTTGTGGCCCTGATCTGTCCCCTGTACCAGTGCCCATCGGTGTATTTTGCGAAGCACAAAGTTCCAAACACAGTTGGGAGCTTTACATTCTCAAGCTGATGACAGAGATTTCTCACTTTCATCTTGAGATCTTTTATCTCATCAGTGTTTCTCTCGAGGTGGCAGTAGAACTCATGGACATTGTTCACACATGTCACTGTGACCTGTTCTTCTGTTCCAGTTTTGACATTGTGTGTTGAGTAGTAGTATGTGTCCAGACGGAAAGATGGCCCAGCAGCTTTCTTGGGAGGTGCACTTTTGACCAGATTGACCATACTGGTGCAGACACTCTCAAAGGGAGTTTCTAGATCCACAACGTTGAAAACAATCTTCTGCTCACTGTACATGACAGCATATATGGTGCACTTCAAAATCGCAAAGTTGGAGGCCTCAGTTTCCACAAAGCTGTGGAACTTTGCTATCGCTTTTTCATTCCACTCATTTAAGGCAGACGTGGGGTCAACAGGGTTTAGCAGACTGCATCGAAAAGCTTGGCCTTGCAGAGCAAGGAATTGTGGGCTGATCCGCCTCAGGTCAGAGATGGAGACTGTCTCTGTCTGGCCATAGTCAACAAATAACACATCCACATCAGGCGTTTCATGTTTGTGAATTACAAGGGCCCTGTACCACATTCTGTTATCAGGGTGGCGAGCGATACAAGTAATTTCCACATTGGGTTGGAACTCGCTGCCAGTATAATGAGCCTGTAGGTCATGCATGAGCACTTTCAAGTGCCCTGCATTTTGTACTTGTTGGCACCAGAAGTCATTTGGGCTTTCGATGTAGGACACACTGACATCAATGACACTTCCAATTGCAAACATGTGCTCTTTGAATGTAGGAATTTGTCTTTCACTACCGGCAGGGCCAACTGTGTTTAGGGGTGTCTGGAAAGACATTCCTTTGTTGCTGTATACACGCGAGATCCTGGCATCTGGGAGTTGTGGCAGAATAGCAGGTTGCATAGTCATCTTAGTTTTGAGTTGTCGCTGTGTCTCAGCCCTTTCAGCATGGCCAGAACTACACATCAGTGTGCTGAGATCTCTTTCTCCCTGTGCTTCAGGATCTGTTAGTTGGACAACATAACTCTCACCACATTTTGCTGTCACGTGTACATTTAGAGCCTTATCTTTAACTGCTTTGATGAAAAAATCACAGGCACTTCGACTCCATTTCCCATCTTTTGGCCTGACACCAGCCAGGGAGCATTTCAGTGAACAACATGGCAGCTTTTTGAACTCATCAGGGAGGGTCCTGATGTTACTTCTGTCAACAACTTCGGTATTTCCATAATCAACAAAGAATACCTTGACTTGTGTCTCGCTTCCTTCAGTTACAGTTGCTCTGTAGAACTCACCATCTTCTGCCTTGGCAGCACAGTAGAGGCCAATGGTTGGATTTCTCACCACATCTTGATCCTCCGAGTCTTTGTACAGATGGTAGATACTATCCATCAGTTCATCCAACTCATTTGCATCGCTCTGTGTTTGGATCCAAAACACTGACGGGTCAGATATGTGCTGAACTGTCACCACATGTGATGAGTTCAGTGAGAGGTCTTCAGCTGGCAACTTCACTATTCCTTTCCTTTCCCTTTCCTCTAAAGCCTGTCCAGGAGTTAACATCTGTCTTTGATTTCTTTCTTGTTGAGCTGGATGCTTGCAGCTGGATGCAGTGCTGCGAATGGCATAATCTCCAAGTGTCTTTTCACTCTCCAGAAAACAGCTCTCCTTGGAACCAAACAGTTTGTTAATGCTTGCGTTTTCATCCCCATGGAGCGTGACATAGTGAACACCCTCAGAGATGCTTTGGTACTCGAATTTGGCAATCACTGTCTTGTGCAGAAGAAGGGTCCTGAGATAGTCAATCTGGCTAGTTGTCCATCCAACCCCATTGTCAGTGACTCCATGGAGGGAACAGTTGTAAGTCACAACGGGCATCCTGAAGAACTCTGCAGCCAGTGGTCTTACATTCTCCATTTGAACAAACTGTTTTGTTCCATAGTCTACATTTAACACTTCCACCACTTTGTTTGAGCATACCTGTTGTAGAACAGAGCGGTACCACGTGCCGTCACTTCCTCTTGCAGCGCACGGAAAACCAATCATTTCTGGACTTAAGATGCAATTGGTTGTTCTGCCCTCACAGCACTGTGTGATTTGCCCCGAGAGTTTCTTCAGCTCTTGTGAGAAGACCTTCAACTGGCAAAACATCCGCTGGGGATTTGTCACTTCTGTGACTATGACGGTCTCCACAGTTCCTGCTGACAGCTCTGGGTACATGAAGAGCTCTTTCTTATTCAGTCGCTCACCCGCTCCCATGGAGATCTGAGTCTCTGGACACACCTCCACTCTCCCATGGGACTGCAGTGACATAAGGACAAAGTCCTGGAACACATCTGGAGACAGCTTCCTGGCAATTCCCATCTCACACATTTGTTTTGATATGCAAGGGATGTGCAGGAGAAATGTTCCGTGCGGCACAAGTACATCTTGCACATGTGCCTTCACAGACTTCCCGGAGAGAGATTTTAGAAATGCAAGGGCCACTGGAGACCATCTCTTCTCAGGTGAGAGTGGTAACACATTGGCTAGGACACAAAATTCCACTTCGGGTGGCAGGTGGAAGTGGTTCTTCTTGCCCCATGCCAGCTGACTTGTGGTAGTGCTATATGTTCTCCCTTTGTCAAAGAGGAACACACTGTATTTCGATCCATTTCTTGAGACTATGCGAGACCTGTACCAAGTACCGTCTACTTCAGCCAAGCACTGGTCACCAGGATTTCCTTCAAACTTTTGAAATGTGTTTCCAGGAGACTGAATCTCTTTGGCAAGGCACTCATAATCTGCCGTCCTCTCCTCGCTAAATTTCCCCCAGAACTCCACAAGCACACAAAAGGGATGCAAATGGACTCTGCTTATGAAGACTGTTACATCTGAGTATTTTGTAGGTAGTCCTAGGATTGAAGACATTTTGGCAGTTTCATGAATTCCAGCTACCCATGATTTGTCACCACTCATCAACACAGCCGTGTGAGCACTGGACGTTATCTGAAAAAACATATGCACAGACACAAAAACACAATAAACAACATTGCCACTCACGCCTACAATTCTTGTTCCTCTCAATTTTAGCAGACAGATCACAGGGCTGCCACTTTCACTTTGTATTACCGATTTATCTGCCAATCATCATTTGATCAATACAAAATTTGATTAATTTCATGAGCCCAAACTGATTTTGTTTTATCCAACCATCATTTCAAAACCTATGGATATTTAGTTTTACCATCAGATAAGACAAAAAAGCAGCAATCCTCACAAATGAGAAGGTGTAAGATGGAAACGTTTGATATAACAATGATAAAAGAAAAAAAGGGAAAGCTTTCAATTAGTTATCTGTTAATCTACTTATTGGTCAGCGCTAACCACAACAGCCTTGTTATAAGAGACATATCTAAATGCTAAGGGTTTAGCCAACACCTTGGTGTCACCTTCTCATCAGTGTAAAAAACATAATACTGGAAAAAATGTTTTATGTTTGGTTAATATTTCTATGGGTTACTGCTGAACAGGCTGAATGCAGATACAACTACAGAAGTGAACTAATGTTTACAACCCTCACGTCTTAAAAAACTCTTTTACGGACTTTGGTACTTTTCATTTCGATGAAGTCATTGGATGTGAAATTTTATTACCATTAGGGGTGTAACAATACACGTATTCGGATTGAACCGCTGGGTACGAGGCTTACGGTTCAGTACGCATTACGACCCGAACAATACGTTTGAATAATACTTTTGCAATTGGAAAATGCAGAAGCTTAAATTGTGGGAAATATAATGTTCTTTTGGTGGAGCCACTGCGCTCAACCTGGCAACCCACTAGGGGTGCAACGGATCACAAAACTCACAGTTCGGTTCACGATTTTTGAGTCACGGTTCAGATCAGCAAAGAAAAGACGGGAGGAGACAAATATAACTTTGCTTTCTATTTATTAATTAAAGAACTTCAAGAACACTTAAAGCAAAGAACTTTGGGCTATAGTCTTACATAAAAACTAAAATATTGAAGATGTCCAATTTGAAACAAAATTAAATAAATAAATGAAAATAAAACATTCAAGAATACTCAATTCTGTTAAGTTTAAGTGCAACATGAGGTATTTTGATACTAGTGGTGTAACGGATCACGGGTCGATCCGTGATCCGTTCGGATCACCCCTCACGGTTCGGATCCCCCCTCACGGTTCGGATCACTCGTGAACCGCGGATCAATTGAGTATTTTTTCTTCTTTTTTTTTATAGTGTAATCATCATAGTGTGTAATACAGTTTTACTGCTGCTGTTCCTTTTCAAGTAACAAGTCCCCGAATATCAATGCAAAGTGTCAGTGAACAGATATAAAGCATGTGTTCACGTGAACGGAGCAGGTTAAAAGCATTTAACGGCGAAAGTCACGGCGAGCGGAGGAACTCCAGAAGCCCCCGGGTCATTTAAGTCACACGTTTGGGATCATTTTGTCTTCCCTGTAAAGTATAATGACGGATAAGGGTGGTGGACAAAACCGTTACGGTATGTAGGCGTTATTTAAAAAGAAAGACATACGACAAGGAAAAGACTGTGACCGCTTTCACCACGGAGGAGTGATTCATAGTCCGGTGCTGTAGACACGCCCCCTCTGTGAGGGTCACACAGACAGGTGCTGTAGACACGCCCCCTCTGTGAGAGTCACACAGACACACACCTGGTGCAGGTGCTGACAGAAGCATCAGAGTGAAGCTAGACAGGCCCAATAGTAACAGTCACTACAGAAAGGTCGACCCTCTCCCCAGACAATGGAGATATTCTCATCTTTTTGAAAATAATGTCACAGTAATGGTAAACATTATTGTGTATTTGAATGACATAACCTGACAGGAAGTAAACACAGACCCAAGTTGTTGCCGATCAGTTCAGTTCAGTTGAAACAGTGGAAGCTAGCTCACATATTCTTTCAATATTGATCAAAGGACGAGGGCATCAACATACCTCATGTTGCACTTAAACTTAAACAGAATTGAATATTCTTGAATGTTTTAATTGTATTTATTTATTTCATTTCAAATTGGACATCTTCAATATTTTTGTTTTTATGTAAGACTATAGCCCAAAGTTCTTTTCTTTAAGTGTTCTTGAAGTTCTTTAATTAATAAATGGAAAGCAAAGTTATATTTGTCTCCTCCCCTTTTCTTTGTTGATCCGAAAAATTTCTTTTACTTCCTGTCAGGTTATGTCATTCAAATACACTGCAATAATGTTTACCATTACTGTGAAAGGGTCTACAATTGAATTTTTTTTTTCCAAATGAGATGAGAATATCTCCATTGTCTGGGGAGAGGGTAGACCTTTCTGTGGTGACTGGGATATTACTACTGGGCCTGTCTAGCTTCCACTCTACTGCTTCTGTCAGCACCTGCACCAGGTGTGTGTCTGTGTGACTCTCACAGAGGGGGCGTGTCTACAGCACCTGTCTGTGTGACTCTCACAGAGGGGGCGTGTCTACAGCACCGGACTATGAATCTCCACTCCTCCGTGATGAAGTGAGCGGTCAGTCACGTAGCTCTCCGTTGCCCTGGAGGTCCACCCGTCTGTGGTGGTGGCGCTTCAAACTGTACTGCCGTTGTCGTATGTCTCTCTTTAAACAATGCCTACATACCGTAACGCTTTTGTCCACCACCCTTATCCGTCATAAGTTACAGGGAAGACAAAATGCTCCCAAACTTGCTACTTAAGTGATGCCGGGGGCTTCTCAAGTTCCTCCGCTCGCCATGACTTTCACCGTTAAATGCTTTTAACACGCTCCGTTCACGTGAACACACTGCTGCTTTACAGTATATCTGTTCACTGACACTTTGCATTGATATTCGGGGACTTGTTACTTGAAAAGGAACAGCGGCAGTAAAACTTTATTACACACTATGATGATTAAACTGTAAAAAAAATAAAAAAATAAATAAAAACTCAATGAATCCGCAGTTCACAAGTGTGCCAAACCGTGAGGTGTGATCCGAACCGTGAGGTGCGATCCGAACCGCGAGGTGCGATCCGAACCGCGAGGTGCGATCCGAACCGCGAGGTGCGATCCGTGATCGGTTACACCACTACAACCCACCCAACGTAACAGACAACGTGCTGTCTGACACGCCCACCACGGAAGAACAACATTGTACTCTGGTGAGGCTTGTGTGTTCTGGGAGGAGCGGTTTGTTATTGAAATAGCCTGACATGATGATAGAATCACTTGCGGAAAAAACATTTTGTTTTATTTTTTATATTTAAAAAAGCGCTATGCTACACTAGCTTATAGGGGTGGGGGAAAAAATCGATACAGCATAGTATCGCGATATTTTGCGTGGCGATATTGTATCGATACACGGAAGCCAAGTATTGATCTTTTATTATATAAACTATAAACTTTTTGATACTAGAAAAATAAAATCAATTGCTTTTTCAGTCCACTAGATGGTGCGGAGTTGTTTTCTGGTGAGGTCAGCAGAGGTCCCGGGTCAGCGTGATTGGTAGGAAGTTGGTCAAAACAAAGATGGAGACATTGGAGAAAGAAATCAGAAATGCGCTGTCCGTGTTTAAATCAGACGTCTCGACTTATTTTGGATTGTTTAACAAGGATGGGAAGAAGGACATGGATACGACTCATGGATACGACTCATGGATACGACTCATGGATACGACTCATGGATACGACTCATGGATACGACTCATGGATACGACTCATGGATACGACTCATGGATACGACTCATGGATACGACTCATGGATACGACTCCGTCGCGGTGTTTTTTCACCGACACAGCCGTGCCCAAGCTCTACAGAGAAGTGAAGCTTAAAGTTGAGGAATCTTTGAGTACAGCAGAAAGAGTTGCATTCATTTGCGATGCGTGGACGTCAAGCGCAGTGGATGCGACTATAACAGCACAATATCTCAGAGAGGACTGGCGACTGAT
This sequence comes from Leptoclinus maculatus, assembly GCA_032191485.1. NCBI lineage: Eukaryota > Metazoa > Chordata > Actinopteri > Perciformes > Stichaeidae > Leptoclinus > Leptoclinus maculatus. The sequence goes on from JAVDOI010000026.1 coordinate 3,765,347, forward strand.
GTCTCACGTTCTCCAAACTAGAGCAGTACACGTAAGTTGCACCGGGGCAAACATGACATGACATGACATGACCTCCTGCAAAATGCAGCACAAGAATGGGGGATTGCCGACAAAAACCTGGTGGTTGTAACCGACAACGCTTCTAACATGGGCGTTGCCGTTCAGTTAGCGTAATTCCTGCATGTGAAGTGTTTCACTCACACGCTCAATCTGGCCTCACAACGGGCGTTAAATCTGCCAACAGTAGCCAGGCTCATGGGGAGAGTGCAGCGCATAACTGTCTCTCTGCCCGTGACGTCCGCGCATCGCAAGTTATACTGAGTTATATAACTCTTATATCGTACTTATATAAGTTATAGACACTTTGCATTCAGTTAAATTTGACTATGTAGACTGTAATACAAATAGTTCAGTTTGTCAGGTGCATGCAACATTTATGAGTGTTGGTCAGTCTCTCTGCTTGACAATCCTATTTTGCTGCAATAAAAATGATTGAAGTGAGATGAACAGACTGAAATCTTATTAGATAAAACATGTTGACACAGTTTTCCTTTGGAGACATAATTTGAAGTTGAAAAAAAGTAATAAATCGCAATATATGTTATCGCAATACTCAGCATATCGCATTTCGTGATAATATCGCAGTATCGTGATAATTTCGTATCGTGACCCAAGTATCGTGATAATATCGTATCGCGGGACCTCTGGTGATTCCCACCCCTACTAGCTTAGCAGGAAAACCAACAGCAGCACACACGCTACAAACTCTCCCCGCAGCGTCTAGGTTGCTGTTCCTTACTGATTCAAACAGGGCTAAAGCAATCGCCACAGAGATTGTTATATTTATAGCCGCGGATATGAGACCCTACTCTGGAGTGGAAAACCAGGCTGTACGAACATGCTTAATGCTATTGAGCGCCGTGACACTACTCATTCACGAGCCCATTTCTCCAGACCATAATTCCTGCTTTGTAAAATAAAATAAAAGCCCAAACAGAGAATCAAATGTCCGAAGCTGACTGTAATGGCACAAATAGGCCGATGTCATTAATCTAGCGTCTCAGAAAGCAACGTCAGTGCAGCAGATCTCTGGCCTCCTCCACAGCCCTCGTGTTAAAGACAAAACAGGAGTTGCTGCAGCTTCCTGTACACAAATGAATCTATCATTGTTCAAAGTAAAAAAATAACATACTTTATGATGGCATTTCTGCTTTTTTGCTGTATTGAACCGTGCCGTACCGAACCATGGCACCACTGTATCGTATTGAACCGAACCGAGAATTTTGTGAACCGTTACACCCCTAATTAACATATATACTTTTCTGGTATTCTTGCTGGCATGTTCCCCCAGGAGAATTTTATTTTAAACATGAGCTTTAAAATGTACCATTCTGGTGTACTCTGAGAATAAAATTAAGTGATAAGACATTTACTGTAAGCAAAAAACTAATTTATTATTCAGTTATAATCAGTATTTGCAGCTCTATTATTATTAACCTTTATTTAGACAAAATCCATTGAGATCGAGGTCTCATTTTCAAAGGTTTTAGTCATATAAAAACAAAGATTAATATTAATGGACTTCTACGGTTACTGTAAAGTTGTTAGAATTGTGGCCTATCTTCTATTTGCAATTAATATGCATTCAATGGGGGGGGGGCATGTTTCATCACGTTACGTTTTTTCCTCCTAAATCGCGATAATGACGAACGTTAACAGTCGACAAAGTTCCGCATGCAGTGGCCGTTAGCCTTAACCCAGCAAGTCTGCGCTGTAACGGAACATAACGGAACTTAAACTTTAACGGAGGGAAATGAAGACTTTGATGTTCTATTGCGAAGATCACGACATCACATTTTCTCCTTGTCTCACTCCAATCGGAGAAACGCTGGCTGGCCAGTTTACCCCCCCCCCCAAAAAAACTCTTCGGATTTACACGATTCACGTGGATGACATATTTTGATTAAAAACGGCAAATTTCACCGAAAAGCGACAAGTTTGCAGGTATGTTATAACTGAGAAAAACATTTTATCCTCTGTTTAAACCACCAAATAAACTCTATTCAATCAAACTAAAAAAATTCACCAGGAATGTGTATATATGTATTTAGCCAATTCAATCCATTGCAGCAAAAGCTGCCGTATAGTCAAAATACTCACTGCTTTTTGTTGTTTTTAGATGTTCACAGGAGATGACGGAGCTTGCACAAATCTTGCTGAGAGCAGATGCAGTGGGAAATCTGAAAACAGGCCCAAAGCACATGACAAAAAAACAGAAACTTACAACACTGTTAATCAATTGCATGCACTTAAATACTGAGTGATGATGAAGATATTCCATTGTACAGGAGTGGGCAACCTTAGGTACACGTGCCAATGGCTTAACTACTGGCACTCTAGTGTTATTATCGAGTTATTTGAAAATGTTGAAGTACCCTCTCATCTGCATGCCAAATGATCTTGTTCACAGCCATTGGCAGTTGTGCAGTGTTATTTACGGTACATTTGGTGTTTTCTCCCCGACCCAAATGCCACAAAGACTACTCCGGTCGGCTAGTACTCACTCTGCCTCCGGTCGGCTAGTACTCACTCTGCCTCCGGTCGGCCAGTACTCACTCTGCCTCCGGTCGGCTAGTACTCACTCTGCCTCCGGTCGGCTAGTACTCACTCTGCCTCCGGTCGGCTAGTACTCACTCTGCCTCCGGTCGGCTAGCACTCACTCTGCCTCCGGTCGGCCAGTACTCACTCTGCCTCCGGTCGGCCAGTACTCACTCTGCCTCCGGTCGGCTAGTACTCACTCTGCCTCCGGTCGGCTAGTACTCACTCTGCCTCCGGTCGGCCAGTACTCACTCTGCCTCCGGTCGGCCAGTACTCACTCTGCCTCCGGTCGGCTAGTACTCACTCTGCCTCCGGTCGGCTAGCACTCACTCTGCCTCCGGTCGGCTAGCACTCATTGCATTCTTCACAGAATTTGTTAATGCTGATGAACAAGATTGGTGGAAGGTTGCTAGGGTTCATGATTTCAACTTAGATGTGGCTGTGGTTCTTAAGGATGACAGCCTTCTTGTACAGTGCCCTCATATACAATTTGTCCTGATTATGGGAGAATATTTATTTCTTAAATGTTACTATGCACGTTGCCTACATGGATGAAAACAAAATACAGAACCTTTTATTAATTTAATTTTGATGTGGCATCATAATTAACTTTAATATTAACCTCAATGTTGATATGGCACACAGGTAAACGAGGAAAAGAAAAAAAGGCTGCCCACCCCTGTAATAGTATGAAACAAAGCAGCCAGCACACACTGCTGCAATCAATCTCAAAAGCAGGCATTTTTGTGGTAAAAAAACCCTGCACACCACCACAAATGAGATTTGATTTTGTCTGGAGTAAGCCTTTCCCTTACAGACAGACTTGTGATAAACGGCTTTGAAAGATGAAATAAGATTACTGAATTTCCATTTTCAATAAAGGAGTTTTACCAGTTTCATCAATGGTAATTACTGATGCTATCACTTTGAAATTTCATTCATTCATTATTTAAACAATAGTTTGGCATAACTACTTTGTCTTTAAAATATACATCTCGATAGAGTAATAATAATAAAATAACCTAGTCTATGGTGGTTGGTCAAATTGAATACAAATATTACATTTACTTGATCTTGCAACTTTAAAATAATGCATATCTTACACAACCAGTGACTTGCTTGGTCTGATATCTTTTCCTCCCCCAGTCATTGTTTTTACAATTAATGGGAAGAATTTGAATTCTTGAATGGCAATAATAACTTATTGGGATGGTAAATAATAAAAGTACAAAAGGTAGATAAAATAAGTGTAAATGTAAAAGTAATATAAAGTAAATAATCTGTTAAAGGTATGGGTGTTTTGCCTAATATTCCTACATACATCTCATCTTTAGAGACACAGCTATAAACTATAGTTATATTTCTAATAAAGTTTTCAAATGCAAGTATTCACAATAATAAAATAATTGGTTGTTTTTTTTCATTCATTTAAAGATTCCAACACTTTCCCTCACAGTAACGTTAGACTGATATAAATACATTTCTTTATTTTCTGTCCTTGTACAATGACATAAAACAGACGCTATTACCATATGATATGTACTGTGAAAAAAACACTGTATATTTGGTTTGTTAAGTCTCTAAAGATCATATAACGTGTCAAGAGTGGGAAAAACAGTAACAAATCAATGTTTTTACATTGTTTACACCTTCAACATAACTAGACCACAAACCTTAACGTTAACTGAGACCAATTCACGAAAACTGAACGTTAAAACGGTTAATTAGCTGTTAGCTAGCTAGCAACCTAATATTACACATTTAGTTTTGAGCTGTTCATTCCAATCGACGGTAACAGTAAGCTCACCAATTGGTTCAATTTATTTGAATAAACATAATTGCACAGTTACCATAATGTTAGCTACATTAACTCGTGTCACAAGGGTTATGTTTAATGTTAGCTAACGTTACGCTCAGATGATAGCATAGCTATCGTTGCCCGAGTTAGCAACCGTCGCTAACACCGGCAATTGACGTGAAAGGTGCTAAGCTAATTCAACGCCAAGTGTGGGCAGATTAGCATGCTGATTGATTCTACACATGGAGTTACTTAGCAGTAACTAATAACTCACCCGTGTTATTCAGGAGGTCCCGCCGAGGCTTCTCCAACAGACGATGGTGGTAACACCGGTTTACTGAATTAACATTAACCTCAAAAATACACGCACAGCCGCGGAGGCGCCGACGTTAGTAAGAGCGCCTAAACGTGTTTCACAGTTAGCCTCGCTAGCCGCTGTTAGTCGAGCACCAGTTGTTCCGATGTCACCGTTGTCGCTGATGAATTTTTTTTAGCGGAGCCACAAATTCGACAAACTCCACAGCAAACCGGTGTAACGGTAACGGTTAGTCAGTTGCTAACGTCAACTGGCGTTGACGTTCAACACTATGCGCGTGCCGAAGACTCGAGATCCTTTCCCCCTTTTTTTTGACTTTTTTTTTTTTTTCATCCGTGACCAACCTTGCCCTTAACCCGGAACTGTTACTCTGACACACAAGTCAATGCACAAATTTAACTTCTGCTTTTTTCTTACAATCTACTCAGTCAACACAAGGTGGAACAGAAAGCCTGGCTTTGGTCCTAATAATGGCAGATTAATAGATTAAACTGTCCAGGCAAGTTTCTGACTTGTAATCTTTTTCATTTGATCATTTTATTGATTTATCTTCATCATTTTATTAAAGCTGTTCAACACCACCTATAGATATGAGATATTCATCTTAACTTGTCGTAACGTTCTTTCACACTGCAGCTAATGAATATGTAGTTCAAGACTGTTCTGTTTAAGGTTTAGAGGTCAACCATCTCAAGAAACTGTGGTGACCATTTGATCCTCTCTGAGTTAGCTGGGATGAACATTGTCAGTTTTTATTTTCATGTACGGACAAAGAAAATACTTCAATAAATATAAAAAAATGGAGGACACAATGACGCAGTATGAAATGCATGTATCAAAAATATAAACTGTGAGTTAGAAATGACTGATATAGTGTCTTTCTCTCTGACACAAACATGCACAGAGATTGAACTAGACTATACGTTTTTTTTCTATATTTCTTAGTAAACAACAACGAGTCCCATAACTAGGACAGATATGCGGATGCTTGTGAATGCCGTTAAAATGAAATGTATGTCTTCCTCTGATTGGTGTAACTCTTGTCAGTGTTGCCTCAGTTATTTCACCAGCACCTTCCCCTACACACAGACAGGATGAGAGCAAAGGAAACCGTGATAAACATCATTCAAAGTATGTATAATCATCTGTTGAGTCATATTCTGCCGACAGGAGCAGCAGCTTGACCTCAAAGGTTTGACTGAACACAGATTGATTCTTGCCTAAACAATATACTACACTAATACAAGTACACTGTAAAATGTAATAGCGGTCCAGACTTACATTAAATTAGTTAACTTTACTCAGTTATCAAAAATATGACTTCTTACTAGTTTTTACTAAGTCACAGTTAATTGCGGGTGGAAAACAATTTACTTATTGTTTGGAGTTAAGCTAACTTAAAACACTCAAGTAACAAATAAAGGCTGAGGTCTGAGCATGCGTGGAAGCCAACATTCAGTCCATGTGTGCTCAAGACACGGTGGATCGGCGGGCTCAGAAGCTGAGGCAAGAAAGAGAAACCGCTTGGCTTTTGATTTTTGTGAAGTCTCATTTTGTTTTTTGAAGAATATTAAGGCAAGTTATCAAGCAAGTAGTAACTGTGTAAAATGTTTGTGTTTCTGACTGCTGCCAATGTTAGCTAGCGTGAGCTAACGCTTGCTAATCGTTGACTTGCCGACGCTAGCTGACTTAGCTAACACTCACTGCACATTCGTCTTTTAGCTAAATTTGTTCAGGCATGTTTTGGCGGCAGCCTAAAGACATAGTTTTTCCCACCACTGCTCCAGGTTCGCCTGAAAATCTATTTTAATTGTTCCATAACGAGAGTGGAAAGTCCTACATTTTAAATATTCGTTTTTAATAAGACATGGGATGCGAGTAGCCATCGGCGTCATGCAGTGACGATGCCAGTGGTGAAAGTCTCCATAAAAGCTGCAGTTGCACTTGCACACCGCTCTTTAGCCTCACTGACTGCACAAACTAATTTGACCTTTCCTTGCCTCTCTCAAGCTGTCAGCCACGTTCAGCTGCCTGTGACAGATAACGAAGGAGAAATCATCTCAATCTGCTTTTTATGGTAACATTAGACAAGGGGGAAAAGGAAAAAACAGTTAAGGTGAGATGCCAGTAGCCTATAATTTGGAGGGTATTTCAGTTTAAAGAGTTATAATCAGCGGTAGAGCAGTCTTCGACAAAGCGTTTACAATGCTACAATTTTATTAGAATTAATAGACTATCCTCGCTTAATATCTCCACTTAAAATAATTTCTTGCAGATGCAGTGGACCTGTAAGCAGTGTATTTTCTCTGTAGATAAAAGAGGACAGTTGTTAAAACACTATCGCCTAAACATGGAGGCTTCACTCGGCAAAAGCCAGTACCATGTCTTCATCAGGATTGCTTGTGCACTTTCAAATCTTTCAATGCACTAAAAGTGCATTTATCTGTTTGACACTCTCAGTCAAACATTGGGCAAGCAAGTAAGCCCACAGTTGCTTTTCACTGCCTGTTATGTGAATACATAGAGCCCTGCACTGAAGCTGAGTTTTTCACACACTTACAGAGCCATTTAAAACTTAAACAAAGAGTTCTATGTCCATAGGAAGACTGTCATTTTCAGAGCAATGTATATTCAACGTTCAATGCACACAAAAGTAAAGTGCACAGTATGAGTTCTACAAAGCAATTTAAAACTGGAATAATATCAAACATTGAACGTCCAGATCATCTGACTGAAGTGGAGGAGTTTTCTTTACAGGATGACATTGAGTGTGAGTTTGAGGAGTTTGTAGATGACATACAGAACTTGGAAATTCAACTGGAACGTAATCTGGCTGCACTATTTTTGAAAATGCAAACGATCCTGCACACATCCGAAAGTGCTGCACAAGAAGTAATTCAGCAGATTAACCAGATCCATTTACTTTTTAAAGCCGTTACTACGAAATGCAGTCCTGAAGATTATCAGTCAGCATTGTAGTGATGTTGATAATTCTATAGTGAGTGACATTGTATGTGTAGTTTCACAAAGTAATGTCCTGCTGAAATTCACCAATACAGGAGGATCCCTATCAACAGCTGGCAGAAGAACATCTTATACACTGCGAGAACTTCCAGTTGTTATGCCAGTTGAGTTTCTTCCTGACACAAATGGTCATTCAGTTCTATATGTCCCACACTTTGTTAAGCAATAAGGATATTTTGGAAAAGGTTCTGCGTGAAGCGATGATGTCATCGGAAGGATACCACTCATTCAGAAACGGCTCTCATTTCAAAGAAAATGTTCTTTTGAATGTGGAAGAATCTAGGACTGCTCTATATAGATGAGTTTGAAGTGGCTAATCCACAGTGGTGCAGAATTCGATACCATCGGGTTCTATACAAACAAGCTGAGCATCAGCAACAGGCTCAACAAAAGCAGGAAAAACAATCAGAAACATGTCGGCAGACACAAATCTGTTAATTTTAGTTCACATTGTGATGGATCACTGTAGCCGTTGCCCTCACCTTTCTTCTCCTTCTTTCTCTCCAGATTGCCAGGATTTGTTACGGACAAGTTTGACCGTAGACCCTCATCAGCGTTCTACCCTGAAACAACTCAGGACTCACCCATGGCTCCGATAAACCCACACCACACACACTCACACACTAACACACACACTCACACACACTCACACACTAACACACACAAATCCAATCCCAAACTTAAAACTTGGATAAATGGAACATATGTGATATTTGTGAATATGTGAGCTGATGGGCAGGTGGCACCTTGTGTGGTAGCCCCAGCCATCGGTGAATTAATGTATATGAATGGGTGGATGATGGCGTGTAGCGTAAAGTGCTTTGAGTGGTCTGAAGACTAGAAAGGTGAGGGAGCATTTATCGTTTCATGTGCTTGAGACCTGCGGGCTGTTCAGCATGTTTTTTTTTTCAATTTCAGTTGTTACCCCTACTACTGAAGGAATACTATCATAACAAAAGAAACATCTCATGTTGCCGAAACTGCCATTTTCAAAGGTGTGGATGTGCTTATGGTATTTGATTTGGAAGATTAAAGTGCCGTTCAGGTCATTAATCAAACCAAAAAGAATAGTTACTTTTAACTTTAACTGTCTTGATTGAAAATCTGTCAGGTTGTCATGAACAATGTAATATTTCACTTGAGCTAAAAAAGTAATGAGCATGAAGAGATCAGATCGTGAGCGATCAATCGTCAAAAAGCAAAAACTAAACACAGTGAAGTCAATGACAATGTAGCAAAGGGACAGGTTTCAGAGAGGCAGATGCTCACATCCTGTAGTTCTACTTGGTGATTGCTTTGTAATATTACCAACTGGATAATGAAAGTGAGGACATGAGCTTCATTGGCCTTATAATATATTGAAGAGTTTACTAAATGAGATGAAGAGGGCAAAGAGGGGGTATTCTTCATACCTTTGTGTATCAGTGTCTCGCATGTTGTATAAGCTATTAGATGGCTTAGCTTCCATCTGGATAAATAAGTATCTAGCGATATAGTGCATAATTGTTCAAAGTGGGTACTGACAACTGAATTGACATGTTGTGCCCCAACTCCATACCAATTGTACTAATCTTCATAACATACCATTTTTGCAGGCATTTCACAAAAATGCTTGCAGGACGGAGGTCAATCAAAATATATCTTCAGCATGCAATCCTTTCAATCATACAATTGTATAGAAGTTTCTCCCGTTTATAACTAAAATAATTGCACAAACAAGAGAGGAAACAATTCATCCACTTTTACACACTCACAAATGCAATAAAACCCTCAAGTAAAGGAGACATAAACCCAACTGGAAATGTGTTGGAATACACGAATTTGATTAGCTGAGCAGCATCGTGTCATGTGATTTACAACGCATGTAATTGGTGGGTGCGTTTCCTGCACCTGTAGAAAAGCTGCGCTCCGTCAAAATGTAATAATTCTGAATTATCGATATCGGTTTTAGGTACAGGGTCCATCTATTAGTGACCCCTTGTCAGACCCCACTCTTCTTCCCCTAGGAGAAATAAGGAAACCAAAATATCAGTAATAGGTTTTATTCAAAGCAGAGATAAAAGTAGGTACAGGCAGAAAGAACTTAAGATGCAAAATCGACTCTTCCACACACCTATACCCTATTTTTTAAATGGATCTGTCAGAGTCGGACAGGGAGCGGTTGCCACCGGGGCTGTCGGACAGGGAGCGGTTGCCACCGGGGCTGTCGGACAGGGAGCGGTTGCCACCGGGGCTGTCGGACAGGGAGCGGTTGCCACCGGGGCTGTCGGACAGGGAGCGGTTGCCACCGGGGCTGTCGGACAGGGAGCGGTTGCCACCGGGGCTGTCGGACAGGGAGCGGTTGCCACCGGGGCTGTCGGACAGGGAGCGGTTGCCACCGGGGCTGTCGGACAGGGAGCGGTTGCCACCGGGGCTGTCGGACAGGGAGCGGTTGCCACCGGGGCTGTCGGACAGGGAGCGGTTGCCACCGGGGCTGTCGGACAGGGAGCGGTTGCCACCGGGGCTGTCGGACAGGGAGCGGTTGCCACCGGGGATGTCGGACAGGGAGCGGTTGCCACCGGGGATGTCGGACAGGGAGCGGTTGCCACCGGGGATGTCGGACAGGGAGCGGTTGCCACCGGGGATGTCGGACAGGGAGCGGTTGCCACCGGGGATGTCGGACAGGGAGCGGTTGCCACCGGGGATGTCGGACAGGGAGCGGTTGCCACCGGGGATGTCGGACAGGGAGCGGTTGCCACCGGGGATGTCGGACAGGGAGCGGTTGCCACCGGGGATGTCGGACAGGGAGCGGTTGCCACCGGGGATGTCGGACAGGGAGCGGTTGCCACCGGGGATGTCGGACAGGGAGCGGTTGCCACCGGGGATGTCGGACAGGGAGCGGTTGCCACCGGGGATGTCGGACAGGGAGCGGTTGCCCCCGGGGATGTCGGACAGGGAGCGGTTGCCCCCGGGGATGTCGGACAGGGAGCGGTTGCCCCCGGGGATGTCGGACAGGGAGCGGTTGCCACCGGGGCTGTCGGACAGGGAGCGGTTGCCACCGGGGCTGTCGGACAGGGAGCGGTTGCCCCCGGGGCTGTCGGACAGGGAGCGGTTGCCACCGGGGCTGTCGGACAGGGAGCGGTTGCCACCGGGGCTGTCGGACAGGGAGCGGTTGCCACCGGGGCTGTCGGACAGGGAGCGGTTGCCACCGGGGCTGTCGGACAGGGAGCGGTTGCCACCGGGGATGTCGGACAGGGAGCGGTTGCCACCGGGGATGTCGGACAGGGAGCGGTTGCCACCGGGGATGTCGGACAGGGAGCGGTTGCCACCGGGGATGTCGGACAGGGAGCGGTTGCCACCGGGGATGTCGGACAGGGAGCGGTTGCCACCGGGGATGTCGGACAGGGAGCGGTTGCCACCGGGGATGTCGGACAGGGAGCGGTTGCCACCGGGGATGTCGGACAGGGAGCGGTTGCCACCGGGGATGTCGGACAGGGAGCGGTTGCCACCGGGGATGTCGGACAGGGAGCGGTTGCCACCGGGGATGTCGGACAGGGAGCGGTTGCCACCGGGGATGTCGGACAGGGAGCGGTTGCCACCGGGGATGTCGGACAGGGAGCGGTTGCCACCGGGGATGTCGGACAGGGAGCGGTTGCCACCGGGGATGTCGGACAGGGAGCGGTTGCCACCGGGGATGTCGGACAGGGAGCGGTTGCCACCGGGGATGTCGGACAGGGAGCGGTTGCCACCGGGGATGTCGGACAGGGAGCGGTTGCCACCGGGGATGTCGGACAGGGAGCGGTTGCCACCGGGGATGTCGGACAGGGAGCGGTTGCCACCGGGGATGTCGGACAGGGAGCGGTTGCCCCCGGGGATGTCGGACAGGGAGCGGTTGCCCCCGGGGATGTCGGACAGGGAGCGGTTGCCCCCGGGGCTGTCGGACAGGGAGCGGTTGCCCCCGGGGCTGTCGGACAGGGAGCGGTTGCCCCCGGGGCTGTCGGACAGGGAGCGGTTGCCCCCGGGGCTGTCGGACAGGGAGCGGTTGCCCCCGGGGCTGTCGGACAGGGAGCGGTTGCCACCGGGGATGTCGGACAGGGAGCGGTTGCCACCGGGGATGTCGGACAGGGAGCGGTTGCCACCGGGGATGTCGGACAGGGAGCGGTTGCCACCGGGGATGTCGGACAGGGAGCGGTTGCCACCGGGGATGTCGGACAGGGAGCGGTTGCCACCGGGGATGTCGGACAGGGAGCGGTTGCCACCGGGGCTGTCGGACAGGGAGCGGTTGCCACCGGGGCTGTCGGACAGGGAGCGGTTGCCACCGGGGCTGTCGGACAGGGAGCGGTTGCCACCGGGGCTGTCGGACAGGGAGCGGTTGCCACCGGGGCTGTCGGACAGGGAGCGGTTGCCACCGGGGCTGTCGGACAGGGAGCGGTTGCCACCGGGGATGTCGGACAGGGAGCGGTTGCCACCGGGGATGTCGGACAGGGAGCGGTTGCCACCGGGGATGTCGGACAGGGAGCGGTTGCCACCGGGGATGTCGGACAGGGAGCGGTTGCCACCGGGGATGTCGGACAGGGAGCGGTTGCCACCGGGGATGTCGGACAGGGAGCGGTTGCCACCGGGGATGTCGGACAGGGAGCGGTTGCCACCGGGGATGTCGGACAGGGAGCGGTTGCCACCGGGGATGTCGGACAGGGAGCGGTTGCCACCGGGGATGTCGGACAGGGAGCGGTTGCCACCGGGGATGTCGGACAGGGAGCGGTTGCCACCGGGGATGTCGGACAGGGAGCGGTTGCCACCGGGGATGTCGGACAGGGAGCGGTTGCCACCGGGGATGTCGGACAGGGAGCGGTTGCCACCGGGGATGTCGGACAGGGAGCGGTTGCCACCGGGGATGTCGGACAGGGAGCGGTTGCCACCGGGGATGTCGGACAGGGAGCGGTTGCCACCGGGGATGTCGGACAGGGAGCGGTTGACCCCGGGGCTGTCGGACAGGGAGCGGTTGACCCCGGGGCTGTCGGACAGGGAGCGGTTGACCCCGGGGCTGTCGGACAGGGAGCGGTTGACCCCGGGGCTGTCGGACAGGGAGCGGTTGACCCCGGGGCTGTCGGACAGGGAGCGGTTGACCCCGGGGCTGTCGGACAGGGAGCGGTTGACCCCGGGGCTGTCGGACAGGGAGCGGTTGACCCCGGGGCTGTCGGACAGGGAGCGGTTGATGATTTCAACAACTTCCAGGTGGACAGCTGATGTTGTAACATTCACTTCATTGGTTTCCAGTTGCACTGAAATAAAGACATTTGATTAACAACATCTAAAAGATTCTCTAGACTTTTACAGTGGTATCAGAATTCTGTGTTCATAGACTTAAAGCAAACACTTGCTCTCAATCTTTGGCCCCAAAGATCTAAAATAAATATGTTTTACTTCAACACAATAGTACATATATTGAACTCTTATGGTGTCCGATGATAAATACAGAACAACTTAATACCTTAAATCTTATAGCCAATGCAGCTTAGACATTTTGTTGGAATCCAAACAACAAAAGCCAGACAAAGAATTAATGAAAACCTAACTAACCACATGAGGACACCAAGAAGCTGAGCCGTACACAAACTTGCATTTTTCCAATAGGGTTAAGCAGAGCCTGCTCACCTTTTTTATACTCTCGCAGAGACGAGGACTCATGTGAATGGTGAAGTGTAAGGGCCTTCTTTATGGAGACGTCATTGGGAGGCATATCTATAGTACAAAAGAAATTTAGTGTCTGGAAGAAGCTCAGGAAAACTCAAATAGTCAAACAGTCACTAATATTCTTACCTCTTATTCTCCTCTGTAGCACATTATCGCTGCTTTCAGCTGAGCCACCAACAGGCAAACAACTGCCTATGGACACAGTAGTTGCTGTTAATCAAATGTTTTTGCTGTTTGATGGCATATAAGACAGACTTCTCACTGCTAAATGGCATTTCAGGAATTAACATCACTAACTTCTGCGATACTCAACTACCAATGTCTTGAATACAAGCGTCAAACAGAACAAATATAAATACCTTTGGTAAGCCAGACAGTCAGCACACTAATAAACAAGGCCCAAAAAGCTCCCATGGCTTCAGTCACCAACAGAAAATGTTGCCTGTGCCACATGGCAGGTTATATAACCCCATTGTGCAGGTGTCACAGCTGTTGCTGATCAGCTCTAATTGGCTCTCTTGTCAGAGTCAGTGCTAGTTGAGATTCAGCCCTTTCCTGTGAAACATGTTATAAGACGTACAGTCCAGAGTCAGATGTTTGATTTTGAGAAGAACAGTAGAGATGTTTTGATCTCATTTCAAATCTTCCATTTCTAAATCCATAGAATATAACATGCTGTAACAATTCCTTTAAATAAACTTTAAAATAAGTCAATAGTTTCAATTCTGGTGGGTTAAAGTTACCAACACATACTGTATATACTTATTTATTCTCAACTCATCATCATAACTCTCAGTATAAACCCTCCGTCATCATTGACCTCATGGCTCCTCCTCCATCAAACATCAATCGAGATCAACTTTGACAGAAAGAGAAAATGTACTGTAATCATCGAAAATGTTGCTAATTTTGCTTAAATAGTTGATATTTATTATCTTATAGTTTTGAACTGCTTGAGAAAATCTGCTGGATCCGAATCTTTTTGGAGAACTAAACTACTGGATCACTACTATCGTGGACAACAGAGGAGCCTGAAGAAGGCCCTCAGTCGTCTGATGATCGAGGAGGAGCACCTGCTGAAGGGAGCGGGCTGTGAGCGGGCTGTGAGTTACCTGAACGATAACCGTGCAGGTAAGACAACTTTTAGATTTAATTTAGCATTTTCCTGTTTGATTCATCCTCTTAAATCCTGTTCTCAGTTTAGAAATCAGTGAAACTGTTTGAGTTTAAAGCTGAACAGTTCACACTATACTATCAGGCCTGAAAAAAACTGATTTGATGGAAACTGACACTCAGTCGACGACTTCTCCGTGTAAAATGATTATTTGAGGGACTGAATGTCTTAAATATGGCGGGATATCTGTAGAATGTGTTAACAATTAGTGTAGAGGTTTGAAAACACTGTTATTTTGGTTTGAAGGCAACAAATCTTCACATTTAACATTGACATTTCTGAAAAAATATGATGTTTGGGCCAAATTTCATAAAATGCTATAATATATGCTTAAGTTGTGCACCATAACCAAACCAGGGCACGATGCGACCCTGGGTTGGTTTGTTTTGACTGTTGAAACTTGAGTTATTGTAGAAAAACATCTGCTCCTTTTACTTCATCATATTACATAAACTGTTTCTTGAACATTTAACATTGAAAGGCACTTTGCTCGTTGTTGTGGTATTTTGTTTTCGAGGGACAAGACAGCGATCTGTTCAGTAGCTGTACGGGACTGCATGTGCGGATGCTGGGTCCAGCACGACATCTCCTCCACGCGCTGTGACATACAACTCGTAAACTGGGAGAATAATGAGTTATAAACTAAAGAGGTTACTAATAATACTAATATATATTAGTGTTATTATTGTCGTCATTGATATTGTAATAATAACAACAACAACAGTAATAATACATATGTATTACTACTGTTGTTGTTATTATTATTATTATTATTATTGGCATTGTTATGTTCTGTGTTTTCTGTTACTAAACTAACTAAAGAATTAACCAGAAAACAGATTTATATTTTATATAACGAAATTCTTCAGTATGAGTCACACTCTTCAACCAAATATTGAAATATTCATCATCAAAATATCCATCTTTGTAAAATAAAATTACCAGAAGCTTAACAAATAATAATGATAATGTTTATCATCAAGTGTCACATGAAGGCAGCATTCATTGATTCCAACTAACAGAGGCAGAACTGCACTATGTTTGATGTTATTGTTAAAATATTAAGAGGCACAGCCTCTGTGTAGTGTGTAGTGTAGTGCGTCATAGTTAGTTTATGGGTATGCTGTCATTTTTTCCAATTTAATCTTTGATTATTGCTCAATGTAATCCAGAAATATTTCATGTTATGATGAATCCTTAGTTTTAATTTGTTCCTCTCAGCTGGTGTGAACTACATCATGGAAAGTCCTGCACAAGACGGCCTCCCTGGGCCCTGTTCCTCATACGTCGCTAACTGAGTATGCCAGATCATTTCGAGGATAAGATTACACCAGTCAGGCTTTTCGGTTCCACGAAGCAAGTTTGGCAAAATCACCATAGCAACACATCCATAAACTTGAACCTGCTCCAGCGCAGGCTCAAGCTGGATAAGTTTGCCACTCCCCCGGAAAAAAATGTCAGATCCCTTCCTCATCCCATTGATGAAGGAGCGATATTAGTTAGATTAGCGTTTTATAGGAGAGTTCTTCGAGATCGGTCCGTGTACGTTTTGATCGTCTGTTTTAACGTTCATTCGATGAAATGAAAATACGGAAATGTCCGTATTTTAACGGTAAAACAGATGACTAAAACGTACACGGACCGAGATCGCCAAGATCCGTTATCACATCATGATGACTTCCTATACGAGCGCTATCGATTCTGCCGACAAGGAATCATTTATTAACAAGACCTTCTGGAGTCATACATTGCGAACACCACACGAGCATTGACCGTCTCACAGACTGGATCAGAGCCGTGAGCTGTGAGCGAGTGGTACATTATTGTACAGTGTCGGTAAAGCCGCTGCATGCCGTGCTGTTCGTAAAGTTTATTTGGCGCTTAAGAAACTTATGGATGTGTTCAATACATTACCATGGCACATATTGTATGGACTCACCATTCTGAATAATGTTTTTGTGCTTAGTTTTTACTTGCTCCCATGTCCTCTTGATAGCTGGTTAAACTACATGGGGCTTGAAAGCACTCATAATTATATGACAGTGTTATTAGTACACCATAGCATATCATTATTGTACTCATGATAAGAATAGAGAGAATCACACACAAGTTCTTTTCACTGCTTCAATTGATTGAATGTCTGATTATGAATAATATACATACTGATCCGCACATACACAGATTCACACACACATATTCAAACTCCTAGTTCTATATGGTAATCTACACATACATGTATATACACATATATAGTACATGATACATAAGCGCATACAGTACATATATCCTCATAAGTATCTATTAATTCGTATCAGTTAGATACTCTTTGGGCTTGTTTTATCTACTTATTCTGAGAGTTGAGATCATTATTTTCGCTATAAGATCTCATTGGATGATGCATTCCATTAAGCCTACTGCCGCACATTTAAATAAATATAATCTGATTGATTGGGGTGATGAGGCACTTAAAATTAAAACTTAAAAGTTTCCCAGCACTTATGCATTTAACTTGTCAGCGATATTTTGCCATGCTTCTTGTCTAGCCCTCGCAGCGGTGGCGGTGTTAGATTTAGCCATGCTTATGGTCTTTAATTCCTCATATGCGTTCATGATCATCTCCTGCTCGCCAGCGGAGAAAAAGAGGCTCTTTCTTTGACTTTATTTGCCGTACTGTTAGAAAATCATGGTTTCGGTGATCGACGCTTCCCCCTTTTGACGTAAGACGGGCACGCCCAATTATCCTGAGTACTGGTTTGAATTAACGAGATTGTTTGAGCGCTGATCAGCCTTTGAGAAACCGAGATATCCTGCCTTCAATCATCGGGTAAATTTAAGATGGCTAATAGGACATTTGATCGACTTAGTTGAACCACGTACGAGGAACGGGGCCCTGAAGTCTTCAGGATCCTCAACATCGATGAAGGTAATCTCCCGATCTACAACTCTTCTGATGAGGAAGCGGAAGGTGAGGTTGATGTTGTGGGTGATGGTGAAGGTGAGTAGCTTCCCTTGCTCTTTGCTGACGAGGAGGAAGACGTCGGGTCCGAGTGGGAGAGCGAAGATTCTGGGTACGACTCCATGTTCGAGGATGAAGAGGAGGAAGAAGATGTAGAAGATGAAGATGACCCTCTCACCCAGCGGTTCCCACCTCAGAGTTTCTGGCAGGAGTTGCGACGAGGGCCGGCTCCTCCTCCCTTTCCCGCTGGCCATCCTCTCTCCCTCCCTTTTGGTGTGGAACGTCCTGAAGAGGCTCCGCCTCCAGTCCCCAGGGGTCAGAAGAGTCCACCAAGAGGAGCAGGGAAGAGGACCAGATGAGAAGGATGGAGGACCGCAGGACCAGATGAGAAGGATGGAGGACTAGAAGACCAGATGAGAAGGATGGAGGACCACAGGACCAGATGAGAAGGATGGAGGACCACAGGACCAGATGAGAAGGATGGAGGACCACAGGACCAGATAAGGATGGAGGACCACAGGACCAGATGAGAAGGATGGAGGACTACAGGACCAGATGAGAAGGATGTAGGACTACAAGAACAGATAAGGATGGACGACTACAGGAACAGATGAGAAGGACGGAGGACTACAGGACCAGATGGAGTGTAGCGGTCGCCTTTCTTTAAGTGGACTGAGTAAGTAATCCTTCACTAAGACTACAGAAGTATCAGTCATTCTTACGGACAAGTTTGAACGTAGACTCCCTCTTGAGCTACAAAAGTAATGAGCATGAAGAGATCAGAAGGGTTTGAAGAGTTTACTAAATGAGATGAAGATGGAAAATGGGGGGTATTCTTCATACCTTTGTGAATCAGTGTCTATGTTGTATAAGCCATTAGATGGCTTAGCTTCCATCTGGATAAATAAGTAGGGATATAGTGCATAGTTGTTCAAAGTGGGCCCTGACAACTGAATTGACATGTTGTGCCCCAACTTCATACCAATTGTACTAATCTTCATAACATTTTTGCAGGCATTTCACAGAAAATTATACAATGCTTGCAGGATGGAGGTCAATCAAAATATATCTTTAGCACGCAATCCTTTAAATCATTGTAATTGAAGCTTTTCCTGTTCATAACTAAAATAATTGCACAACCAAGAGAGGAAACGATTCATCCACTTTTACACTTTCACAAATGCAATAAAAGTCTCAAGTAAATGAGACATAGCCCCAACTGTAAATGTGTTGGAATACACGTATTTGATTGGCTGAGCAGCATCGTGTCATGTGATTTACAACGCATGTAATTGGTCGGCATGTTTCCTGCACCTGCAGAAAAGCTGCGCTCAGTCAAAATGTAATAATTCTGAATTATCAATATTGGTTTTAGGTACAGGGTCCATCTATTAGTGACCCCTGGTCAGACCCCACTCTTCTTCCCATCGGAGAAATAAGGAAACCAAAATATCAGTAAAAAGTTTTATTCAAAGCAGAGATAAAAGTAGGTACAGGCAGAAAGAACTGAAGATGCAAAATAGACTCTTCCACACACCTATACCCTATTTTTTAAATGGATCTGTCAGAATCAGGCTGTCGGACAGGGAGCGGTTGCCACCGGGCATGTCGGACAGGGAGCGGTTGCCACCGGGGCTGTCGGACAGGGAGCGGTTGCCACCGGGGCTGTCGGACAGGGAGCGGTTGCCACCGGGGCTGTCGGACAGGGAGCGGTTGCCACCGGGGCTGTCGGACAGGGAGCGGTTGCCACCGGGGCTGTCGGACAGGGAGCGGTTGCCACCGGGGCTGTCGGACAGGGAGCGGTTGCCACCGGGGCTGTCGGACAGGGAGCGGTTGCCACCGGGGCTGTCGGACAGGGAGCGGTTGCCACCGGGGATGTCGGACAGGGAGCGGTTGCCACCGGGGATGTCGGACAGGGAGCGGTTGCCACCGGGGATGTCGGACAGGGAGCGGTTGCCACCGGGGATGTCGGACAGGGAGCGGTTGCCACCGGGGATGTCGGACAGGGAGCGGTTGCCACCGGGGATGTCGGACAGGGAGCGGTTGCCACCGGGGATGTCGGACAGGGAGCGGTTGCCACCGGGGATGTCGGACAGGGAGCGGTTGCCACCGGGGATGTCGGACAGGGAGCGGTTGCCACCGGGGATGTCGGACAGGGAGCGGTTGCCACCGGGGATGTCGGACAGGGAGCGGTTGCCACCGGGGATGTCGGACAGGGAGCGGTTGCCACCGGGGATGTCGGACAGGGAGCGGTTGCCACCGGGGATGTCGGACAGGGAGCGGTTGCCACCGGGGATGTCGGACAGGGAGCGGTTTGCACCGGGGCTGTCGGACAGGGAGCGGTTGATGCTTTCAACAACTTCCAGGTGGACAGCTGATGTCGTAACATTCACTTCATTGGTTTCCAGTTGCACTGAAATAAAGACATTTGATTAACAACATCTAAAAGATGTGATTAAAAATGTTCAACTTCTCTAGACTTTTACAGTGGTATCAGAATTCTGTGTACATAGACTTTAAAGCAAACACTTGCACTTAATCTTTGGCCCCAAATATCTAAAATAAATATGTTTTACTTCAACACAATAGTACATATATTGAACTCTTACGGTGTCCGATGATAAATACAGAACAACTTAATACCTTAAATCTTATAGTCAATGCAGCTTAGACATGTTGGAATCCAAACAACAAAAGCCAGACAAAGCATTAATGAAAACCTAACTAACCACATGACGACACAAAGAAGCTGAGCCGTACACAAACTTGCATTTTTCCAATAGGGTTAAGCAGAACCTGCTCACCTTTTTTATACTCTCGCAGAGACGAGGACTCATGTGAATGGTGAAGTGTAAGGGCCTTCTTTATGGAGACGTCATTGGGAGGCAGATCTATAGTACAAAAGAAATGCAATGTCAGGAAGAAGCTCAGGAAATCTCAAATATTCAAACAGTCACTAATATTCTTACCTCTTATTCTCCTCTGTAGCCCATTATCGCTGCTTTCAGCTGAGCCACCAACAGGCAAACAAGAGCCTATGGACACAGTAGTTGCTGTTAATCAAATGTTTTTGCTGTTTGATGGCATATAAGACAGACTTGTCACTGCTAAATGGCATTTCAGTAGTGATGTGTCCTTCGTGTCGAGGCTTCGAAGCTTGTGTCGAGTAATCCAGGAAGATTTTTACGAGGCGCGTATCGAGGCTTGTGTTGATGACGTAGGTGGTGACGTTCGAAGCCTCGCGAACCGCCCGTACCACGTGACTGATTCAGGAAATGGTTCACGGGTTTGGCGTGCGATTCGAAATAAAAGGGGCAGTGAAACGCAATGGATCCCCGGTCACATTTTGTGGACTTTACTGCGCGTTTGTTTGCAAACTATTCAAGCTTCTTTTTTCTGCGATGTAACCAGCAAGAAAGAGCCTATTTGTTGTTGTTATTTTTTAAACAAATATCACAAGCACATTCTGCCGTGGCTCAGTGGGTAGAGAGGGTTAGCCGGTAACTGCAAGATCGGCGGTTCGATCCTTGGCTGCTACATGTCCTGTGCCGCAGTGAACCTGAGTGAGACACTGAACCCCTAACTGCTCACGTGGCGCTTCTCAGCAGGCCACTGCTCCCATTAAGCTAGGGAATGGGTTAAATGCAGAAGTCAAATTTCCTAACTTTAATTATTTATTTTTTTAAACTTCTCACATCACAACCCTCTCCGCAATTTGTTTCCACTTTCCCTTTTGACCCCGCCATTGTATCATAAAGACAGACACCTTATTAATAAGTTCATAAGTTATGTATTGGCATCACAAACATCATTCATTCAATTCAATGCTTCACACCAAAGCCATGGTGTCATTTTAATCACTCTGCTGTTTTACATTTATTGTCCACTTGATGGCGCAGTAGAACAAATGAAGCACCATGAAGCTTCGGCCCATGAGTGAAGCAATTGGATGGAAAGCTTCAATGCTTCATAAAGCTTCATCTCGCCATCACTACATTTCAGGAATTAACATCACTAACTTCTGCGATACTCAACTACCAATGTCTTGAATACAAGCGTCAAACAGAACAAATATGAATACCTTTGGTCAGCCAGACAGTCAGCGCACTAATAAACAAGGCCCAAAAAGCTCCCATGGCTTCAGTCACCAACAGAAAATGTTGCCTGTGCCACATGGCAGGTTATATAACCCCATTGTGCAGGTGTCACAGCTGTTGCTGATCAGCTCTAATTGGCTCTCTCATCAGAGAGTCAGTGCTAGTTGAGATTCAGCCCTTTCCTGTGAAACATGTTATACAATCTATCAGATCATAAAGCTCTTGAGAATATTGTATTCATGAATTGTATGACTGGTTTTTGATGAATGTTAAGAAGCAATCATAGTTTTAAATACAATCTCACATGAGGTCCAAACACTGACAATGCTCCATAAATGGGGAAAATGGAAGAAGATTTCAAAGATACCCGTCCTTTTCAGACAACTAGTAGCAATGAAGGTTGTATTTGGGAGGAAAACTACAAAAGATAAACAACTTCCAACCCAACACACACAAAACAATTTATTTTGCAAAAAAAAGTCATAGTATAGCATGTCAAAATATCATAGCATAGTAAATAAAAAACAGAACAAAAATATCATGAGAAGTAATATATAGTAGGTTGAAAAAAGCCAAAGTATATCATGTTGAAAAAATCATAAAAAATGGTACAGTAGGCCTATAGCGTGTTAAAAAAATGCCATGAAAACCATAAAATAGTCTAAACACAGATAAAGTCCCTGCACATAAATTTATCTTATTTTAAGATGACAAGAATATAATATTGTGGCTTTTTTGATTGACATCACTTCACACCTGAATGAACTGAATTTAAAGCTGCAGGACAATTCAGTTCAGTCCATTATTCTAAAATTAAGTACTTTATTTTAAGATGCACATTTTTTTAACTTACTGTAATGTATTTTATTTTTTTAACTTTCTGTAATGTATTTTATTTTTTTAATCCAGAGCGCCCCCCCCCCCCTTCAATCAGAGGATCGGCGTGTACTTGGGCAAGACACTTAACCCCAAATTGCTGAATGGGTATGAATGATTAGTTAGAGTCCAGGTGGCACCTTGCATGGTAGCCCCTGACATCAGTGTATGAATGGGTGTGAATGGGTGAATGATGACATGTAGTGTTAGTAGTAAAGTCCATTTGCTAACTTGTATCTTAATATACTAAATTAACAGCAATTCTTCCTGGATGATACATCATTTTTGGTTGTTGTACAAGTTTTAATCAGTTACCATAACCATCTATAAAGGAAGTTATAGTACATTTATTATCAGTTTAACTTAAGTTGAAACCTGAAAACCACCAACAGGTATTTGATCAACAGACATCTAATTAGAAAATTGTCTTTCCCACTTTATAATTATACAGGATTTAACGGAAAGCCCAGATGTCCCAGTTTTCCACTGGCACATATTGCATTTGTTGATCTGTGTGGATGTGAAGACCGTGAAAAGGGCCTCAAAACTCAACATGCAAATGTAACGTGCTGGACTTACTATACTATGACTTTAAAAAAAAAGTTTTAAAGAAATCCTTAACTTATTTTAATGTAATTTTACAACGTACTACACTATGACTTTTTTAGACATTCTATGAAAAAAACACGTCATTAAAGTCATAGTATTGCATTTTTTAAAAATCATGAAAAAGTCATATTATAGTATGTTGAAAGACTCTGAAATAGTCACATTTTCGTTTGTCAAAAAAAGTTATAAAAATCCATAATATAGTCAAACGTATAGTATGTCAAAAAACAATGATTGTAGAAAAAAGTCATGTTATGGTACCATAGCACCTGTGGGCTGTGGGATGAAGACAGCGACTCGGATTGAGACCGACAGCCTGTTTGCTGCAGGATTGTAAAACCTTTGCGTCTGGTAGGACTGATAAAGCACCAGACAGCTTTCCCTCGTGTCTGGCAGGGTTGGCGATAGGTAGCATCCTGCAGCAGGGCTTTTAAATATCTCTTCTTTGTTGATTTTCCTTTTGAGTAATAGTTGATGCTAGATGCAGAAACCAGAGGTAAGTTATCAGTGAATAGTTGTTATTCTGTTGTGTATTTTTCTTGATAAAGTCTAGATGTCTTTACCAGACAAAGGTAAGTCAACACTTAGTAAACACATTAACACAAGTCCCCTGAAAGTCTCACAACAGTTATTCAAAGATTGTTAATTTTACTCACTCTATTTTTTATTGTTAGGTGTAGGTGGCTGTACCAGACAGATGTATGGTAACAATGACTAACGTTAAGAAAAGTCTCCAAGTCTCTTTTACTCAAGTAGCGATGGCTGTAACAGACCTTCAGGATTATACACACTGCACCAACCTCCTCAAGAAGCAACGTGGAAGACTCAACATCTAGGGTCTCCTTGACGACAGAGAAGATGTGTTTACTTCAGACCAGATAAGAAGGATGGAGGACCACAGGACCAGATAAGAAGGATGGAGGACCACAGGACCAGATAAGAAGGATGGAGGACCACAGGACCAGATGAGAAGGATGGAGGACTACAAGACCAGATAAGAAGGATGGAGGACTACAGGACCAGATGAGAAGGATGGAGGACTACAGGACCAGATAAGAAGGATGGAGGACTACAGGACCAGATGAGAAGGATGGAGGACTACAAGACCAGATGAGAAGGATGGAGGACTACAAGACCAGATAAGAAGGATGGAGGACTACAGGACCAGATGAGAAGGATGGAGGACTACAGGACCAGATGAGAAGGATGGAGGACTACAGGACCAGATGAGAAGGATGGAGGACTACAAGACCAGATAAGAAGGATGGAGGACTACAGGACCAGATGAGAAGGATGGAGGACTACAGGACCAGATGAGAAGGATGGAGGACTACAGGACCAGATGAGAAGGATGGAGGACTACAGGACCAGATGAGAAGGATGGAGGACTACAAGACCAGATGAGAAGGATGGAGGACTACAAGACCAGATAAGAAGGATGGAGGACTACAGGACCAGATGAGAAGGATGGAGGACTACAAGACCAGATGAGAAGGATGGAGGACTACAGGACCAGATGAGAAGGATGGAGGACTACAAGACCAGATAAGAAGGATGGAGGACTACAGGACCAGATGAGAAGGATGGAGGACTACAGGACCAGATGAGAAGGATGGAGGACTACAGGACCAGATGAGAAGGATGGAGGACTACAGGACCAGATGGAGAGTGGCGGTCGCCTTTCTTTCAGTGGGCTGAGTAAGTAATCCTTCACTAAGACTACAGAAGTATCAGTCATAAGATTCCATCATTGGAGGCCAGATTCAACACAACAATGTAAAGGTTGTATAGTTGAGTTCAAAGTATTCATCTCTTGTATTTGTGTCTCACAGGACAGGACTCCTCTGTGCTTTTGTCTCACTCCTGGGGCAGCTGAAAGTGGACGTCAACAACCCATCATCCCAGGAAGACCCAGACTCACCACAGACCAGTGAACCACTCTCAGCACCCCAGTGAGTCAGAGACCCAGTGAGTACGGTTACGTTCTCCCTGCCCCTCCACCCCGACACCACCCGCTCCACCCACCAGCCGAGAGGACGAGGAGCGTCCCGTCCCCACCGGCACAGAGGACGTGGTTTGTCTCCGTCTGCTTCTTCTGTGCTGGTGGGTTTGGGAAGCTCCTCACACACACAGGAAGCTGTCAGCAGCTCTTTGCATCTGCTCACAAATCAAGAAGGAGACAGACGGTTCAGGATAAATGACAAATAGTAATTCAAAAAGCTTTAAAGTATTTGATTTGTCAAATAGAACACACTGTATTAATGTAAACTTTATGTAGAGTATGTAAACTGTTTATCTCTGAAAAGTTCAGTGAAATAAATGTACATCAAATTTTGAAGTATTGTTTTTTATATCAGGTCATTAATCAAACCAAAAAGAGTGGTTACTTTTATCAACAACTTTAACTGTCTTGATTGTAAATCTGTCAGGTTGCCATGAACAATGTAATATTTCACTTGAGCTACAAAAGTAATGAGCATGAAGAGATCAGATCGTGAGCAATCAATCGTCAAACAGCAAAATCTAACCAACACAGTGAAGTCAATGACAATGTAGCAAAGCAAAAAGGGACAGGTTTCAGAGAGGCAGATGCTCACATCCTGTAGTTCTACTTGGTGATTGCTTTGTAATATTACCAACTGGATAATGAAAGTGAGGAAATGAGCTTCATTGGCCTTATATATAATATATTGAAAGGTTTACTAAATGAGAAGAGGCTAGAGATGGAAAATAGGGGGTATTCTT
Organism: Leptoclinus maculatus; assembly: GCA_032191485.1. Taxonomy (NCBI): domain Eukaryota; kingdom Metazoa; phylum Chordata; class Actinopteri; order Perciformes; family Stichaeidae; genus Leptoclinus; species Leptoclinus maculatus. Next base: position 3,791,213 of record JAVDOI010000026.1, read on the forward strand.
CATACCTTTGTGTATCAGTGTCTCGTATGTTGTATAAGCCATTAGATGGCTTAACTTGCATCTGGATGAATAAGTATCCATCTGGATAGGGATATAGTGCATAATTGTTCAAAGTGGTTGGAAAAATTCACGCGAGACCGATGGAAAAACATTAATCACAGGACATTTATTCTTGCAAGAAGGAGACAGAGTTGATTCATATCAGGATATGCATCAAGGCCGCTCGGAGTTCTAACTGAGCTTCTGATATTTATACTGAGTAAACATGCAATGGGCTGGCACAGGATTGGTTTACAATGAGGTCTTAGTCACAAAAGGTGACACAAAATGGCATCCACCATGTAGTCTGGGAAGAGAACTTCACTTGAGCATCTGTTCTGGCACAACAGTTACTTTCTCAAAACAACTGTGTACCTTATCATTTACATGCTGACAACGCTTTCTTTCCCAGACACTGTAGAACCTAATGTAGTAAGTTCACACACTCATTCAGATGTGGACGCAGGCCATAAAGTTCAAGTGAGGATACCAGAATTGTGAGCACACAATTATTTAGATTTTTGACGCCAACAGTGGGCCCTGACAACTGAATTGACATGTGCCCCAACTCCATACCAAATGTACTAATCTTCACAACATGCCTTTTGAGAGGCATTTCACAGAAAACGATACAATGCTTGCAGGATGGATCAAAATATATCTTTAGCATGCAATCCTTTAAATCATATAACTGCATAGAAGCTTTTCCTGTTCATGACTAAAATAATTGCACAACCAAGAGAGGAAACCATTCATCCACTTTTACACTCACAAATGCAATAAAACCCTCAAGTAAAGGAGACATACCACCAACTGGGAATGTGTCGGAATACACGCATTTGATTGGCTGAGCAGCATCGTGTCATGTGATTTACAACGCATGTAATTGGTGTGCGCGTTTCCTGCACCTGTAGAAAAGCTGCGCTCAGTCAAAATGTAATAATTCTGAATTATCAAGATCGTTTTAGGTACAGGGTCCGTCTATTAGTGACCACTGGTCAGACCCCACTCTTCTTTCCCTCGGAGAAATAAGGAAACCAAAATATCAGTAAAAAGTTTTATTTGAAGCAGAGATAAAAGTAGGTACAGGCAGTAAGAACTTAAGATGCAAAATCGACTCTTCCACACACCTATACCCTATTTTTTAAATGGATCTGTCAGAGTTGGCCAGGGAGCGGTTGCCCCCGGGGCTGTCGGACAGGGAGCGGTTGCCCCCGGGCATGTCGGACAGGGAGCGGTTGCCCCCGGGCATGTCCGACAGGGAGCGGTTGCCCCCGGGCATGTCCGACAGGGAGCGGTTGCCCCCGGGCATGTCCGACAGGGAGCGGTTGCCCCCGGGCATGTCCGACAGGGAGCGGTTGCCCCCGGGCATGTCCGACAGGGAGCGGTTGCCCCCGGGCATGTCGGACAGGGAGCGGTTGCCCCCGGGCATGTCGGACAGGGAGCGGTTGCCCCCGGGCATGTCGGACAGGGAGCGGTTGCCCCCGGGCATGTCGGACAGGGAGCGGTTGCCCCCGGGCATGTCGGACAGGGAGCGGTTGCCCCCGGGCATGTCGGACAGGGAGCGGTTGCCCCCGGGCATGTCGGACAGGGAGCGGTTGCCCCCGGGCATGTCGGACAGGGAGCGGTTGCCACCGGGCATGTCGGACAGGGAGCGGTTGCCACCGGGCATGTCGGACAGGGAGCGGTTGCCACCGGGCATGTCGGACAGGGAGCGGTTGCCACCGGGCATGTCGGACAGGGAGCGGTTGCCACCGGGCATGTCGGACAGGGAGCGGTTGCCACCGGGCATGTCGGACAGGGAGCGGTTGCCACCGGGCATGTCGGACAGGGAGCGGTTGCCACCGGGCATGTCGGACAGGGAGCGGTTGCCACCGGGGATGTCGGACAGGGAGCGGTTGCCACCGGGCATGTCGGACAGGGAGCGGTTGCCACCGGGCATGTCGGACAGGGAGCGGTTGCCACCGGGCATGTCGGACAGGGAGCGGTTGCCACCGGGCATGTCGGACAGGGAGCGGTTGCCACCGGGCATGTCGGACAGGGAGCGGTTGCCACCGGGCATGTCGGACAGGGAGCGGTTGCCACCGGGCATGTCGGACAGGGAGCGGTTGCCACCGGGCATGTCGGACAGGGAGCGGTTGCCACCGGGCATGTCGGACAGGGAGCGGTTGCCACCGGGCATGTCGGACAGGGAGCGGTTGCCACCGGGCATGTCGGACAGGGAGCGGTTGCCACCGGGCATGTCGGACAGGGAGCGGTTGCCACCGGGCATGTCGGACAGGGAGCGGTTGCCACCGGGCATGTCGGACAGGGAGCGGTTGCCACCGGGCATGTCGGACAGGGAGCGGTTGCCACCGGGCATGTCGGACAGGGAGCGGTTGCCCCCGGGCATGTCGGACAGGGAGCGGTTGCCACCGGGCATGTCGGACAGGGAGCGGTTGCCACCGGGGCTGTCGGACAGGTGGCCGAAATAAAGTTGCACTGAAATAAAGACATTTGATTAACAACATCTTAAAGACTTGATTAAAAATGATGTTCAACTTCTCTAGACTTTTACACTGGTATCAGAATTCTGGGTTCATAGACTTAAAGCAAACACTTGCTCTTAATCTTTGGCCCCAAAGATCTAAAATAAATATGTTTTACAGAACATCTTAATACCTTAAATCTTATAGTCAATGCAGCTTTCCAATAGGGTTAAGCAGAACCTGCTCACCTTTTTTATACTCTCGCAGAGACGAGGACTCATGTGAATGGTGAAATGTAAGGGCCTTCTTTATGGAGACGTCATTGAGAGGCAGATCTATAATAGAAAAGAAATGTAGTGTCAGGAAGAAGCTCAGGAAATCTCAAATATTCAAACAGTCACTAATATTCTTACCTCTTATTCTCCTCTGTAGCACATTATCGCTGCTTTCAGCTGAGCCACCAACAGGCAAACAACTGCCTATGGACACAGTAGTTGCTGTTAATCAAATGTTTTTGCTGTTTGATGGCATATAAGACAAACTTCTCACTGCTAAATGGCATTTCAGGAATTAAGTAATTAACATCACTAACTTTTGCGATACTCAACTACCAATGTCTTGAATACAAGCTTCAAACAGAACAAATATGAATACCTTTGGTCAGCCAGACAGTCAGCACACTAATAAACAAGGCCCAAAAAGCTCCCATGGCTTCAGTCTCCAACAGAAAATGTTGCCTGTGCCACATGGCAGGTTATATAACCCCATTGTGCAGGTGTCACAGCTGTTGCTGATCAGCTCTAATTGGCTCTCTCATCAGAGAGTCAGTGCTAGTTGAGATTCAGCCCTTTCCTGTGAAACATGTTATACAATCTATCAGATCATAAAACTCTTGAGAATATTGTATTCATGAATTGTATGACTGGTTTTTGATGAATGTTAAGGAGCAATCATAGTTTTAAATACAATCTCACATGAGGTCCAAACACTGACAATGCTCCATAAATGGGGAAAATGGAAGAAGATTTCAAAGATACCCGTCCTTTTCAGACAACTAGTAGCAATGAAGGTTGTATCTATGACTTTTTTTTGCAAAATAAATGGTTTTGTGTGTGTTCGGTTGGAAGTTGTTTATCTTTTGTAGTTATCCTCCCAAAGTATAGCATGTTTAAAAAAGTCATAGTATAGCATGTTTAAAAAAAGTCATAGTTTAGGATGTCAAAAAAGCCATAAAAACGTCACTGTATAGTATGTAAAAACAAAATGGCAGAGACAAAGTCAAATAGCTGTATGAATGTTGGACTTTTAACTTATGGCAACTGTTCAGTTACATGAAACTGAGCACTTTCTGATCAATCAAGATCAAGAAAGTCAAAGTACAATTACCTTCCCACCCAATCCATTCAACATTTCCCCGGCTGAATTACACCACTAAGGGGAGCCGTTGCACCATCATGAACTTCACTCGTGGAAACCTGAACTCGTGTCAGATTGGGTTGGGCAATACCAAACATTTTGTCACAATTTTAACAACAGATATTGATAATTTCTTAATAGATCATTATGTTCAAATCCTACACACTGCACCTTTAAGACACGTTAAAGATTCTAAATTCACCAGAGTTGTATTTACTGATGTTTTCACATTTCAGTCCAGTTTCTTCAGATTCAGGGTCATGGGTCTCATCTGTGGAAGAACTTTGCCAAAAAATGTAACTTAAAGGTGTGCAACTAACCGGGTATTTCAAAGCTAACAAAAAAAAAGTTTTGGGAGATCATAAGCAAAATCAATAACATAGCTCAGAATAATAACCCCTTGGCAGATAAATATGAGACATGTAAGTGAGGAAACTGTTGAACATGTGCTGATAAGTTGTAGGAGTTTCAGTGTGGAAAGAGAAAGACTGAGGGGCAGGGTGCTAGATATGGAAGAGACAGGGGATGAACAAGTATAGGTTAAAAGGGCTTGAATTAAACATTTGAATGAAACAGGTTTAATATCCAGAATAGAACTTCCTAATAAAGTCATGATGTTTATTATTATTCCTCGGTGTGGCTCCAAACAACTGCTCCATGTTGACTTTGACGACAAATTGATCAAAGAAAACAGACAGTACCAGTTTTCTATCCTCCTCTTATATTTTCAAAACCACAAACATAAAAATGACATAACCGCGTTCAGCGGAGTCTTATCTCTCTGATGATATCAATATGTTGATTGGACTCATGGTTTTTGAATTGGGGAACAAAACAGGTAGTTTTGTTAAAAATCACTGTCTATCATTGTGACTAAGAGCAGCCAAGTTACATTTATTTAATGTTTGCACACAGTTCAAAACATGTCAGTTCCTCGACTATGGCTATGACAAAAGAGGTTTTTCAAATGAGGAGCTAACATCTAGCCCAATCAGCAGAATATTACAGGATTTACATGAAGGTCAAAAGTTTTAAAAAAACGACGTAGGTTTCTTCTCACTGTAGATCAATACTTAAAGTAAATTTGATCATGGAAGATGCTTTTGAAATAAATACCCGGACTAGGATTACGTAGCACCAGTGAAAATATGAATTTTGAAATGCTTCTGTTCTGTGTGCAGGTGAGGAAACCTTACTTTTGACCCATGCCTACAGCAGTTGATGAAACATAAAATTCTGGAGCCACGTTTGATATTTTAATAACACAATACTCAGAATGTGTCACAGTCTGTTCGGATGAGTGTGGATCAGTGATTACAGCTGAGATTTAGACTTTATTATTATTATTATTATTATTATTATTATTGTCACTGTAGCATGTAAAAAAGTGTAAAAAATATCAGTACCTAATACCCTTCAAAAATGCTGATATTTAAAAGTACTTGAATGGTGAGGTGGTTGAAATGGTACTTTTTTTCTGTGGCTAAGCGTAGACTTGTATTCTGTGACAAATTCTTGAATCTATGAAGCCATAGCTCCTCTCAAGTTCAAGACTGTCAATCAGAAATACAGAAATGACGGGAGCGATAGCTACATTTTCTAGTTATTATTATTATTATTGTTGTTGTTGTTGTTGTTGTTGTTGTTGTTGTTGTTTTTGTCTTTGAATTACAAAACTGTCATGAAGCCATGATGTTACACACTCCGGTACAGTAAGTGGCGGCATGCACCTTTAACGTTTGTCTGTAGTCCGCAAGAGAAGAAGAACAAGAAGAAACCGGAAGTGCGTCACCAGCTGGCGACACCGCTGCCATTTTGACGACGGGAAGACCGGAGAGCTGGGATACTGCGTGTTTGTTTTCAACGGTCTTAATTACACTTAAAAATATACCACCATGGCTATGCAAGCAGCAAAACGCGCCAATGTAAGTCTGAGCGAGTCTGCTGTTCTTTGAGGAATATAACTAGCTAATTATATTAGCTTAGTTAGGCTAGAAGCTAGCGTCACCCAGTGTTAGCATGTGGCTAACGTTAGCATGCTAACGAATAGAAAACAATCACATTAACGTTAGCTGTGTTAAAACTTGCCGCTTTCGTGCTTTTAACACGTCGGACGCTACTTATGTAGGTGACTTAATTGGGGCCAACTTTTTGATATTTAGTTTTGTGAATGTGACTAACATAAACTTAACAGCACTAGTGCCCCGAAATTGACAATGTGCTAGCTAAATCTGGTGTATTGGTTCTTCAACACACAACTTGCTGCTTATCTGAACTAGGGGGTGGAAAAACCAAATCATTATTGATATGGAATTAAAATGGACTCAATTAGCGTTAATGGTCATTTCATATAGTAACGGTAGCCTTCGTCGAAGTGCAGTAGTCGTTGTATCATTTATCATTTACTTTCCTATAGTTAAACATATCTCAAAAGATGTTTAAGTCATGTGTTTTCCTCGCTGTGTGTTGCAGATACGATTGCCTCCTGAGGTGAACAGAATCCTGTACGTCAGGAACCTTCCTTACAAGATCACAGCTGAGGAGATGTATGATATCTTCGGGAAATACGGACCGATCCGCCAGATCAGAACGTAAGTGTGTGTAGGCTTCAGCTCTCTGCGGGGTTAAGCGCACCAAAGGGGCCAGAGGAAGAACAGAACGTCGATTTGATCATCATTATTGGAGCAACATTCTATTCTAGGGTGACGTACAGAATAGGCCAACGCATGTTTTTGGAGTGTGGTCAGTTTTGATTGCGTTATTATAACATGTAATGTTCCATAGTGACACATACAACACCCATACATGTTTGGGGCTTTTTCAGTGACTTTCTGGATGCAAAACTACTACTTGATTTCTTGGAGGTGCATGTTATCGGATCTCTCTGCTACTCACATTAGTGATTTAGGAAGGTTAGTCGGAACAGAGTTTTTATTTTTATTTTTTTTAGATGTTGATTCAATCTTTATTGGGAAAACATCACCTGAACGATTTTAGACTGACATCTTTCACAATTGGTGCTGCTCACATCTGTAGACCAGCCTGAATGAAATGTCAGTATTTCCCATATATATACATTTTTTTCACAGTATTATCCTTCCTCCATATAGCAGATTTTATACGGCTTTGGTTCAATTTAAATATCTTTTTTTTTTTGTGGGGACGCAACTTATTTTGGTCTTGTTGTCACTTCTTGTGTGTTTTGCTCTTTCTTCTCAGAGGGAACACACCTGAATCCAGAGGAACAGCGTATGTGGTTTATGAAGACATCTTTGATGCCAAGAACGCCTGCGACCATCTGTCAGGCTTCAATGTCTGCAACCGTTACCTGGTGGTCCTCTACTACAATGCAAACAGAGTATGTATGCGCATTACACTGTCTGTAGGTGTCGTCAGGTCAAAGGGCAATAGTGGGATATGCTTTTGTAAAGGTCAAACAGAAAAATAATTTAGGAATTAAAAAAAAAAATATATATATATAGGAGTTTGAAAGTGTTTAAAAATATGAACATGTTCTCTTCATGCAACTATTCCAGATGTAATGAAGTGTTCCCTTTTATTCATCAATTACTTTTTGCAGGCTTTCCAGAAGATGGACACAAAGAAGAAAGAGGAACAGCTGAAGCTTCTAAAAGAGAAATACGGCATCAACACAGACCCTCCAAAGTAGCGTTCTGGAAAAACCTCATCCGCTTTCTCTTTCTATCTGTACAAAGCCCATGTTCCTTGCTTTATGCGGGTAGTCATTCTACTGATACCGTTGTTAAAATTATCTTTTTTATAATGATTGTGTTGAAATGAGCATTTAATTTTTTTTGTATTTCCATCATGCGATACGTGTGAACACCAGTTAGACTGTCAGTGTGTGACTTAACATCAGGGCAGGGAGCTAGTGTCTCTGCCTGCTTGATATTGGTTGGTTGACGGGCCAAACAAACGGATTTTCGATGGTGTCTGGTCATAGTATTTGTCCTCTTTTTGTTAATCTTCTCACACACCTACAATCTTTTAAATTTATAGCTAACCGTGGCCAAGCAGTGTGTGACATGAAATTGATCGACCAGTACCGACTATGTAAAGTATATGGTTTCTGTGAAATAAATGCTCCTATTCTAACAGCTGCTGCCTCCTCTTATTACACACCGTAGAGGTACTGTAGTGGAAGTCCTCTGTGTGAACCCGTTCAGATCAATAGACTGTATACATTTGCACAGCGGTTAGGGGGTCGCCCGTTCAGTTAGCCTGAAGCTCTGGTAGTGATGCAATCCCTCGAGTCTGCTGTGTATTTGTGTGAGGACACAAGCCTCCAAGTGAACCCTGTGAGATCAGTGGTGTTGTGGGTAAACACTGCAGCCTCTCTGTCATCTCCACGGCAAAGACTTACTGGATTCCCACTTGTGTTGCTGCCATTGTAAATGGAAAAATATGAAAACGAATAAACACTTGTTGATGTAGGCATACAACTATTTCACTAACGTTCTCAACAGGGACATCTGGTGGATGTATGGGGACATTATGTTAGAAATACACAAGCCGTGCATCAGCACAGCCTTTTCAACACCAGCTGTAAGTATTGGTAGGATGCTCATTATATAGCACTGACAAATCAAAGAAGGAAACGGGATTGTTTGTCTCAACAGGTGAAGTATCTTTGCATGCCCTCTGTTAGTCCTAAAGGTATAAACCAAGCTGTCCTCATGCAGACATGCTAGCAGAATGACACAGGATGCGTTTTATTGAGTAAGTTAATGTTTTAAGTACACTTCTTAAAAGTCTACTTTGTCACTTTCCACCACTGGGTGAGAGAATTTATCGGATGCCAATATGTTTAAGTGTGCCAACCTCCAGTGAAGGTCAGCGGTTCCCAGCCCACACACGTGCACCACAGGGGGGCTTCAGCTGCTGCCAGGGAAACGTGGAGTCGCTCCACTCATTTGAAAAAGGAGGAATTATGATGGAAGTGTCTTTGTTAATGTGAGGGTCCTGTTACAGAGGATGCCGTATGTGTACGGATTGTAAAGCCACCCGAGGCTGATTTGTGATTTTGGGCTATACAAAATAAATTGAGTTGAATTAAATTTATGTTTAGGAGGGAAATAAACATCCACACATTGTTTTAATAGATCTTTAGTAAATTATTGGATTAAAACCTTATGTTTCTATAAAGATTATATGAAAAGCAGTGAGAAGAACGGTAGAGTTTAATAATGGACAGAACTTGACAAAACCAACTGAAACACTTCAAATTTAATTGTATGAAAAAACTATTTGTATAAAGATCTTTTTGTCGTGTTAACCTATGTTAAAGTGAAATGTCATTTGCACCATGAGGGGCGGGGCTTCTGAGCTAATCTGATGGAGATGCAGGGTTACCGTGGAAACCAGCGGCCCAGGTGAACATGTGACGAGTGAGCAGACCAGACCAGAGCCCATAGAGTTCCTTTTATTAGATTAAATCACAACACAGGGAGTAGTGCAGCCATGTCGTCAGGGACACAATACATGCTACAAAAGAATCCTGGTACACGTTTGCCTTTGCTTACATTTGGTATCTTGATAGCAGTAACAGTAGTAACAGAGTTGGGATTAGAAACATTGTCTGGCCAAAGATGTTCATGTAAAGAAGTTCAGAGCACAAAGACAGCTGAGACATGACGGTGGACCGGTATGCTGGATCTTTATTGCAATACTGTCTGTATGGTGACGTGTCATGTCTCCTGTAGCTCTTGGAACACTGGTGGTGTGGGTGCAGGGTGGAGAGGGTCTGCGATGCCCTCAGACAGGGCCAGCTAAAACGGGGTTACGTGGGCTCACAGGTTTCTTTCCACAATCGTGTTATAGGAGGCACCGCGCTTCACTGAACTTCTCTACATTTGGAATGCACCAGTACGTAATGTGTGAGAGAAGGGAGTAAAAAAGTACAAAAAGATTGACTGATTGGTAAGAGAGAAATACTTGGGAGGGTCTCTGAAGGGGCGAATTGTCCAAACTACTAAACGCATGGCTTTACAGTACGGGCTGTCCTCTACGGGTCACTAATGGAAAAACCATTCGCTGCTCCTCTCGCTGCTTCAGCACTCATTGACTTCCACTGAAAAAGACAAAGAAGAAATGCTGCTCCTCCTCTCCTTTAACGCTCAGAAAAAAAACCCTCCGAATGAATCGTGTTGATATGCAACCTGCAGGCTGGCCGGAAAGGAAGTGGATGCGATGGTGACACGTAGGTTGTAACTAAGTTTGATAACAATGCTCTCCAACTACGGACGAACGCTTAGATCTTCTCTCTAGTCGAACTCCAGCTGAGCTTCGTTCGTTCTCCAGGGAATCCTCGTCTCACTTTGCTTCACCAATCTATCAATTTAGATCTCTTCTTCCAATCTTTCTTCTACATTCAACATCTGCTAATTAGTAATGAGATAGTGTTTAAATGCACGGTGGGGAGGGGGGGGGGGGGGGGGGGGGGGGCAGGGTTTTAGTTCTTAGCAACATATACCACAGCTAATGTACAAGGAAACATGCTCCCACAGTTAAAGCAGTCAAGAGAAGACGCCTGGACGGATCACAGGAAGGACATCCCATACGACGACACGTGTAGAAGGACCTACTGCAGGCCGGCAAACATCTCTCCTCACGGATTCTCCCGAGTGTCAGCGCGCTGCTTTCGATAAGGCTTTCTGCCTTCGGTTACAGGATGCAAAACGAGGAGATTTTTTTAAGGCAGAACCTAAAGGCATGCAAATGAACTACGTTTACATCGTTTCACTGACAGCACGAGCATGTTCCGGAAGGAGACGTTGGACGAACGATCACCCGTCTCTTCTAAGAGCTAGCGTTGGAGGCGACGGATAGAGAGTCTTATTGGAGGCAGATACATCATCGTAGGAATTTGGTTCGGTTGATATTACTCGGTATTATGAAACACACACAGCTAGCGTCAGCAAACTCGGAACAATAAATAGATTAGCGGCGAATTCAACGTAGCACATCACTGATGCGCAAGCTCCGGTAGAATGAGACTGTATGGAAAATACTTTGCACACTTCACATTTTGGCAGTTGATCTTTTAAATAATTTAAATATATATATATATATTCATATTTATATTTCTATATATATTATCTGTGCGAGGTGTGTGTGTGTGTGTGTGTGAGTGTTTGTGGCGTGCACCCGCACACTGCACTGTATGTTGTGTGTAGATCGTTTTTTTTAATAGCAAATAACATTCTCATGCACACGAGTGTTTCAAACACAAGAAGCAGATCCATTGAAAGGTAGTCCAAGCATATATATATATATATATTATTATTTTTTCAGTGGAAATAGCTGCAAACTGAATGGAACATGAAATTCTTTCTGTGCAGTCCGTGGCAGCTGGCGGAGCGCTCTGCTCGCCCCCGCCGGCCTATTTCTGGAGGTCGCACTGCAGCAGTAGTACGATGGACGGGTCGCTCTTGGCCGCCTCTTTGAACTCGTCCAGCGAGATCTGGTCGTCGTTGTTCTTGTCCATCTTGGAGAAGATCTTGTCCACCCTCTGCTCGGGCGTCAGGCCGTCCTCGTTCATCTTCATCATGATCACCGTGCCCACCATCTTGTAGATTGCCTGCAAAGGGGGGGGGGGGGGGGGGGGGGGGGGGGAGAGATGATTTACATGGGGAGCCTGTGAACGCGGCCACGTTTCCATCACTTGTGTCTGTTCCTGAGAGGTGACGCGAGGAATCAAGGGAAACGTGTCAGCGCCTGATGTCGGCAGCACAGCTGGAGCACAGCTGGATCACCTGTCGGCCTGTCACCTATCTATAGCGTCTTCTTGATGCTGTGATGTGCCGTCCACATAATAACCAGCTATTAGTATTCATTGATTTAAGGGAGTCCACTGGACTTTTCACTGCTCAGATTTTGAACATGAACCTTTTTTACTGTTTATTAGAAAAACTCATGCCGATAGACTAATGTGTGTAACTACAAGACTATCCATGAGCTCCAAACATCCACTTCTGCCTTTTGTTGCTTGTTTCACATTATATGTGTGACTCTGCCCTCTGCTGGAGAACCTTCAACTAAGTACAAAAAAAATAAATGTTAGCTCATGCTACCTAGTTGTTCCAGTTCAAAATATATATCTGAGAACATTTGGATTGCTAGTCCTTGGATCCATCTAGCTCCCTTAAAGGGATCATTCTCTGCTGTGATACCTGGATGATCTCCAGCATCTCCACCCGCGTGATCTTGCCGTCTCCGTCCAGGTCGTACATGTTGAAGGCCCAGTTGAGCTTCTGCTCGAAGCTGCCCCGCGACGTGATGGACAACGCGCAGATGAACTCTCTGAAGTCGATGGTGCCGTCGCTGTTCTTGTCGAAGGTCCTGAAGGCGTGCTGGGCGAACTTGGACGCGTCGCCGTACGGGAAGAACTGGGACGGGAAAAAAGAAAGAAAACTACCATCACCCAAAAGGAACATCATTATTCAGCAAGAGATCGGGGTCAAAACACACCTCCAAAACATGCATATAACTTTATACAACTTTGGTAAAAACTAGTGAGGTCACTGCCCAATTTTGCCAGATCATGAGGTAGTTTGTAATTAAAGGGCAGATTAATAGAAACAGATGGTGCTATTTGGAAAAATAACGTCGGAGAACAATTTGCATTTTAAATCGATGGCCATTCATTACCTGCAGTAATGACATGAACTTTGATTTCCTATTCTCATCTAGTGCTTTTAAGTTCTGCACATGTTGTCGCTGGTCTGTGTATTCACGTGTATGGTTAAACATTCACACTGCTACGTGGCTTAAAGAAGTCTTGCTGAATTGCCTCATCGTGTAGCGTTACCTTGGGAAACCTCTAAATCTACAGCCTGAAGCCTTTCCTGAGAGATGCATATTCTAACAACATTTACATTGTATTGGTCCCTGAAGGGAAGTTGTCTTTTCTCTTCGGCCCCTTCAGGGTCAGGGTCACCGACACAGCAGCCAGAGCCGGTGGAGCCACTCACTCTCAGAAACTCTCACACTGGGTGCGTCCTGACACGTATACCTTGAATACGAGTCCTCCAGTTACCTCATCCCCCAATACTTCACTCTGCATCTGAAGTGTTATAGCTTCATATCTCTTACAAAGCGTATTAAATGTTTTCCGACGCACATGGGAGTCGTCTCGAGGCTAAATGAGCTTTCTGATTCAAAGGGCCCCGTGGGTCTCACTCTGGTACTATTCCATATACAATTCCAATTGAATCCCTTTACTTTGGTGTAGTGCTGTCAACAGGTGACAATTTAAATTTGTCGAACACTTTTTACCTTTATTTATCTGCAAAACTAGTGGCATTCCCATCAGCCTCAGCTGCACTATGTGTTTGGTGCTAATTAGCAAATGTTAGCATGCCAACATGCTAAACTACGGCGACGAACGTGGTAAACATTATACCTGCTTAACTTCAGAGTTTTAGCGTATTGAGCATGTTAGCATGCTGACGTTAGCTTTTGGCTCAATGAAGCACAGCGATACCGAGGCTACGGGCTCTCAGGTACATTTTATTAACATTCAAGTTAACCATGTGACAAATGTCAGAGAGTTACAGTGAAGAAGGTAACGATACAACTTTGCCCTTTGCACATGTAAACGGTTGTTGTAAATGGATTGCACTTTTGTGTGTTGATGCCAAAGTCTGCGGCCCCACAACTCTCCTGTACATCATTAAGTAAACGCTATGGATCAACTGTGATCTGAGAACTTAAGGCCCCACTGAGTGCAAACCAATGTCACCACTGCATCCCTGCGCTACATGTACACGAGGTCAGAGGCTGATGCAGTGACCCCGTGGATGAGCACTGCGCCCCTGCTCAGCTGCTCATCTACTGTGGACCATGAGCCCTGTGGGTGCCCACCAGAAGCCGAGTGATTCATTGGATATAACCTTCCACTTGACCTCTCTGGAAAAAACTCTAAAGGCGGCTGACGGGTAATCTAAGCTCAGCGAGGCTGCTCTCAGCTTCCATTAAAGCAAATAGAACAAACTGGGAGACATATCCATTCTGTGATATCGTTTGCGGGAATGTCTTATAGTTTACTTTGTGCAGTTTTGTTGCTGAGCTCACAAAAACCACTCAAGCAAAGGAATCGCCAAAAAAAGAGAATCAGCTGCTCTTGAACTTTGTGTTACGTCTTTAGCTTTTGTTTGCTCATATTCAGCCAACGCTGCGAGCATGAATTTATTAAGTCAAGGTGAATCAGCTCAGAGGATATTAAATACTTTCATCATTTAATATTTCATCTGCCAGCAAATGTCATCAGATCCTGCTTTTACAATGAGTAAAACATGATTTAAACTAGAAAGGTGCTCTCAGTAGAGTGCAACGACCACAGCTGTATTGTGTGATTGAATGAATACAACCATCAGCTGGCTAACCCCTTAGTTCTGTTTTGGTCTCCACCAACGTCTTTGTGAAATAGCTGTCTCTTTAGCTGCTAAATGCTGGTGAACATAGTTGAGCTGTCGGCTGTTAGCTTCTGGACAGGTAGCATTCAGTGAGTTTTTAGAGATTTGTTGTTGCCAGTTGCATCTGGAAACGATGTTGCCAAGAGCTTCAAGAGCGAATCAAAACAGTACATTTGCTGGTCGTACAACCAAAACAGAATTGAATTTCCTGAAAACTTTAAAGTGTAAAACTGTAAAGCTGAGGGGAACTGCAGATAATCCATTTTATCCATAATTAATAGTTTGATTATGGCAGCTTTAAACTCCTCTGCTGCAGTTTCATGCAGCGAGCAATCGGAGGCACACGTACGTTTGACCGCTTTGAGTCCTTGTGCGCGGCAGACAGTGCCGTCATACGGGCAAAGAGAGAGGTGAGGACGCAACCTCAGCCTCTCGTTAGAGCAACCGCCCCAGCACGCATTAACCGTCTGGTGTCACGATGCGGGGGAGGTCGAGGCCATGAATCCTGATGGGAGGATGAGGAGAGAGTGCAGTGGATGGGAGACAAAAAGAGAGAGGAGGGAGAGGAAGAAACAGAGAGAAAGAGGAGGAGGATGAATAAGACAGGGTTAGACTGTGAGAGTCGGTTCGTGTTGCAATGAGGTCCCACCCATGTGAATTCTGCTGCAGTAGCAAAGTGATCAGTCTGCAGTGAGGAGTTAACAGACAGAAGAGAATGTGGGGGGGGGGGGGGGGGGACTTAGAGAGAGAGGAAACAAATAAGGAGATGAGGAGAGAAAACAAGACAGAAAAGAGATGGAGGAGACTAAAATGAGTGTGACAGAGAGAGTGTTAGAGGGAATGTGGCCTTCTGCTCCGGAGAAACCGGGAGGAGGGAGGAGGGAGGAGGGAGGAGGGAGGGAGGAGGAGGGAGGAGGGAGGAGGGAGGGAGGAGGAGGGAGGAGGGAGGAGAAAGACACTGCGGCTCCTCCACAATCTGGCAAGTTATGAAACACTTTGTTACGTAAAAAAAACGGAGAGAAGAAAGAAAAGTGGGACAGTGTGACGAGACGGTGAAAATCCTCCATCTTTCTTCGGTTCATCTCGTCTGTCGTTGTTGGACGTCAGAGACGAGTCGAGGACGAAACCTTCACTAGGTGTGACAATTACCATCACGACAGAAAAAGAACCCGTCTGGAC
The DNA here is from genome assembly GCA_032191485.1 of Leptoclinus maculatus. NCBI lineage: Eukaryota > Metazoa > Chordata > Actinopteri > Perciformes > Stichaeidae > Leptoclinus > Leptoclinus maculatus. The sequence continues at coordinate 3,806,751 of JAVDOI010000026.1, forward strand.
TTGACAGCTACGGATATTAGGCTGTTAACATTTCCATTAAGTCTCATTTCTTTCCTGATTTGGCTCCCGTTTGCCGTTACGGCTGTTTGATACGGTCATCAGAGGACAGGCTGGATGCCAGCTTCTGTCCACCCGGGCACAGCTGGCTTAATAAGGCTAATGTCAGTGTTTGTGTGGGTCGATGAGTGCGTGGCGAAGCCTGTTCTCTCAAACAGATACCCCATCCCAACCTCCACACACACACACACACACACACGACCCAAAACACGCTGCCATTAAATGGGACATTAAAGCCTTCATAATCGGACTGCAAGCTGGCTCTGGTGCCGATCCAAAAAGCGAAAGAGGGAAAGAGAGCCAGAGAGAGAGAGAGAGAGGAGGGGTAGAAGCAAGGGAAGAAAGAAGAAGAGAGGATAGAAAAAGTGGAACGGGGAGGAAAGAGAAGTGAGAGAAGTAGCGCGGAATAGAAAGTCACACTTAGACGAATGCCTTTCACACTAGCAGAGCAGTGACTGGCTGCAAGATCATAGAGCTGAGGAATAATAAGGCTCACTGCGAAACAGTGATTCAACAGCAATCAGGCTCATCCCTAACAGAGCGACTGACGACTTGTGTGTGTTCGGTTTGAAAATAACTTCAGAGTTAGGTAACAGCTATGTTGGATCCAGATCCGTGCTCAGCGGCCCTGCCCGCTCCGCCAGCTCTTTCGGATAACAGTTAAGCTGGACAGACATCTTGTTGCTCGAAAGCTTCCAGTGATGAGCTCGCAAGGGTCAGGATTTAAATGCCATGAAGATTTGTTTGCTACATGCACAGTCTGTTGCAGTCTGGGGAGCTGCAGATTGCATGTAACTGGATTACAGTTATGTGAGCAGTAGAAAAATAGTTTTATAATGGAAAATATAAAGCCTTTATAAGTGTAACTGATCTGAGGAAGCCTGCAGTAAGATGTTTTGGGATCTTTCTGGCTCTGCAGCTTCCTGATAGCTGTAGTTTACCCCCCCCCCCCCCCCTCTCCATCCACTGAGACAGCCTGCTGCCATGACGCAATATGAATCACATGTATGTACTCTCTGGACCTCATCTGTCCATTTGAATAATGACGTGTACTTACCACAGCTGGATTCTTATTTGCTGATGATTATACAATAAAGAAAACTTATTTATATTATATTCCATGTCTGACAATAGATCCCCCTAAATGTTACACACTGTTCCTTTAAGGACTGTATAATAACTTTTTGACCCATTGATTCGATCGTGATCAAAAGCTTAATGAGGACCCAGAACCTTCTCTGTAATTAATCACACCTGACACAGCCATTAGACAGCTGCAGACGTGCCAAGACAGACCTCCCCCTGTCCACCCTGTCTCCCAGAAGAGGTGCTACAACATGACACGCACTCACTCACTCACTCACACACACACACACACACACACACACACACACACACACACACACACACACACACTCTTTTGGGAGCCTCAGAGCTCATTTGTGCTCAGGTCCTGCCTCCCCGAGCAATATGGATCATTTTTGCCCCGTGGATAAATGTTATCATTACCTGCAGAAAGATGAATCCCTCACTGTAACCGCTCAGTGGCCAACGAACACTCAAGTGGCACATAGAATAAAATAGAGCACCACAGACCTGAGCTGTACAGCTAATTATAATTTATGGACTAAAGCCTATTAATATTCCCACTCATGAAGCCCACAAGGTCACCTCTCCTCGCTCAAGGGTCCGACAGGACGCTCTGCACCGCCTCTTGTGTTTTCAATGTGTAGCAGGTTTGCCACTGGCTGTTCATCTCCCCAGCATGCGAGCACAGGTTCTAGAGGTCAGCCTGGGACTGTAATTTGTCCTTCGAAGCACCTGAGGTCTGTATTTGTCCCGTTAGCGGTACACTCGGAAAGAAAGAGGCTTTGGCTTCGACTTGTTTCTTAAGGTTTCCGTCATTCCCCCCGCCGCACCAGAGGGCTGTGTAAATAACGCCTTATGCTTCATGCACGCCTTTGCTAACATTGTCACATGCAGTCAAGCCTGTTTGGAGGGAACACACCAGCAGGACCTCGGCATGACAGCACTGGCTGTCTCTGCATATGGCTGTTTACACTGCTTCATCAAAGCATCGCTCGCATGCTACTGTACTGAGCAGAATGCTTGAGAGGGAATACATACATAATACATGGCCGGGGTATTTACACCGTGTGTGTGTGTGTGTGTGTGTGTGTGTGTGTGAGAGAGAGACGGAGTCTGCCTGTGCTCTTACATAAACCCTTTGTGACATGGCAGGCAGCAACAGAAACGTAGCCAGCGCACTGCTGGAGCTGCTACTGCGTCCAAGCCTCCAGGGTCTGCTCGGATAGAAAACACTCGCACGCACAATCCCCTCTGCTCTGTGAAATGCATTTTTAATCATCATCTCGCTATTTTTCAGATGGACGCCTGCTGTGATATCTGTGTCACCAAAGGTAAACAATTCAGCAGCAACATATGACCTGAGAACAACCGCTAACGTTAGCGCTTCACTGGCCTCTAATCGTATTCAAGTCTTCACGATCCAAACCTGATGTTTCATATTATTTATGGTTTGCACTTCTTCTGCAGCAGCCATTCATCATCTAACCACCTCATTCTGCCTCCTGGAGTCAAGTTGCCTTCACATATACATGGGATTCACACGGAATGCTGCATGTATCCAGCGTTACAGTTATAACAGCCGACAGCCGCATCAGAGCTTAAGCTACTGCTAATGCTAAGCCAACATTTCCTACTGCAGCACATTAAAAACAGTAAACTGGCAAAACACAAGATTATTTATCTTCAGTTCCATCTTATTTGCACAGACCAATATCACAGAAGAACATACGACATCCTCTGTCTTTGTCTCTGAACCAGCCACATGAAACGTGATCACGGTTAGCGCTGACTGTGACACTTTATCAGTAATATCATTTTTCATTTTTGCAGTAAGGAGTAATGGAGCAGTCAGCAGCAGCAATGCACTGTGGACTGTTAGATGAAGAGCTGCGCGTGGCAAGCTGCAAACATCCATCTTCTGAGCAAGGTAACCGACTGTTGATTAGCTTACTTTGGTAACCCAAGTCACTGCTTTCTGCTAATGGCTACGTGGGCCTATCCAATTGAAAAACCCCGGAAAACATTGCTGCTGTGTGCAGCATTTAGCATGTATCCAGGGAGTGCAGTTAGTGACAGTGTGGGCTCCATGGTGACGTAGCTCTGACAGCTCGACGGAGGGGGGCGGGGCTCAGCCAAGGGCCAATCACAAGTCGGAGGCTGACGTAAACCTTTTTGTTTCCCCACTCGGCTGCTTGTAATTATGGTTTCAACAATGTGACGTGAATAATCACACAATCAAAGATGCTACAATGAGACGGACATGGCGGGCATCTGTCTCTGTCTACCGCGCCGTAATCAGACTGCGTTGATACACGTGTGATCTTTGTAGAACCCCCCGAATAATAAGTGTAGCATGCACTGGTCGTGTGTGTGTGTTGGAGGCGGGGGGGGATGTTGAGGGGTGGGAATCCTCTTGTTTGACACCGTATGCAAACCATAGAGTGGATTGACCAAAAAGATATTAAACCAGCTTTGAATGTCTGACTACAGATCCCCGCTGTCTATCATGAATGATTGTGTGCGGCTGATTCCTGGAGAGCACAAAATCAGTCGGCTTGTGATTTAAGAGGAATTTGGAGCAGACCTGTCCCTGACCCTGGTTTATCTGTGGTTACAAAACACCCATCTGGCAGCACTAACTCTGCATGAGGAGTGTGAATGACAGCACGGCAGATGGCACTGTTGAGTGTGGAGACGTATTTCCTGCCTCAGGGGACGGTGAGGAGAACAGTTATTGGCATTGAAAGAATGATTAGAGGAGAGACGGAGCGGAAAGGCTGCAGCGAGAGGTAAATACATCAGACTACTTACAAAGCAATATTCCTATCAATAACCCAGATCAGTAACTATCTATTCTGGTGTTAAAACAGGTATTTATTAACCTCTCAGCATAAAAATGTCACGACTGGCGCATTCCACCAGTGCCATTTTTCTGCCAGATACAAATCAGATGCAGAGAAGCAGCCAAGCAGAGTGTGACTCACTGCTGGCTGCCAGGTTTGGCAGGTAGATCTGAGGGCTACCCTCTGCTCCTTGTGACGCAGCTCAAAGAGAGGCAGAATAACAGAGCTCACTTTATCTTCACTTGCCAGTGGTGCGTCCAGAATGACTGGTCTCTAAAGCGCTAGGCAAGATAAATCCACAGCAGCTTGTGCAGGTTGAAGCCACCTTTTAAAAGAGCTCATGGCCGGCCCTGCGAGCTTCTTGATCAGAGAACACCGCACGATGGAACACGACACACAACCTCTTTTCCATTTTCTTCTTTAGATGGCTACATTATGGGGCGTTATTTGCATTGTGCCTTTGTTCTACATGACTCATCGAACCTCCTTGGCTTCTCCTCCTCAAGCATACGTTCATCATTCATGTCTGACTTTCCTGCCCGTGTGCAATGTGTATGAAAAAAACCTCAAATGCCTGAATCTGCATGCAAACATTCATGTGCTTGTGCTGCCTGAACGTTATTCCCATCTGACTAAAGGCCTTTACACACCGGGGGGCGGAATTAATAAATGACACACAAATGGGGAATACTCACCTGCAAACTATTTCTAGCGGCGGTGATACCCAGAGCGTCTGTCAGTCAATCTGAGTTGTTACAACAGTCACAAATACAGCTGTGCAGTTTGAAGTTGTTTTCTTTAAATATTACTTCTGAAATATTCATTTTCACCAAATTATAAAAACATCAATGATTCCAATGCTGATGGAGTATATAACATTAACAACTGCTTCTGTTTTTTGTTTTTGTCACTGTGGTTGTGTTCAGATTAGCCTTCATAATCAAACGTCTTGATTGACTGTATATGGAAAAACAAGCTGTCTGTAGAACTTCATTTGGGAATATGGCAGCCATATTTATCTGACCCACCATGGGTAATGAAACTCAGATGTTGCTGATTGTCTACCACTAATGGATTTTTACTAGTGTGTTTATCTATCAAACCACTTAGATGCAGTTGTGCCACCATCTGAACAAGGGCTGTAATGTTGCTCGTATCATTTTGGGGCAAAAGAAGCCTCTGGCTCTCATGGCCCTAATGGTTTTGCTTTCTATCTGTCCTGTTTTCCAATCCTTCAGTTCTGAGAATAGTTTCAATCTGTCAGACACTTAAGTTGTGTTAAGTTATGCAGGTCGGACAGCTGGGTCAGCGAGGACAAATGAACAGGCTGCAAAATGTGTCTGGCACCACTGACTCTCAACAGGCCTGATGCTTAAACCCAAAAGAGAGAAAAGAGTCAAACTAAGAGTGGACCCAATGCTGAACCCTGAGGAACACCTAAACAAAGCGGTCAAAGGTGTAAAGGTGTCTAGACACTAATGGGCTGCAAGGCGTCGTAAAACACACATGACGTGATGAATGCAGGCAATCAACTCACACTAACTCACACTAATGCAGATCTTGCAGAGAGTTCATTTTGAATCTCAAACCAGCAGGCGGTGCGGGTTAGCTTAGCCTACAGGCTAGCTGTTCCCCCCTGTTTTGACTCTATGCTAAATGAAGCTAACTGTCTCCTGGCTGTAGTGTAGATTCATTATTAGTGTACAGTCATGAGAATGGCATTGATATTCTCATCTGAATAAGCCCATTTCCCAAAATGTCAAACATTATCTTAACTACCAATGTGGTGGGATCATACTGTTGATCAGAAATACAGCAGAATATTAGATATCGAGGAAGACGCAGTCGAAAGCTGACAGCAACAAATGAGAACGATTACAGATGGCAAGACATAGAGAGACAAACCACGAGAGCAAACGTGAGACGCAACATAAGAACAGGAGGGAAAGAGAGGGAAGCCAGGCTCCTAACCTAATCATGTTCTACTCCAAAGCACTACAGGCTGGGAGGACGGCCACTCCATTCTAGGCCCATTCTATTTACAGACTACTTTGACAAATGCAAGACTACCTGACTTGACCTCGAGTGCATATTTGAATACACAACAACATCTTGGCATCATTGATTTTTGTCATCTTTTCTTTCGTACATAATAGAAATGTAACTTGCTTCCTATAAGCAATCTCCTTGCTTGTCTCCCTCCACACGAGGGTCAGAGGTCAGGCTGATGCTGATTCAGCGTCTCTCTCATGGGTGGGTGCTTGCCGGTGGCTTGAACCCTTGTTAACCAGTTGAAGGTTGTTCTCCCCACCACCCCACTGGATTTAAACCTACACGGTGAGACTAATAGCTGTGTGGCCTGTTGCCCTCACCATTCAGCCATGATAAGTGATTTATTCCCACACAGGATGTGCTAACGGTTACACACAGCTCAATCAGGAGATGATTTCCCCCCAGAACACGCAGCATTATCTTACTTTGTGCATCTAAAGGCACTCCCTAACTTCCCTTTTCCTCTTCCAACACTGCAGCAGCAGCAGTGAGACTCGCTGGAAGTTGCTGAATAATTCAATTGCAACTTCAAGGTCCGAAGTGAGACATTGCAAAGAGGCCAGACAGCGGCTGATAGGTCAAAAGCAATTCATTATCATAAATCCATCCATCCATTACTTTCCCCCTGTCTGTCTCTATGCATCCATCGTTCTTTCTGCCTCTCTCTGTGTATTTATGTGTCTGTTTTCTCCGTTACGGCTCATATCGGATGCAACTCTCATCTCTGCAAACACTGACACAGACACTCTCAGCAATTAACACCAATTTTCTGTTCAGAAACCACTGTTTGTCTTCGTGAAAATTACAGTCTGCTTATTCAGTATCAGATTCCACTCCCTCCTGCTTTCTAAACATTGTAAACTAGTCACTGTCATAATGAGTCATTTAGTCCGGAGTTTATCATTATCATTTGACTCAACTCTTCGGAGCAAAAAGTTGGGAATGTTTCTATATTCGAGCACAGCCCAGCTCATGAAAAGAAGTCTTTTCAAGTGAACACAAAGTGTTTTGTGTCTCTAAAACTGCACAAACAGAATTTCTTGCCTTTCTGGAGACACTGTGTGAAGCCGTCCGCTCTGTGTTCCTGTGCCTGTGTTGTGACAGCCATGGAGAGCTTCTGAGATGACAAAAGCTATTCTTAGTGTATGGCAGCCACAAGCCCACTTGGGCAGAGAGGAAGGGATGTGGGAGAGGTAAAGAGAGAGAGAGATGGGAGGGAAGAAGCGAGAGGTGGGAGAGGAGGTTGGAAAGAGAAAGACATATACACTGCAGCAGAGGGGACAATCCATACAGCAGAGTATCCTGATATTTTGGCGATTTTGTATTCAACGCCAGGTATCGATTTTTAATTTGATATAAAAAATATATAACTTTAACTTTTTCTGTTGCAGTCATGGGTAAAGTCAGCGGGATTGGCAGGAAGTTGGTCAAAACAAAGATTGAGTGTTGGTCGGTCTGAGATAAGTGTAAAAAATAGACAAACTGCATCATATATAGTTGTAAAAACGTAATGAATTGAATAATTATTATTATAGTTATATTATATAGTTATTCATTGAGTAATGAATAACCTCCTTTCGTCTGTGTTTCATCGTCTATTTCTCTTTCACTGTTCAGAGGCAACTGACTGGTGTTGGATTGCAGCTCTGTGTGTATCTCATTTACTCTTGGTGGCTTAACTGAAATGTGTCTCCTAAATTTGTTTTGACGTTCTAACTCAAGACTGACAGCCTCATTTATCTTTTCTATCAGAACCTCATCTGTGACTCTGGGGTTGCTAAGGTGAGGTTTCAACTGAAACTCCACTACCTCATCAAGGAAACCAGTCTCTAATGAGAGCAGGAATTTACGCTGGATTAAATCTGAACTGTTCCCCTTCATCCTCGTCACTAGACTTCCAGAGCAGTTTCTCTCTGAGCTCCATTGCCCTGAACAAAAACCCTTGAGCAGATTCCTTAGCGTCTTGGCATATGTTCATGAGTCTATGGAGCATATCAGATGATGAGTCCACTCTATAATGTCCTCTGAGTATGGTTCTTAATGTCGGAAGTGTGAGGTCTCGCTTGGCCAGGGCTTACTGCTTTAATCACAGCCTCTATGATTTCAGTCTCTGAGTAGCCCTTCTTCAGCCCAGACTCGATTTGGTTTGTCAGGCTAGTGAAAGATAATTAGTCCTTCTGTCCGGCCTCCCCTATCTGACCCCAGATCCGGAAATCTTTTCTCAGAATGACTTCTGGTGCTGTGAGGGCTGCAAGCTGCTTGACTTCTCTCTCTCTTACCGCTGTTGTGCTAAACTGTGTCCCCAAAGCTTCAATCTTCTCTTCTAGAACACGACTCTGCCTGAGCCTGTTGAAGCTGTGTATACTCTTGTTTCAGTCTCTCTATTTCACTAGGATCAGTTTGAGGTATTTCTGCTTTGTCAATAACATGTTCTTGTAAAGACTGTATGAATAGATGGAGATGACTGCCGGAACACATGAGATTCCTCACCCTCTTCAATTTCCTCCAAAGTGGTCTCTGTTAGCCGAATCAGGGCCCGACGGGACTGTCCTCTATATCCCTCTCCTGTTGGTTCACTGCACTTCAGATTCTGACACACCTTGATGAGTTCTGGTTTCTCAAGTGTCCACAACGCTGCGTTGATCTCACCCTGGAGTTGCTCCATCTTTACCTTGTGCTGGTCTCGGTTTATCTAGGTTCGTCTCTCTAGAAGGAACTGCATCTCTCTGTTGTCCAATACAGTCCTCCTGGCTGGCTCGCCAAATTGTTACACACTGAATGATAACAATGTCCATTCAGTTTTTTCCAGATGAATTTATTCTGTGAATACAACCTGACAGTATCAGATGAATCTCAGATTCTGCGATCTCAACTGTCCGTTGATGGTCTAGCTCACTTGTCTTTGACAAGAATTACATGAATTGTGAACATACAACTTGAAATATACAGCCTAACAAACTACTGCTAATATATATCACAGGACACACCATTTATCTGTACCTTACATGGGAACAATACACTTATCAGGCCAGGTTACTGAAGTTACTATGGCGCGAAACTGCTAGCGCGCGAATAGCCTCGTTTAGCTAATGATGCTAGCCTTAGTTAGCTGCCCTCCGTTTCAGTATTAAACACCTTATACACATCAAAACATGGCACCGCAAAAGGGAGCAAACTTAATATAAATGTATACGGCGCTTATATACTTATCTCACCTGTGAATACAACCAGACAGTATCAGATGAATCTCAGCTTCTGCGATCTCAACTGTCCGTTGATGGTCTAGCTCGCTTGTCTTTGACAAGAATTACAGCGCGAGTCAAACCAAAACCTGCTACTTTTAATCAAGTTGTTGGAATTAAAGAAGAACAAATATCTAACCGATGCCCTTACTTACACTGTAATATTGTTCACTGACATTCAGTATAATTGTATTGTATCTATCATAAGAGCCGTTTCAGGCCATAGTTGTATTTGCTACATTGTTTATGTTTACGTGTAATATCTTATATCATAGAGGTAGCTCTAGTACAGTTCTATGTTAATATGAATCGTACGGTTGTGTTTATATTTTGTATCACTCCTTCTTTTATCGCTATGTATACATGTACATATCTTTATTTACCACAGGTCCATGTGTGAGGGACAATGTGATGCCTGTGGGCTGTAGAGAGGCCTGCACACTTGGATTAAAATAACATTAAGTAAGTAATGGACCCGCCTAAAATGTACCTCTAGGATGGGATCTGAATCTTGAAATAAAGCCCTGTTTCGGCCTTTTCCCTGCCTAAGTAGCCTTCGTATTTGGAACCAAGTGCTGTTTCATAAAATGTTGTTGTACAAATGAGTAATTCCAAGCACACTGTATTTCAAAATCTACAAAACTAGTTAAAGGTGGAGTCTTTTTGTCAAATTGAGCGAATATCTCCTCACCGTCTGCCAGCTGTCCGCTCTGTGTACAAATCCAGTGTTCATGAACAGCCCTGGTTCTAATGGAAACAAACAAAGGGGCTCGGACTGATCCACACAATCAGGTGGTGACCTCCGGGTCTAAAAATGTAAGCCAATGTGGAAGTTCCTTAAAGCTGCATTCTCTCTAGTGTCCACCAGGGGGCGACTCCTCTGGTTCTATAGAAGTCTATGAGAAAATGACTCTACTTCTCTCTTGATTTATTACCTCAGTAAACATTGTAAACATGAGTTTATGGTCTCACTCTCTAGTTTCAAGTCTTCTTCAATACAGCATGATGTTCATTTAGTACATTATGGTCCATTTAGAGTCAAACAGACCATAAAGCAGGGGATGCTTTAGGGCGGGGCTACACGGTGATTGACAGATCGCTGCTACAGCGTTGACCGGTCTGGGAGTTGTTTTTTTTTTTTTTTTTACTTACCGTAATTGTAACATTTTGGTTGCCTACAAATGTCTTATTCAGTGTTCGGTTGCACTACACTATCTGTATTATCATAAAAAGGATTTTTAAATAAATTAAAACAACGTCGATCTAATGCTGCATCTCTGTCTTCTCCGTCAGTCTGTTGTCTCCCGTGATCAGGCGACATATGTTTCCTCACGGAAACAGGCGATTGGCCCGATGATGTCAGTGTCCGTCTGTCGCTCCATTTACCTGCCTATCATCCGTCTGTCCCTCTGGGGAGGCGATAGCAGTCAGTGCTACTGGATGCGCACACACACACTTGCACAAACACACACCAAGCCTTGAGGCTATGCAAGCGAGACGCAACAGAGCGGAATCCATCCACACATCCATATTCAGGCCAGCATCTGTGTGTGTGTGTGGGGGGGGGGGGGCAGTGTCACAACAATGCTTCCAATCTACAGCATCATTTCAAAATGTCCTATTTCTTTCCAGCCTCATTATACATCATGTGTAATAAAGCACATTCCTAATGCCTTTCCAGTGCTACAGAGAACCCATGACAGCACCTGCAAGTTCAAAATACTAAGTTGTAGTGTGGAACTGCTTCTTCTTTGTTTCTCTTTTCCTGTTTTTCTCCGTGGAAACAACAACAGAGAGTCGCTGTGTGTAGCAGAAACCCATTATACTGACGCTGTAATGCTACCTCATCACATTAACGACAACAGAACACCCACTGGCAGGAGACCAACCACATTGGTGCTCCATGTATAATATCCTGTGTTAAAACAAAAGAATGAACAATGTGTTGTGGGTGTGTATGAATCACTGTTAAATGCATGTGTGTGCGTGTTCACAGTTATCGGCAAGGAAAAAAATAATAATCTAGTGACAAAATCTATCACCTTAGCATCTCGGGGAGTGTGGTAATCCTGTTACGAACGGCTCCCAGAGCGGCTGGCGTGTCGGGGAGGAGACGTTTCCCACCCTGTGGCGTGCGAGCTGTTCAGTGTGACTTTTCACGAAAGACTCTCTTCCGTTTGTGCATCACTGTCTGGCATCGGCGAAGCCACTGAAAGTGAGAATCCAGTGGGGAAGAAAGACCTGCAGGGGGTCACTTTAATGATCTGGCATAGTTTGACCAGGGTTTATGAGCAGTGACAGGCAAGGCGTCATCACACTGACCTCGCAGGTGAGTATATTGAGAGTGTGAATTGATTTTGAACAGCATTTCATTTTCTTGTTCTTAACCTGCTTCAACAATGAACGTACGCCTCTTTGAACAGCAAAAGGAACACAGTTGTGGATGGGCAATATGGAGAAAATCAAATATCACACTGTTTTCTACCAAATACCTCAATATTGAAGATATTGTATGGTTGACTATTGGAGCTATATGTGGATATAATGACTGTGTGGGTAAAGACAAATAATAGAGCAACTAAATACTGTAATGCAGCCTTTAAAACCAGGAAAACGCAACATTACAATATCCAAAATCTAAGACAATATCTCGTCTCATATCACTATATCGATGTATTATGGATATATTAACGAGTCCTAAACACAGTGAGTCTAAAAGCTCACAGAGAGCTATTGTGACTGACTAGTTCTTATGTCCCCAAGCCTCTAACACAACTGTTTTAGGAAGATGTGGGGGTGATGTAGCTGTTTGACCGTGCCTGTACACATGACAGCACACGGCTATAACTAACTATAAAGAGATGTGCAATGAATCATCTATTCAGCCTCTTTACCACAGCGAGAGATTTCTGATTACTTTAATATAAAACATGCATTTAAATAAGCGATTCAATTTGAATTGATATTACTGATGGGCATTAATTTCACACACACACGTACATTCGAGCGCAACTCTTCTCGAACATTTCTCGTGACTCCATCTGAGCTAATGACTAATAAATAATGTAGACACGCTCATCACTTGCTGACTTTTCCCATCTCTGATCCCTCCGTGTTTCTCGCTTTCAGCCGACGCAAACACACCGTGTTCTGTCTCCCTCTCCCTCCCACTGAACATATGACCCCCCCCCCCCACACACACACACACACACACACACACACACACACACACACACACACACAGAGTCACTCTTCACAGGAACAATCTGTCCCGTTACTGTAATGTGAGGTCGCAGCAGACCGTTTTTTTCCCACTTATCAGCTCTCTGGATTTAAATTAAGCCCTATCACCGATACACTGTTGCCTAGAAACACAATAGGTTGCATCAATAACAGGATTTACCCAGAAGCCTAAAGACCCCTTCAGATCTGAGCTGCGTTGCCCCCTTTTGTGCGGCTGCAGATTTGTCCTGCGTCTGTTGCACATGTGCAAGGATTTTGATGCTTTTGGATTTCGGTTGGCTCAAATGGAAAGCGTCATTCCCAGTGTCCACAGGTGTGCTTTGTTCTGATTCTTTTTAAAATCATGGCAGGCATTCCTTCCCTTATTCCTGATGTTTTCAAGATTATTCTTTTTTTGTTATGTCCTCTTGTGGTCTCAGCTGACGCATGAGCTCTGATGGTATTTAGAGGAAGTGCCCCCATGACCTCAGAGCCCAGGCGTGTCTTATGTAACGGCAGCCCCCTCTGGTTAGGAGCCATTTCCTGGCACTGTGATAAAAGATGAATGCCTATTCTTACTCTACTCACAGATGCTGAGATAAGCCTGACATACAGTCAGTACTATGAATGAGATGTAACTGTTAAATAGACAGCACATAGACATAGACAGTGTGATTAATAATCACACTGTATGATAATATAACACACTTATTGTACTGTGAGTCCTTTGTATTTGCTGTTTCAAGTTATTGTTCATTCATTTAAAGGTGTCTGCCTCCAATTTCATGCCCCTTTTACCAAAACCCAACCGGGTCAGGTTTAATAAGAGCATCAAAGTCAGCCAGGGCTTCCTGTAGGCACATGTTGCACATATATAGGTCCTGCCACATGTGTACATCTATTCTTCTATTCAAGATAAATACATACATGTCCACAGCTGAGGTACAACATGTGCCTCTTCCTGAGCCCTCTTTGTGTATTGTGTTATTATTAGCTATGGTAGCAGCAGAGACGATAGATTATTGAGCCTTCCTGGTTGTTTCTATGAAAGTGTTCCTGTCTGATATGGAATAGATTCACTCGGCTCTGTCAGAGGTAATGAGATACAGTCGGCTACATATTAGCAGGAGAAGATAATCATCACTCTGTTGCTTTTCTGCCCAGATACGGGAGTGGCGAATGGGAACATGGCAGGATGCCTGCTTAAAATCCTGCAGGGTTTATAATGGGAATGTGATTTCCCTCAGTGGTTTTTGTGGTGATTCCGAATGTATTCATGTGACTCCAACCAACCCTGTTAATATCAATTGTGGGAAAACCCACATAGAATGCATTTTGTTGTGAACACACAGTTAATAATTAACACTGATGCTGCGATACTATTACTAATGCTCTTGTTGCATCTTCTGCTAATGCTTCTACCATTATGACTATTATTACCCCGGTTACAAATACTACTACACCATCACTCAAATCCTACCATACACATTATAAATGACACACTAACCTGAATTTAAAGCTACATTTATCAATGTTTTGTTATTAACAATTATAATGTGACTGCAGTTCTCCTCAGCGCCGCAGTGTTTAAGCTTCTTTTAGCTCATTGTTCTGCTATTGGGTCACATCTGTAGTAAAGTGGTTTTTAGCTACTACAGGCATATTGTTAGCGTTTTAGCACTTGGTTGCATATTGCGGTGCAGATTTTCCCATTCTGGTGGGTGTAGTTTTAAGAGTATGACGCATTACGCTCTCTCTATACATTCATTTGAGCTTTTCATAGGACATCGATTCAAGCACCATCAGCATTTGTTAGCACTAGTAGCCTATGATGAGTTCTGTGCAGCGTTCTGTGTAACACTTTCGCCTGTTCTCCTCGGATGAACTCTAATAAAACGTACTCTATCCAACCTCATTGTTAGTGGCTAAACATCCACTGCTTTATTGAACTCCAGTCACATCGACTCAGAGGTATTTGCTCCGTGTATGTGTGTGTGTGTGTGTGTGTGTGTGTGTTGAAACACACAGTTTGTGTGTGTTATCCATGGAGTGGGAGCGAGTCTCACCTTGACATACAGCTGCTGGAACTCCTCCAGGTTGAGGCGTCCGGTGGGACAGTCCTTCAGGAAACCCTTGTACCACTGCTTCAGCTCATGTTCGTTAAACTCTGTGTTCTTCACCAGGTCCTCCATCACTTCAGGGGTCAGCTTGCTGTTCTGTTTCCCCATTTTGCCTGCGAACAGGACACACACACACACATACAGGATTAATGATTTTAGGCACCTTTCAGCTCAGACTTTACTGCTTTACAAGTGTTCTGAGCCTTAATAGATGGAGGCTGTTACAGAGCTATTTATCGAGGCTGGAAACAGAGATTTCTAGAGAACTGTGAAAGTGCGAACCAAAGCTCTGTCTAAAAATACGCTTTAAAACAAATGGGCTGTAGTATGAGGCACAGGAATAGAGCTGGAAATGAGTCCTCTACTGTTGGATCTTCTTGAGTAATGGGGTCAGTTTGTTACGCATGCAACTTCTCTTTCCTGTCTTCCTCTGATCAGCTGCTTGTCCTAGTTTTGTTTGTTTGTTGTTTCATTTTTAGAGGCACTCTGAAACCCTTAAATCCGTCCGGAGCTTTTGCACTGCAATGATTCCCTGCCCATCCTTAGCCCCAGCCTTCAGCTGGTTACCTTTAAAATGGTGAGTATCTCACTTTCAGGTGGAACTCTTTTGGAAAGAGTAATAATCTTAAAGTAGTTGTCCCTCTGTGACAGCTGTTTTGGTGTTTAATGTCCCCCTAATGTCTCCACTGCAGCTGTTTGCACCAAGCTGCCTCTTTGGCACAGTGCTGATGCTGCCGCTTTATGTTCATTAGCCAACCCGTAATTATCATAATAAGCTAAAGATGGTTCGAGTTTTGGAGCATTTCTACAATTCCTCTCTGCTGAGATGCTTTATTGGACCTCTCCGTAAAGGCCAGGGGGGGGGGGGGGGGCAACAGTGTGTGTGGAGCCAATCTGTCTGTGTGTGCACAGGGCTGAGGAGAGCAGCCTCTGGCAGGCATCCAAGGGGGGCTGCACGCATAAACAGGGGCCGGCCATGCTGCGTTTGCTTTTGCAAAGTTCCATTCGAGGACGCTTCTTCTTCGTGACCATTTTTCTAAAGCATGCCACACGTTTTTAGATTGATTGTGGACCTTCGAGGTTGCAACCGGTGTCCATTTGTTTCAATATGCTATAAAGAGCAACAACGCAGACACCTGGAGCTCACCTGAGACAGGTAACGCATCGCTTTGCTGCCTCTTTTGGAAGCCAGAGTTACATCATCGCTGTGTGGTTGCCAGGTTATGTACAGGGACTGTTTTTAAAAACCCTCCCTGCGGTGCTTTCAAAGGAGCTCCAACGTCCAACTCTGAAGTTGGCTGCTAATCAGCAGTCTTTATACCGCAAGACAATAATCAAATCACTTCTTTCAAAGCTCTGAAGTCTTGCTCATTTTCAAGGCTTGATTGCCTTAAAGATCAATACCACTCAGTAATATCAATGTTCTCATCTAAGTACTGGCGAGAACTCAAAAAGGTTTACTTCCTAAAGCGCAGAACTATCTGTTGAAGATGTGAATGGAGCTGGGCAGGTAGTGGGTTTGTGTTGTTGTATGTGTGTATCTGTGTGTAATTCAGATGTCTTTCATTGTTGAGGGAGAACAGTGGAGAGAGCAACACATCGATCAGAAAAGTTATTCTTTTTAAATTGAGAAAAATAAAAGAAACAGCCCCTAACTTTACGCAGAGCCCTGAGAGCCTTCCCAGGCAGCGCAGGCACAAGCACCACTCGTCTGAGGAAGATAGATACTTTGCTCTGAAATCCAATTTTTTAAATTGCTTCCAGCCGAACTCGGCACGACCCAAGTTCACCAAGGAACTAATGATTCATGATGTACACAAGTGAGATTCAAGCTATGACTAATCATGCCTGTTAACTAAAGGAACAATACAAAAAATGAATTAATTCGTTACAAATGACATCACTGCAGGTATGACATCACTGCAGGTATGACATCACTGCAGGTATGACTAACTAAGCTGTTCAGATGTTAATATGTATTTTTTATTCTGGACATTTTTTAACGTGGAAATCACTTTGTGCTTCAGCTTGAAAAGTGCTATATAATATATGATCATTATTATTAATATTGTGATGATTGGGCATTCAGGTAGTTAATTATTATAATAATTATTATTATTATTACTTATAAAAACAAAGAGAGAAAATGAAATCAAATACCAAAGTGAATGATGAAATACATGAAGGGCAAGATTAAGATAATAAAGAAGAAATGTTGTTTTTAGATGAGACTTAAAAGAAGACAGTGAGTCAGACCCCTACAGCTCTGTCCCCTTTGGGTCTTCAGCCTGGAGTCTGGAAGAGACAGGAGACCACTGCCCGCGGGGTTCATGAGGGATTAAAGGGTCTACATTATAGTCTGGAGCCAGGTCATGAAGAAACATGAAGCAACACACACACACACACACATATATATATATATATAATGAACATCTTATCACAGCAGCAGTCCGTCCAACAACCAAAAGCCATGACTATAAAATCATGAGATGCTGGACCTGGTCCCTCTGGACCAGAGTTCAGCCTGGATGGATGTCCTCTATCAGCTGAGCCCAATGAAGCGCCTCGACATGACTGATGCTCACCGACAAACATCACTTCTGGCACATCCTCCATGAATTCATTAGGGGTACGCAGCATTTTGGATCGCCTGCATTTGTGCAAATCAAGGCCCTTTTCTTTTTGCTTTGCAACTGTCAAACAAAAAATAACACTAAATCCAAACTGTAGACATCGTGTGAACTCAGAGAGTTATAGCTCATTTACTCAGCTAAGACACTTTGGTGCATGAAGCCACAGGACCATTACATCCCATTCATCCACACCCTACGCTTACATCTGTGTGAGGAGGTAATACTGCAGTTATCACACAGATTATGCAATATGAGCAGACAAAACGTGTTTGAATAAAAAACCTTGCATCTCTCCAATAGGAGCTATTGAAGAGCATAGACAAACAGCCTTGTGTTAATGTGACCTGCTGGGTATTAGTGCATTCAGCTGCTTCTGAAAGGAGAGGAAGTTGTACATCTTTCTCGTTCAGAACTGACCCCGACATCCTTTAACTGCCGTGTTAATGGGAAAATCAACAGCAGAACTGTTAGCAGACACAATGTGTAATAAAATCCCTGAAGCTGGGCAATGATTTGTTTCCCCAAAACACAAACACATGGCAGTCTGATTCGTCTCGCATTCAGAATATGTCTCCTTGATATGTGAACGTGATGCTGCAACAACAGTAATTGAGGGGACAAAAGACATTTTGACACGCCCATCAGTGCATTTGATTTTGACTTCTTTAGTTCTTGGTAGAGATGACAATTGTCTTTTTGGTTCTACAGGAGTTCAGTTTTCAGAAGGGTTCAATTCAATTTTCTATTTAATTCAATTGTATTTGTTTGGCCCAATATCAGTAAATGCTACTGAACCCTTGTGTTCAGCTCCTCTCCTAAGGGCACACCACCATGCACTGACCAGAGTAGAAGAGTACATGTGCAGCAGTCGTTATGGGTGAATCAATATGACAACTACAACAAGCCTCTTCTTGTTCCTGCGTGTAGCGTTCAGAAAGGGTTACATGAGGAAAAACCTCTCAATGCTGCAGTGAAAGTGAGGAGGCAGTGCAGCCTGGCAGCTAGTTGCAAACACTTTCCTGCTACGATATAGTCTGTCAGACAAGATGGGCTGAGTCTGAAGACAGCAGCTGGAGACAGATGTGTCCCGGGAGAGGTGTGAGCACACAGCCGTGTCATTATGTTACTGTGTAGGTCTGTGTGATGCATTTGATGTGTGTTTGTCAATTTGCATGCACTCTGCATCCCACAACTACAGAAATCATTAAGAATGAAGCTTAATGTTCTCTATATGGTATACAGAACATTAATACAGATAACAAACTGTTATCTATGTAAAGATACAGTGGAGTACAGTCTACCTGAGCAGAGAACGAAGTCCTCTGTGTGTTGGAATCAGAGCTTCTCTGTGCTTTGTTGACATAGCCGGGCCGGCCGTGCATGCTTTTTAGTGCACGTGAGCGTGCCCCACTGGCTAGCTCATGGCCGCCGTTCTGCACTGCTCTCATACGGCGGTTACAGCTGGACGCCATCGTTGTGGAAGCGTAGCGCCCACCCTCCAGTTCCCCCTCAGGTTTACACTGTTGGCTCTGTCAGCACTGTTGTTGTTGTTTGCACTGTTAGCCCTGTTAGCACCGTTGTTGTTTGCACTGTTAGCCCTGTTAGCACGGTTAGCTCCGAGCCACCAGCTCAGCCTTTTTCATGTTGAGAGCCGTGTGGAGGCAATAGACATGCTCTGAATTTCGCTTCAAGTGCTGCATATCAAGGCTACACAAGCACTTATATGAGCATACTGTCAGCATAAATAAGGGATGACGAATGTTTTTGGGCCAACCCAGAAGTTAGCATTGCACTGGCTCCCTTGACAAAAAGTAGAATTTTGGATTAATGCAGAAAATGTGGCAAACAATCGTTTATGATTTGTTTTACAGGTTTTGTTTCGCAAGATATTTCTTCTCAAATTTTGATCATAAAGCGTGAATGCAGTCACCAGAAGTAAACTAATGTTAGGCTGTAAACACCGCGGTCACATGAGCGCGAGTAAACACGACGAGGCTGTGATGGCGGACTAATCGGTGCGATAGCGTTTAGCTGTCTCATTCAGCCACTTGTTAGCCACTGACTTTTTGAAGACACGTACACAAAACTTCAAAATTCACCAGAGGGGTATTTCTGAAGTATATTATATTGTAGAACAAAAGTTAAATTCTCGTAAGCTTCTGTTAATCACAGACCTCATTTAAGGCATCTAAACAAAAAAACAAATCAAAAACCACACTGACGTAGAGACGAGGGAACTGGAAGTCCAGAAATGCTGACTCATTACCAGGTCTCAGGACTCATTCACGCTAAAGCAAACACGACACAGAAAACCTGGGGAATACATGTGATGAAAGAGACTTCTGATGGGGTTCTAAATGTTAATTCACTTCTAACATGAACACAATGTGCTCACAATAGCTCACACTGCATCTTAATGCAAGTGTTACTCATTACTCCGTCTCCCTTCATTCAGCAGAGCTGAGGCTGCGTCTGTATAATGTCAGCGTGTTGCCGGTGGCCCAGCTTTACGTCACCGTGAGAGCTATTTATACATGTCATGCAGTAATACACCTGATACAAAAAGTAACTTATATAGACTGTAGAAGAATTCATCTTGAGTTTTTAATTGATGGTGCACAAAAAGGCAAAACTAACATTCAAATAAATCACACATTTTTGAATACCGCCCCCTCATCTCACTTTATGTAAAACGTGCAACTGCACAACCTTTAAAGTGACGCAAGTGGCAACATGCTGGAGCTTTCGCAGAACATCTTCCTACGCATGTTTGAATTGACTTTGTAAAGACCACCATTGTGTCTGTTTGCACACATCGGAGTTGTTGGCTGGTCAGTCAGAAAATACACATTTTTGTGCAGTTTTGCCAGGAATTAATGATCCGTCTTCCATACTTTTCATTGTAATGTCAACACCACCAGTAATTGCCATTTTTCAGAGCTGGAGCCTTGTGACTCTCGTCTGTCAATGCTCATCTTGCACTGCAATACTGAGGAATGAGGAAATTCCTACATTCTGCAGCTCGCTGTGTTACATTTCCACTGCACGGGGCTAACACGGGCTAACAGTAACAGGAAAAGATGAACAAAGAAAAGGAGCATTTCTTTTTAGTAGATGCGAGTAGTTTTCATCAGTGACTAATGAAAACCATTACCATGCATATAATTAAGCACTAACAGGGGGGCGGGGTGTGTTCAGTATTTTGTACTCATGAAGAATGTCATGCCTCTGAATCCGTCTCAAACCCCCCTGATTATGTCATAACACTTTCCTAGCATGTGTTGTTTTTAATTTTTTTATACTGTGCACAGACATGTATTGTGTATAATCAGCAGATGTCAGTGCTTTATCTTAGCCGGAGCGATGAGACGGGCAGAGTCTAGGACAAGACACTCTGGGTCAGCCTGCAGTAGCGATGCACCATGCTGACTCCAGACCTGAGTCATTACCCTTTGTCTTCCAGTCCGCCGGGTCCTCGAACCAGCAAGAAAACAAATGGTAGCTGTGGTAACACATCAGCAGACAGGTGTGGACTTGACACATTTTACGGTCCCGTAACAACCAGCAAGACCTGCCCCTGAGCCAGGCGGTAGGTGGGCTAATAAATAACACTGTCTCTTTAGCATAATTTGCCAACAGGGGATGACCTTGAGCAGGCAGGCAGAGCCCCAGCCAAGAGAGGCCCCATCAGGAACAATGCAGCTCCAGGATCGGATTCACGGAAATCTGCTAGATTTTTTTCTGTCATCCTGCTGCCTTCATTGTCTAGAAATGTGTGTTATGTGTTAAGTGTGTGTGTGAGTGTGTGTATGTGTGTGCGCAGAAGAGTATAAATTAATATAGCCTCCACAAAGCATGTAGGGGTTCGTGGATGAGATGTGGTCACGCCTGCATTGATTTGCAAGTAGCCTCATTGTGAGGATGATGTGTGATAAAAGGAGACCCCCCCCCCCCCCCACCCCCTCCTCCTCCTCCAGCGCGCGACACACACCCTTGCAACATCAGCACCAGTGCCAAACTCCACCAGAATACATCATCACACCACCTGCTGCCACGTAGAGCCAGACAGCCCACGCAAAGTCACAATTGTAGTCGAGAAAAAAAAAATCACAGTCCGCATTGATCGGGTACACTTTTTGTTGTTGAATCGAAAGCCTGGTGTGCGTGTGTGTGTGTGTGTGTGTGTGTGTGTGTGTGTGTGTGTGTGTGTGTGTGTGTGTGTGTGTGTGTGTGTGTGTGTCTAGGCAGTCCGAGTAAATCCAAGCAAGTCATGGACAAAACCACGTTTATCTAACGGTGACAAGTCGCGTGTTTACGTGCAAAACGTACAAACGGCTACAGAGGCTATATAAGTGTCGATACTGAAGTTATCATTCATATTTAATTAATAACTCCATAAATTGGTCTTATGCAACCAAAAGGATGACGCACTGCAGGTTGCATCATGCAGGTCAATAACATGATTTACTCCATGCTAAAAAAAACAAAAAACAAAACAGGAACCCTTGAACGCATCACACAGAACATCCATCCTACCTTGTGAGAGTGAGGAGTCAACGGGAGAAGTCCGGGCTGGTGTCTAGAGTGGTCAAAAGAAAACCTGCGGGGACGGGAAAATAGAAGCGGTTCAAAGGTCTGAAGCTTCCCGTTGAGCCACTGGTAGCTTAATATTTCTGTCGTGCGTTTTTGTTTTTTCTATGGGGTTTTATTTCTTTTTCGGGAGAAAAGTCAGCCTCGACTGAAAGTAAGCGGTGCAGGTCCGGAGGGTGATGCTGCTGAACACACACTGCTGTTGATGTGCCGAGAGGAGGAGACGGATACTGAGAGCGAGAGAGAGAGAACGAGAGAGAGAGAGAGAGAGAGAGAGAGAGGGGGGGGGGGGGACAGAGAGCGCGCGCGCAGTGCATCTCTGTCTCTCGCGCTCCCAGCGTGTTGAGTATTACAACATGATGCAGCGACGAATAAAGAAAGAACAAAGGCAGCAAGACATTATAAATAGAAACACGAGTTTTCATATTTGATAATAAAGTTCAGCTATTTCTTATCTGACCTTTCTGTGACCTCCAGTGGTGGAAACAAACTATTTCTCAAATTCTTAAAGCAAATCCACACAACGTAACGCTACGTTAGCTCAATGAGGTTAGCTTCGTTCAGCAGTGGTTTGGCGCCACATAGAGGATAACAGGAAGACGACGTCATCATTAGCTAGCCAACAGAGCACATATCGGGTCAGGTATGTTATGCTTAATTAACTTAGAAGGTGTGTAATTTACTTATTGTTAGTTAACTTGTGAGTAAGTTAACTAACAATAGCTGGTTGAAAAAGCATAAGACATTACTAGCTTACAATGTCGAAAGGTTTGCTTATGTTCTGTTTTTAAATAGCAGAGTTAGAATATAAGTTACCACAAAAGCTAGGCAAGCTAACCGCTAACGTTAGCTGACTTTGCTAACGGTTATTAATTATACAAAGTCATTCTATTCAACATACTGTAATACAGCGAGATGCTGGTTTGAGTTATGAAAACTGGTTAGCTCAAAACAGGGAATTGTCAGCAGCTAGCTAGCTATCTTAGGTTTTTCTTTTCTTGCTAAATTTGGCATAAACTGGTTAGTAAGAAACAAACATCGGTAAAACAAATCAGTCCACACAGCAACACAATTCCAAAAAAAAATGTTTTAATGATATTATGAGATTGCTTTGATGATCCATTGTGTAATGGGATTATGTGAAGGTTATAATGTTACTATTTCACCTGGTAATTTAAAGTCCAGTCTGCTATAAAGCATTCTGTAGCTATGACAGTGCTAACGTATTTTGGGTGTATTATTTTTGCTCTGCTAAGTTATCATAGAGTGCTTGATTTAAAAAAAAAAATAGCTCTGTACAAAGTACAGTCTTTGAACATGTATTTACAAGACAGGGAGATAGGTAACAGACACATCACATGTTTGGCTCACTGTCACACTGTCATGGCTCACTGGGACATTTGAATAAAACAGACACATTGTTAATGTTATAAGTATTAGTTATCATGACAAGTCAAAATGTCTGAAAGGGCCTACGTTGTGCATTGAAACAAAGCTGGCCTTTGTCAGAAACTGATGCACAGCAGTTGTTGATTTGGTTGTTAATGTATGGAAGCAACAGAATAGTGCTACAGTGCCATCTCTGTATTCTGTACAGGGAATCAGCATCATGCTGTGTAACATTCTGTTCTGGTATAGGAAATGCACTCACTGAATATTACGTTGTTGTGTTTTGCTGTGGGATTACTCCCATGTGTTTTGAACTGCAGGTTTGGTGTAAGAGGGACTATAGCTCTTATACAACAGCGCAAATGGGCTATTATGGTAATGCATGAGGAAATTGGACTATAGCACAGGCTGAGGTTCAAAAGACCATCCTCTTACAGTCTATTTTGAATCACTAGGTTGAGTCCGTATCCTAAATCTTTCTTAATGTGGAATAGGTTATTCTAGAAATGTTATCTACCAAAAGAATCTTATGCTCATGATTGCATTCTTGTGATAGAGTGACACTCTAGTCATTGTTTTCACTCAAGCTGTTTCTTTTTCAGGTATTTCAGATAAGAGAAAATGGATACAATAACACAAGAAGATATCAGTCCACAAAGTGAGAGAGAGCTCACTTCACCACTTTCCCCCAAACGACCAAGGACAGACTGTACACACGACAACAGCGGCAAAAGCACTTTTGACTTTCCAGAACTTTTGGCGTTTTGGAAAACCTCCTCATCATCAACAAGTACCTTGCAGGAGAATGCAGGCTTAGTATGCAGAGCAGAAAGTGCTGATATTGAAGATGAAAAACCTCATGAGCAACCACAAGACGCTCAATTAATTGTCATCCCTATTACTAGGTTGACTACTTCACACACTAAGGATGCGCACACCGGATCGTCTGAAGTATGTTTGATCGCTGCAGAGAGACGCTTCAAACTTCTGGTGAGAGATGAGCAGCCTCCAGTCACTGCAACTGACAAACTCAGCTCATACCTGCTAGATGATGAAGATAGGGCATTAGCAGAGACCTTAAAAGAGACCTTAAAAGACGCCAGCGCTGATTCGTCCAGTCATCCTGATTGTAAACTGCTGGGGAAATCAGTTGAAGACGAGCCCCCTGGTGCTCTCGGTCTTCACGCTGGAAATAACGAAGCTGGGAGACCGGTGCAAAACAGTGCCAGTCAAATCCGAGCATTAACAGTCAGTTCAAGTGATGGGGGGGTCAGATGTCAGTCTGGTTGCACTTATGGAAATGCACTACAGGACACAGGTTTCTGTAACACGTGGAGCCAATCTGCAGAAGCTGAAGAGAGTAATCAGGAGTGGGAAGAGCATGGATTTAGTGAGAATATCATTTTCAGCAAGGAAAATGAAGAAGATAACAGTCTTCTATATTTCACTCATGCAGACTCTGATTCTTTCTACTCAAACCCGCAACCCTCTGGGAACTTGGCACAAGGTATAAAAAATGAGGACAAAATATTAGAATTTCAGATTTGTGAATATGAAAATGTTGCCATCTGTAACGGGGAAACAAAAGACCAAGTTAATGAGAATGGCATGAGCATAAACTCCATCCCTTATGCTGCTCTATTGGCTGAGGGATCAATTGTTTCTTATGATGTGATATCAGCCAGAAATATTGCAATTGAGAGTGCGAGTCTTGAGGCTAATGACTTCTTTGGGGCAAAAGGAGAGGAGGCTGCTGGCAGGATGATAGCCAAAGCTCTGAGTGAAACGCCGGATCACACAACAGAGACTCCAATGCCTGCACGAATCAGTCAAGGGCCTGCTGAAGGAGATAATGATGCAAGCCCTTTCAGTGTAATTGACCCTGCAATCTGGAGTGAAACTGACAGGGAGGCTAAAGAGAGGCGCTGTAACTCAGCGAGCACCGCTGCAGGTGTAGAATTATTTCCATCAGTAAAAGTCTTTGAGATGGAAACACCTCTCCCACTCTGTTCCGACGTCCGGCTATCACAGGAGGTTTCAGCCCCCGACCAGAACAGGAAGTCAAATCACCACAGCAGAACACAGCAGTGCAAAGATGAAAAAGAGGACTTATGGCAGTCATACACAGAACCACAGGCTTGTTCTGTCAACACCAACGAAACACACAACAAGGCTGGCAGCGACAGCAGCTGTCACTGGAAATCCAGTCCCAGCAGCAGGCCAGCAAAGCCTCCTCCTGCAGGGGATGGAAGACGAGACAGCCATGATACTGTGGGACATCAGTTGAAAGAGCAGGATCAGTCTGGCTGTTTTCCTGTCAGTCCTGACCAGATGAAGACAAAGGAGGTTGAATATTTACAGGCTGAAATCGCCACAATGGATGGGGCAAGTGAGATAAAAGAAAGGGAAGGAATGACAGGTTTTGAAGAGGAAATAAGAACTGGTGAGCACGAGAAACAACCAGGAAACTCACCGGACTTTGAGCGAAAACTGCTGCAGCAAAAAGAAAAATACACAGAAGACGCAACTGAAATATCAACTGGTGATTCCATCAGTGACGGGACAGAGGGCAAAATAAGTAAATATGACAACAAATTAACACATGTCGATGACGCATTGAAACATAATCTTGGAGTTTTGTCTGATCACCCATACAATGCTGTAATTGTAACAATGGAAGGGACAGCAGAGGAGAAGGAAAGAGAAGAAGAGGCAAGTGTTGGAGAAGAAAGTGATGTGCATGGTGACTCAGAGATATTAGTGAAATCAGAGGGGCATCATCAGCAGCAAAGTCAGCAGAAGGAAGACATGCCTGAGGAACGTGTCAGTGAACACACAGAGGGAAACGTGAGTAAAAGTGGCCACAAGTTAACCCTCGTGAGTCAACATGAGCAAGAAAACAAGCTCAGCTGTTTCTCTGATTCAACATTCATGGTTGATAATAAAGATGACCGTTTGGCCTTCACTGCCTTCACTTTCAACGGCCGTATGCCAGGGGGGTTCGACACTTTCGAAAGGATCCAACTCTCACTGGAGGGCGATGAAGACGGCCTGAGCAGCAGCCCTCTCCTCACCAGCCTACCCGGGCAGCTGCTGAAATCACCCCAGCAACAACTTCACCACTCTGTGCTGGAGGCAGAGAGCGGTGGGCATGAGGAGGTTCCACAAGAGGAGGAGGAGGAAAGATGTGGTCGTCACACTGAGAACATGGCAAAGGGATTTTCCAGCAGCGATACCAGCAGTAATGAAGTCCCCAACTTTATCTCAGCAGCAGCAGAGGACATTGCTCTCGGACGGCCAGAGCAACAGCCTAACTGTGAATCAGCGTATAATTCCTCTGAGTGCTTCCACACACAGTCAGTCTCCACTGTTCCCTCTCACAGCGACAGTCCAGCCTCTGACGACAGCCCTAAGTTTGAGAAGAAAAAACTATTCGACATGGTGTTGAAAGAGCTGAACCTGTTTTTTGGGGTCAGTAGAGCATCGTCGCCTGAGCAGTGTGTTGATGTAACTGAAGCCTTGGATGGAGACACTTTGAACTGCAAAGAAAATCCAAAACTAGGATGCTATAGAGACACATCGTCAGGTAACAGTATGCATTATTAAATCCACAATATAATAAATGATGATTTATGGACAGGTTCCAGTATTGCCAGCACCCACGAGCTACAGCTGCAGCAGCATTAGAACCAGGCTCACCTTGAACAGGGCCTTAGGGCCCCTCCCTCTCCTAACTATTCAAATATAGGCAACAAGCCAAAGAAATAACATTTTGATTAATTAGCTATCCATGTTACATTTATATGTCACTGTGACATTAATGACAGACTCCTTTTATTGTGCACAGTATGAACACTGCAAAAACCTTTCTGTGGATTATGAAGATTAATACCCACAAGGACATATTCTTCTTGGTGCTGCTGACTGAAAACATGTCCTGATACATTCCGACTGCCCCGTGCTGCATGTCTGTTTAGATGATGCTGATGAAGACCCCAGCCTGGGTCCTTGTACCTCTGGGGGTGCTGATGGCGAGCAGGAGGTGCCCCATCTGTGCCAGGAAACATCCACGTGCACCGAAGAGAGACGCAAAGGTTGGTTTTATTTCTTCAGGAAGAAAGAAACAAATATCAATAAGTATTTCAGTAATCACTGTTTATAGCCAGGGTGAAACTAAATAGTACTAAAAAGTAAAACAACGGTTTGCTCCACCAGAAAACTTCCTTTGAAGCACATTTTTCAACAGTTAAATTAAAGTCTGAAATACATTACATAACAGTTCAATGAGAGCAAAGTGTTCCATTGTTTCACGTGTTGGGTGATAGCCTTTAAAAGGTCGGCTAGGTTAAGTCACTGAGGAAATACAAATATTTGTATTGATGTATCTTCTTAAGTTGACACAGCTTGCTGTAATGGATGTTCCAATATTCCCTTCCTCAATAAGCTGCAGTGGAACCATGAATGCAGAAGTCTTGTTTAAGCGTAAACAGAGCAGCCAATGAGGCAGAATGAGCCGTCTCTAACTGTCAGTCTGTTCCTCTCAGAGCCCCCCCCCCCGCACACGGAGCACAAACGGACACTATGGTCTCCGTCCTTCGAGGGTCCACCACTCATGGAACAACTGAGCTACAGTGAGTTGTGATTATAGTGGCAGACAACAAGATAAAAAGAGCATTGGATTGATATTTGATTTGTTTCAACGACACTTAAAAGATGTGTTTGAATGTCCGTACACATTGTCATGACTGGTGCACACTGGTCTAGTGATTTATTTAAGAGTAATTGACTTTATTTTCTACAATAGAGTGAGATAAAAGCAAACCAAAGATGGTATAGAAAGACAGAAACAAGTCCTAAAGAGAAACGTGTGCAGTAGAAGCACAGAAGGAACCCAGGTGTGTCTCCTGGGAGTTAAGTGGGCCGGCCTCTGAATATTTAAGAGCAGAGTCGGTCTAACAACCTGCAAACCTGGAGATGCAATGTGTTCCCTTGTCCGTTTGAGGGGATACATCTGTCCAACATGCATACTCTGTCTAGCACATTGAGAAGCACTGTGTTACTGAAAGCCTCAGGAAAGGCAGTCCGTCCAGAAAACAAAAGCCAGAATGTGCTGTGTGGCTTTGTGTCTAACCACATGAAGACCGTTTTATTTTCATATTGTTGTGTTTGTGTGTTTGCAGGACAGCCGGAGCAAACCAGCCGACTGAAGCCTCTGCGAACATGCACACGACCGATCCGGGTCGGACTGTCAAAGAGAGCCAAGACCAAACACCTGCACCGCCCGCACCCCTACAAATGACCCCACGGCTTGGGGCTTAAAGCCTTCTTTGTTGCCCTGTCCAGTAACTGTTCTTGTTGTCTGTGAGTGGTTCTGGTTCCTGTACATTTGTACAGCTGCTTCTCTACAATGCCTTGTCACATTCGTGCATCTTCTTACGGAGCTTCCCGTTTGGTCTCCTGCCGTTCGCCCACTGAGCAGCCGAGCTGCAGCAGCTGGGGGGGTGAGTGCCTTGCCCAAGGACAAACCTGCGTCATGTCCACATTCACCCTGCTGAAAATAATATTCTAGTTTTAAAAATATATTCCCCAATTTCTATGCACCGATCAATCTATTTATATATTTATTTATTTGCTTCTTTGCAACCCAGATTAGGGTTTTAAAAAATGTATTTATGTATAACCTTGCTATACTTCATATTTAATATTTCTGTTTTAACATTAGTGTGTGTTTGTTCCATGTTCTTCACTGTGGGTGTATTGATACAGTGCTACTTGTTCCTGTAACGTGTGGGTGTCTCCAGTCTGAATGAGGACGCTCTGATGCTGTTGTCTTTGCACCATTAAATGGGCTCACGTGTACTCTCTGCAACATGTCCTTGAGCACTTCTGTGGGAGGTTAGCTGGAGTTGAATTCAACAATATTAAAATATAATTGCATATAAAAATGTGTTTGTCATGTATATACATGACTCTATAGATCCAAGCTCTTTATTCTGACAAACAAGGAGACTTTACTCGACACTCTTTCCTTCCACAGCTCGACGTATCGTTTGTTCTAACTCATAAATAGATTTACTCTTTTTCAACAACTTGGTCGGCTAAATGTACTCTTCTTTTTAATACCACCCTTCCACTACTGGAGCACAACATAGCGATACATATTAATGAGCTGATTACAAACGAACGCCTCCTTATCTGTAAACTGCCTGTATTCGGATAGCTGCTGAAAAGCTACCAGTGGAGTATAAATGGAGTTCACCCCAGATGCAACAGATAGAGAGCTGCTGAACTGGCTGTAACACGGACTCTTGTGTCTGTAGACGGTGGGAGTGATGCGAGTGCTGTTTGGCTTTGTTTACCTGCCACCCACGGCTCCCGAAATGTGAAGGGAAGACGTTTGTTTTTTATTCTCCAGTCATGTAGGGAGAGATCTAGTGACAGTAACGAGGAAAACCACAAGACAACTTGACTGCAGCCGTTTAAATGAAGGATACAGCCATGTTGTCAGCGTTTACTTGTCTTCACTGTATAGTATTCAATGCAGCATTGCTCCTAACTCGTCAAACAGGAGTCAGCCTGCTTGCCGACACCTGAACGCTCTGGTTCGTTGCCTGGAGCTCCTCTTTGTAAAGGAGCAGAATGGAGATGCTGAAAGGACATCACACATTCTGTTGTATGAGGACTAATTAGGAGATTCTTTCCTCTTCAATCTGCCTCCAATTGTTCCCTTTTTCTTCTTCAGTGTATTTTATCAAAGCAATTAGATTGTGTTGTATTCCCTGATGTTTTTCAGGTCCTGATCACATCTCTGATTAAAATGGTAGGATTTGTTTTTTGTAAATATAAGCGTTTGTTAGTGGAGCATGTGGTTTGAATGAGCACGGTGCCTCAGCTGGCAGTCAAATCAAAAGGAAGCAACACCACGGTGCGGCTTTCCAAAAAGAACTGGATTCAAATGCTACACGTTCAATCTGCCTTTTTAATGAGGCACAGTGAAGGCCGGGGGAGTCACATTGTTCCCCAGTTGATGATGACTTTGTCAGTGCTGGTTTTGTTTCCCCAGATTGTTTGTGATGCTGATTGTTGCCGTGCTTAATCTTCACGTGGTTATGGATATTTTTACCCCTTCAGTCATTGGTGAGACTTTGTTATTACTACAACAGTTTATATTATTCTAACAACGTAATGTTCCATTTGTTGTCTTTAACGAGATCACATTTCCATCTGGAACAGTATTTCATCCATCTTTACTGGTCACATACAGACCAGTAATCTTCTGGTTTTACACTTCACTTGAAGTGCAGTGGGCTGTGTTACCGATGCACCATTCTTACATAATTGTCACATTTCCAAATGAATTCCAGACAGTTTTACAGTTAATGAACCACACTGTTGTTCTGTTCTAACATGTACTTGGCCTACTGACCGTAGGTCTGTGTGAAAGTAGACTTTGTGAATTTGCAGCTAAGGGAAGAAAGATTTGTCTATGATAGAATTAATAATAATCAGTTTTTCAGTTTTATATATATATAGCATATCATTAACAGTTATTACCAGTGGCGGCTGGTCCATAGAGGGCGCTAGGGCGCCGCCCCCCCTAGAGCTACAAAAAATAAAAATAAAAATAAAAATAAATTATACAAATTGTCAATATTTGTGTTTTTGAAACATGGAATCACCCAGTAATATGTGTAAAATATGATATCTGCGGTAAATATATGCTTTTCCTGCTTGTCCTCTCTGCCTGTCTGCTCTTCCTCTCTGTGTGTGCACGTCTCAGCTGCTGGGGCGCTGGAAAAACTGCCCCAAAGAGGCGGGTCTATAAAGCAGTTTAGCCAATGCTGAGTAAAGATATAAATGAGTGACATACAATTCAGCCAATCAGCGTCCTCAAATAGATTCAGCTTGGGGCAGTTTTAATTCTGCCCCAAGCTGCGCGTTCTCGTCAGGAGAAGTCTCTACAGGAGAGCGCCAGTGTGAGCACTACTCCTCCAAGACCCGTTTGAGAGGAGAACTGAGAGGAGAAACTACTGAAAGAGCTGATCCCAGATCAGCCTGACCTCACAATCAGACAGCAGACTAGCAGGAAAGAGAAGCAGTACATGAAGCTTCTCTACTAGCTGTACACCAGACAGGTTTGACTAGCTGGATGACGTCATGATAATAACTTATTTATCTTTTTAAAACAACGGGGACAGATCCAGCATGGACAGTTAGGGAGTGAGGGACATGAAGCACCTGTCTGAGAAATGGATATATAGTTATATATATATATATATATATATATTATTATTATATATATATATATATATATATGTGTGTGTGTGTGTTTTATATTATAGTGAATATTATTATATGACATATATATTATTATATTATACAGAATATTATATGATATATATATTATTATATTATACAGAATATTATATGATATATATATTATTATATTATACAGAATATTATATGATATATATATATATTATTATATTATACAGAATATTATATGATATATATATTATTATATTATACAGAATATTATATGATATATATATATATTATTATATTATACAGAATATTATTATATGATATATATATTATTATATTATACTGAATTCCCTGTGAGGGTGACTAAAATAGGATGTCCTGACGTGTTTGTGAAAGTGTTATTTACTGCTTTTTTTCGTGTTGGAATAAATGTTAAATATTTAACTGCAAAGTAGTAATGCGTGTTTGATACCTTAATTTGTTTGCATTAAATCATTCTGGGATGTTTGCTGAAATTGATTGGATGTGGCACAGCCCTACCAAGAACA
This sequence comes from Leptoclinus maculatus, assembly GCA_032191485.1. Classification (NCBI taxonomy): domain Eukaryota; kingdom Metazoa; phylum Chordata; class Actinopteri; order Perciformes; family Stichaeidae; genus Leptoclinus; species Leptoclinus maculatus. The sequence goes on from JAVDOI010000026.1 coordinate 3,838,801, forward strand.
TTTTCCACCAGCCGCCACTGGTTATTACCATGTGCTCATCAAATGATTATGATGCTTTCAAATCTTTTTAACTCTGTTTATGATTCTTACAGTAGTTGTTGACATAATTCAGTCTGAACCACAGTGGTGGACCGACAGCCAGAGAATCTTTTTATTACTATTTGTAAATGCTTATTTTCCGTTTGTCTCCATAAGGTAAGCTGGTGGAGTTGGGTCACTTTTTAGGATTACACCTGCTCACTGACGGAGAAACAATGACCCCACTCCACGTCCTAGCTATCTATTAATACTCTGACAGTAATGAGAGTAGATACATCTATCATCTAACCTGAACAAGCGGTTAAAGATTGATCCGTCTTGTTGCTTCATGTATGATCTGAATTTCCCCAAAAAACAGGGTGAAATACAATTCCCCTACAACACAGTTCATGCAGTCGAGGGTTCATTTTCTTTTCCCATTAATGTCAGATGTGATGCTGAACTGGTATCTGCTGACTTTATGTAACACATTACAGCTTCAAAGCTTCCAGTGGAGCCAGAAGTTATCTCTTCTTTCTCTTAAGTTCGTACGAAATGACTCTTCCATCCTTTTTACAAAGGCTTCACTGTATAATTCACTTAGCACTAATTATGATCTCCAAGCATAACCCAGGGACTCACGATGGAGAACAATACCAGAGAGGAAACCTGGCAGTGACTTCTACTCTGTGCAATAGAACAGGAGCATTATCCCAGCAGAGTCCAAGTCATGTTGTTCTGCTCACGGAGAGACCTTGAAGATGTATTTCCCTCCCTTTATGCCCGTTGAATCATTTGCATGGCTCCTCTGTGTAGGAAGAACCACAGTGAGCCTATACTTAGAAAGAGTATTACTGGAAAGCTACAGGATAATTAATGGGTATCAGCCAATTTGCCTTCAATATTTCAACAGCTAGCAAGAGCAGTTATTATACAGCTTTAAATATCTAGTTCTTCTTTGGCCCAGGCGTCTTGCAGAGTGAGAATACAAAGGAAATGTGTGCGATGCCGACATTAACAAGCAAAGAATTCTATCATATATGAAAATAATGGCTTGTTTCTCCTGTGCAAGGAAAACACGAGAGCTTCATCGTCTTCTTTCCGCTGTTACATCCACACCAAAGCTCTAAGGTGTCTGTCTGCATCAAGACGTTGTTTACATTGTTGCATTCCAGGACACGCTGATGCATCTTTGTGTTTTTATCAAAGGAGAAGCTGTGGTAGGAACCTGTCTGCAGCAGACTACAGCAGCTCTCCAAAGCAAACAAGCAGGGCTTAAGCTAAGAGTTTGCCTCTCACACATTACAGCACTGTATGTATACTTGCTCACACACACACACACTAAGCCTGTATTTGCTGCCTTTTCCAGATCAATAGCAATCACTGGGCCACAGCGGAATCAGAGGATCGACTCAGAGACTAAAAATACCATCGCCTCTGCACACTGCTGAGCCAGCTGCTGGATCGTAAAGCCATGAAAGTGACCAGGACGAAACACTTTTGATTGTACAAATGTCATTCCATGGATACTTTTGTCATAAGTGCATGATACGCTGCCTTATCAATCTGTGGGGATATCGCCGAAAAGCAGCTCTGGCAGAGAGCCTGATGTGGACCAGGACAAAAATAGTGCACAGTGGGGGCTGCATGAATTGTTGAGTTGAGTTGTTGAATCACACTTGATTTATCTCACCCAGCAACTAAAAAGCCCTCAAAAGTGGACAATTTGTGAACACTCAATGTATCCCACTGCTGTTTGGCTCAGGTCTGCCCCGCAGTAATCTCTACTCTGGTTCAGAGAATGAAGGGCAGCGGGCCGAGAGAAAGGACAATAAGTGGATTTCACAGTCCAGTGTTTTGACACAACTTTGCATTATTGTTCTGCCTGTTCCTGAAAAGCTCTAATTAAATTGCCGTTGAATGGACAGGAGACTAGTCTGAGTGCCACAGACAGCAGTGGAATGGACGGGATCCTCGCTGAGTCACGACAGCCTCGATCAACGAGAGAGTCACTGTGGGGGAGTTGGGATGAGGTGAGGGCCGGGACAGCTGTCCTGAGGTTTTATTACAGTTAAGCTCTGCACACAGAATGGTCAACAACACTGCTCTACGAATGCTTCTGATAAAGACAAACATGCCAATGCAGTTTACACTTCACACCATATGCTGCCCTTTAGATTTAAGAGATTACCGTAACCTTTGAACTCGGCGTGAACTATGGCACTAAGCTGTGTCCGAAATCACTGCTTTGCTCAGTCAGTACTGTATAAAAGACACTGAATAGATCAATATACAGTGAGCAGTAGTTTTTGTTCAATTGTGGGAGGGCACTGCATAGTGGATCAATTTAACGCTCAGAATTAGGACGCTCAAATAAAACGGTGCACTATATGTAAACATCAAGGGAATACCAGAGCATACAGATCAGTGTTGTCACAATACCAAAATCACAACTTTGATACAATAGCTGCCTAAATATCTCAATACTGCTAGTGAAAGAAAAACCTGAAACATCAGGAAAAATAATGGAATAATAAATAACAGAATATGGATTCAAATTATTTTTTTCATTAATAACAACAACAAATAACAGAACACATTTTGACGAGGTAGAGGAAGTGAAAAGAAGCCGTTAAATAACGAGTGAATAATTGTACTGTAGTGGTATACATTTTAATATCCAACCAGGACTGGAGAAACTCTTAACTTAGATCGGCTGTTCACACTTTCATATCTCTGCTCACTTCACATGCCACACTGCTGTTTATAACAGGTCCAGTCCTTGCAGAGATAGTACCAGCAGTACTGTAAGCTATTTTGTTGAGTTGCATATTAACAAAATGCTCTGAGTGGATTTAAGTGCTCTCTCATTAGTGATGTCTTTGTCTAGGGCCGTAATTGTGAGAGGTAAGAACGGGAAAAGTAAAGCTGTAATGCGTATGTTGTTTTTAAATGTCGCCATGTTGTTTTTGAATGTTGCCATGTTGGTTTTGAATGTGGCCATATTGGTTTTGAATGTTGCCATGTTGGTTTTAGAATGTTGCCATATTGGTTTTTGAATGTTGCCATGTTGGTTTTGAATGTTGCCATGTTGGTTTTTGAATGTTGCCATGTTGGTTTAGAATGTCGCCATGTTGTTTTTGAATGTTGCCATGTTGGTTTTTGAATGTCGCCATGTTGATTTTTGAATGTCGCCATGTTGTTTTTGAATGTTGCCATGTTGGTTTTTGAATGTCGCCATGTTGATTTTTGAATGTCGCCATGTTGTTTTTGAATGTTGCCATGTTGGTTTTTGAATGTCGCCATGTTGGTTTTTGAATGTTGCCATATTGGTTTTTGAATGTCGCCATGTTGTTTTTGAATGTTGCCATGTTGTTTTTGAATGTTGCCATGTTGGTTTTTGAATGTTGCCATGTTGTTTTAGAATGTCGCCATGTTGGTTTTTGATTGTCGCCATGTTGGTTTTTGAATGTCACCATGTTGTTTTTGAATGTTGCCATGTTGTTTTTGAATGTTGCCATGTTGGTTTTTGAATGTCACCATGTTGTTTTTGAATGTTGCCATGTTGGTTTTTGAATGTCACCATGTTGTTTTTGAATGTCACCATGTTGTTTTTGAATGTCACCATGTTGGTTTTTGAATGTCACCATGTTGGCTTCTGAATGTTGCCATGTTGTTTTGAACATAGCCATTAGGGATGCCCCCCCCTGAAACTTGGTTCTAAACTGGAATCTCTTCCAAATTAGTAAAAGGTCTGGAGTCAACGGTACAGAGTGAGATGAGATCTCAATGGAAAATAACAGCGTCACAAACCTCTCTCTGTCTCTGCACGAGGGACAGAGTCGTGCTTTACTCTGACGCACACTCACCGACTCCGGCTCAGGACAGCGTGAGACATACGTCATGGCAGAAAGAAGAAAAAGATCCCAAGTGTGGCTACATTTTACTCCAGTAGATGCTGAGAACTCTCGTTGTCACAAACACAATAAAACCCTCAAGTAAGGGAGGAAACAGCAGCAGTTTATCACAACATGTGACCAACAAGCAGAACATCAATCTGCACAAATCAGTTTTCTTCTGTTTGGGGAGCAGCCGTCCGTCCTCGTCCACTGCTGGCAACGTTAGTGATGTCGTACAGAGTTGGATCATAGGAATAAGCTAATAAATTAATATTTTGTAACTTCTTGTATTGCTGCTCAAGAAAGACTATTTGTTTACATACAAGAATAATAAAGCAATGTTGATTCTTTTCTTAATTAATTGTCTTTTTCTCACAATATAATCAAAAATAACCGATAAGAGTATCGATAAGGAACCGAACCGATAAGCAGAATTGATAAGAGTACTGGTATTGATAAAATCCTAACGATACCCATTCCTAGGCGCCGTGTTGTTTTTTGAATGCTGAATAAGCCATTTTCTGGTGACCAAATTGTCACAATTAACTTCATGAAGTGAAAACACACACTGTGAAAGGGTTAAAGGTCTTAGACAAAAACACATCCAACAACAAAATGGAAGGGTTAACCCTGCTTTATGGTCTGTTTGACTCTAAATGGACCATAATGTACTCAATGAACATCATGCTGTATTGAAGAAGACTTGAAACTAGAGATTGAGACCATAAACTCATGTTTACAATGTTTACTGAGGTAATAAATCAAGAGAGAAGTAGAGTCATTTTCTCATAGACTTCTATAGGACCAGAGGAGTCGCCCCCTGGTGGACACTAGAGAGAATGCAGCTTTAAGGAACTTTCACATTACCTTCACTTTTCAGATCCGGAGGTTGCCGCCTGGGTGGGAGCAATAAAGAGTTTGCCATCTTAGTTCAGAAGAAGGAGCCCCTGTGTTATTATTGTATTACCTTCATAAGTATATGCGCAATTTATAACACTCGGCTACTGTATTTTAGTGCCACCCTGCTTTGTCAACGAGCAGTGGGAGGTCGGCAAGAGCACTTGTATTTGTAGCGTGCAAATGAGAGAAAAACACGCCTACTATGCCTGCAGCGAGTGTGAGCAGAGCACACACACACACACACACACACACTGCCCCGCTGTCGCACATCGACGAAACTCATGAATACGTCTCTTGTTAAAACAATCATTCTTAAAGTATCAGTACTAACAAAATGGGGTGTTGTACCATTTTGATTGGGTATTGCAATACTTTTCTACTATCGGTATACCGTGCAACACTAATACAGTAATAATAATTTAACAAGTTCATCGCATGTCACACTGCAAAATGGCTCTAATCTAATCTAGTCTCGGTCGTAATCTGTGTCCGACTGTACATTATGAATTTTGAGGCATGTCAGATTTGGCCTGTTAAACTGTAGCTTAAAGTGAAATGTTTTACGCTAGTTTAACAGTGTATTCTGTGTCATATCAGGTCATATTCTGAGTTGTTGTTCTGTGATCCAACCCTAACGTCCACACTCACACACTTTGATGCTTTTATAACACAATGCTTTAAAATTCCCTATAGCCCTTGCTATGTGGGTTGGTGTTTCCTAGTTGTGAATACGATTTGAATATTGACATGGGCACTATTGATTTGTGGGAAACTAGTGACAATGATAACTCCAATACGCTGTGAACATAAGGCCACGTGTCACATTCATTCTTACCCATCAAACCATTAAGTGAGCCCTCCTGCCCCGGATGGAAGCATCTTCATTCTTTGTTTTTCATATTTTTCAATTGAATGAAGTATCCATATGAAGTTGTATTATTCAGGAGACAAGGCTGCAAATCATTGCAAGCAGTTGCATATGATTACACATGACAATGATTCAACTTGTACCAGAGGCTGCATCTGAAAGAAGTGCAGTAGACCTGCAGAAGTGTATTGTCACCTTTACACACCTGTCAAAAACCCTTTCATGCAGCACCTACCATATACTGCTTCTTCTGGCAACTCACTGCTTGAGCGGCTTAAATGTCAAAAGGCCACATGGTGTTAAGATTTCCTTCTGTACAGCTAATATTACTGCTATAACTGCTTTTAAGTCATAGGTGGCTTTGGATGGATGGAGTTAAATTATGGATTCTTTCTCACAGTAACAGTGTTTTGGCTTTGTAGGTCAGAACCGGGTGGCTCCTGCCACACCATAAATCATCATTAGGCTTAACATCGAATGCTGTTGTGGGCATCAGTGGAATGTGCTGCTGAGCGATGAGGCGGCTGGTTATTTCAGCGAGGTGAAGTCCAGTTGAGTGTGTGGAGCCTGAATCAGGGCCAGGGCCTATCAGCTGAAAGAACGTAGGCGGCGCCATTTAGTAATGGCCTGAATTAACAAGTGCCAAAATCTCTCATAATTCCATTATGGTACTTCATTACGTGTTTGCTGCAGTACCATTCCAATCCACCCACACTCTGAACACTGGCCTTCTGAATCCCAGCTGTCTCTAGAGTTCAGCTTTCAAGCTAAACGCTGTACATTCAGATATGCAAAATACAAGAATAATCTATGCTGTTATACATTATGCATTCGTGCGGCTTTTTCCAAGAAGGCTTTGATTGGCACATAAGGTCTCCAAACTCAATACAGATTTTATAACACGCATTGGGCCAATTAAACAAGAAGATATTTAAAGTGTGTGTTATTGCTAAAGCACAGTCACTGAGCTGATGTTAAAATGAGGGGCTGTCATAAATCCAGCGCTCCCAGTGACTAATGGCTGTCTGCCTCTCAGCTAACCCCACAGGCATGATGGGAGAGGGCATTAATCTGAGGACCAGCAGGGGAATTTGTTCCCTCGTTTTAAATGACTGCAGTTTGTGCCGTTAATCTGTTTGAAAACAGCGACCACTTTAATGAGCTACTAATATTAAATGATGTCACGATATTAAAAGACGAGTCACTTGTAATAAAACAGGGTAGATCCTGGAGAGGGAATCTGTGCTGGAACAGCTCCTGTGGACTGACTGCCATAGAAATGTTCTAATGTTCTAAATGGGATGAGCGTTGCTTGTTCTATCAGCTATAAAGCTGGAATGCGCAGCACAACTGTGAGCGGATCGAGCAGGAAACGTTTCTCAACCTCGTGCTCCGGAGCAATTCACATTTCCAAGACAGTGTTTTATTTAGTTATATATCGCGGCTGCCAGGTCACTGCACCAGTCAAATGACAGCTGATCTGTTTATTGTCGTTCTGAGACTAACGCTGCAGAGCAGAAGCTTAGCGGTGCGAGCAAAGTGAAAAGATTAGTTATTTTCTTTCAGAATATAATCTGATTTATGCTTCTTCTCCTCAGACACTGTGAAGCATTATTTTTTTCAAGTGGATACTCTTTGAAATGGCTCGGCACTGTCCTCATTAATATGCCAGGCATGCACCTCATTTCTGTTGGATAATGTTTTGCTTATGAACGGCCCTCGACTCTCTATTCTGTGGTGGAGGAAATCACAGCATTTGATCTGAATTCCAACTCGTATGCACTTTTGAGGACATTAGGTCGTTGCAGTGGCAAATGCTAATGAGTTCAGCAGGACAGAAATCCAAATAATAATACATAAGTTAAGGGGTGCTAACGGTTGGGCTCCAATGGCGGCTAGTCGGTCCACCACTTTGGTCCAGGCTGAAGTATCCTGACAACTTTTGGATGGATTTCCATGAAAATATTTATGAATCCTAAACGATTTTGGTGACTCCATGACTTCTAGCGCCACGATAAGATTGACATTTTTGCTTAAGATTGAAATATCTCGCCAAATATTTGATGGATTAGGTTCCCCTCAGGATCACTGGCTCCATCATTGGGTCGAAGTTTCATTTTGTTCAGTATTGTTACCAAATACCTGCAAAACTAATGACATCAGCGTCAGCTGTACGTCTTTAATGCTTATTAGCAAATGTTAGCATGCTAATGCATGTATTTGAGATGGTGAACATGGTCAACACTGTACCTGCGAAGCTGCCTTCATGTCCTGGTGACCTTAATTACAACATACATATACATATTGTCGTGTTTTTAAATGAACATATAAGTACGTGAGAACAAACTGCTCTTAACTCAGCATAACTTCCTCATGCACGTTACTGCCACGGTACAGACTCCCTCCAGGTTCCTTTGCTTCACCTACATTCCCCTGGGTCCTAAGTCCCTCCATGTACAGCTTCTTATCACCCTCTATGTACCAACGTACATTTATAACAAATACCACACATATTACGGTAATCAGCGTTGCATATGTGTCTGACCAAAATACCAAAAAAAGCAAAAAAGAAATGATTAATTGAAATTATTTTTTTTGAGTTTTTAACGTTTTTTTGTTTGGAATATGTATAATAAGCATAATTTAGTTATTGCTACTGAGAATTGATCAAACATTAAAAAAAAGGAAAAAAACATGACGTAGATAGGTTTGCAGTTTTCAAGGTGTATATTTCAAATTGCATCTATTACACACATGAAGATAAAGTTGTGAACACCGGCTGAATATCTATTATCAGAATCATTATAACTGTATTATAACTGCTACTGTGTAAAGAGAATACTGCTGTTAAAAATAACCTTATTTGTTTAAAGTGTTTGCAAACCAAATGTTATTGCACTTTTGTTCATATAGCAGTACTTTTAAAATAAAAGTGCGCAATACACTACTTTTGAATTAATTATTGAATTTTGCGCATAACAATGCGATTAGTGGCAAAAAAATCATGCGATTAATCGCGATTAAAAATTGTAATCGTTGTCCAGCACTAATATATATATATATATATATATATATGTATATATATATATACAGTATATGTATATCCAGCTAAATGCATGAAGAAACAGGTTGTTAAAGTAGAAAATGTCCTATATTCAGAGTTATGGTGTATATGAAAGTGTATAAATAGGATTAATTGGTGAATGACTGTAAAAGTGTTACATAATGTTTCTGGAAGAGGCCGCTGCTGATAGGCTGACAGGACACGTTGCTTATTTAGAAGTACAGTCGATTTCTTTCTGCCATCAGAGGCGATGTATGAGTCAGATCAAAGGAAAGTTACCTTCTATGATTTTCAGTAACATCAGGGATGCCAAAGATCATGCAAGAACCGCAGGATCACATATCACGCCATCATGTCAGGCTTCAAGTGACGCGTTTATGTCCGAGCTACTGGCAGCTAGGCGTGGCTTAGGTGTGTGTGAGAGGACACGGAGAGGCGACTGTTTGTTCTTAGCAACAATGGCCACTGCTGAAGCGGTTAGCATAGATGCTACAGTAGCATAAGTCATATCAGAACTGGAGAGTGTTTCTTCATTTACAGAAGAGCAAAAGAACGACACTGAAGGCTTTTCTCCATGGAAACGATGTGTTCGATCTTCTCCAGACTCACTTCCAGTTTAATTGACAGATGGTTCATCCAATTACTATAGTATTTTTTAAAAGAGCCTGATTTTTACCAAACAGTTTCTAATGACGCCGTCTCAGATGGTTCTGTGTCACAAAACAGGACCGGTTATGCTGAGATGGCACAAGTAAGAAAGACGCGCTAAGAAGTGCAGCAGTATCGATCTTCATCACTGATGTGTGATTTTTTCAGAGCTACACTACACACTGTCTATTGCTCTGTTTAAATCTGTGTGGCCGTGGGTCTTGGAGTCAGCAGTCTCTCTGGTGATTAATTAGGTGTATTTATTTCTGCTGGGAGAGAGGGGAGAGTATTGTGGGAGGCTGAGGGTGTTTTCAGTGAGATTGTTTATAGTGCATTGATTCCCCCCCTCTCTCTCTTCGATTTACTGTGTTAAAACCAATTCCCTCATTGATCTCCAGGGTGCTGTTCCACAAAAGTCATGACGAAACGGTTCTGGACGCTGTTTTTAATACATGTGATGATAACACGGAGCCCCGTGTTTCTTATTTTATTATTATCCTAAAGTATAGGATAATAAGACGTTGAGAGACGGCGGCAGTAGAACACAAGTTAGTCTGCGGGGTCCTAGAGCCACCTGTTTACACAGCCAACTGGGTTTTGTTTTTGTTTAGTTTAGTTTAGTTTAGTTTATGTCAAGCTACGGCAACCGCAAGGTCGGCGGTTCAATCCTTGGCTGCTACGAGTCCTGTGCCGAAGTGTCCCTGAGCAAGACACTGAACCCCGGGCGCTTCTCAGCAGCCCACTGCTCCCAATAAGCTAGGGATGGGTTAAATGCAGAAGTTACCCTTGCAGAGAAGAAACGGATACTAGCAAAAGCAACCGAACTACGACACAGCGGACACGAAGTGTACAGCAGAGTCTGCGACTGTGGCTAAGTAGAGAGCAGGGCCGTCCTTCAATCAGAGGATCGGCGGTTCGATTCTCGGCTCTGGCGCCGCTAGTCGCATGTCGATGTGTCCTTGAGCAAGACCCTTAACCCCAAAATTGCTCCCGTAGCAGAAATCAAGCCTACGGTAGGACTAATACCAGACATGCCAACTATGGCACTCCCAGGTTATGATTTGACAGTACCTAACACAAGAGGCACATGCACCTATGTCAAGAGCAAATACCAAGCTAAACAAGTCACCCCAGATATACCACAGCACCATAGAGACAGTACCTGGATAGCAGTGAAAGGGGTAGGGACCAACAATTTCCTGATGGGTTGCGTCTATAGAAGTGGTTCTCCAACAGTGGCTTCGCCCCTCGACAAAGCTCTGCACAAAACGTTAGTGTGGGCCGCCAACAGTTCACACACAAGCTCATAGCAGGTGACTTTAATCACCCAGCCATCACATGGACACCAGAACCCACAGTCACACCTAACACAAGTCCCGACACCCCACACCTAAAGTTTGTGGAATGCATAAGAGACACCTACCTGCTACAACACATCACAGAACCAACCAGATTCAGATTCAGATTCACACCTACATGAGACGAACTGATCTTTACGAATGAATTCGAAATGGTGGAGCAATTGTCCCTTCTAGACCCATTGGGAGCCAGCGATCACACTGGAATCTCGCTTATACTTATCTTCGGCACCCGTCCCCCATCCATTCTCAAAACTAGCTACAACTACAACAAAGTGAACTACGACGAAATGAGGAAGAACTGGATCTAGACTGGAGTCGCATGCTTGGAGGAAAATCGGCTCAGGAAGCAGCAAACATCTTGGAGCAAGTACTAATGGAAACAGTTGAGAGGCAGACCCCATCTAGAACAACTAACCTTAATAAAATGAAGACAAAACCTCCATGGATGAACTACAATGCACTTCGAAAAGCCAGAAGGAAATACAATGCATGGATACGTTACTTAAACACGAAAGACGGTCAACACTACCAGGAATACATTCGAGCATGGAACGAGGCCACCCATGCCACTAGAAAGGCCAGAAAAGACTTTGAAACAAAACTCGCAAAAGAAGCCCGCTCTAACAACAAAGCTTTTTGGAGCTACATCAACAGCAGTAGAGCCACCAGGGTCAATATTGCAGACCTCCGTAACACGGATAGACAATTCATTAGCGACGACATGGGCAAAGCCGAAATCTTGAACCAGCAGTACGCAAATACATTCACAATCGAGGATGTGATCTCCATTCCTCAACATGAACCGAAACTACTACACTCTGAGCTTAATCTTCCCATCACACAGGAATTGGTTCTGAAGAAGCTGCGCTCACTTCAAACTGACAAATCAGCAGGCCCAGATCAGATCCATCCCCAGGTCCTGAACGAGCTGGCAGACACCATAGCTCTCCCACTAAGCATTATATTTAGTACTAGCCTATCAAGCGGCGAGGTACCGGAACTATGAAAATCAGCCACAGTGACACCAATCTACAAGAAGGGCGACAAATCCAACCCAGCCAACTATAGACCCGTCTCGCTGACATCAGTGGTATGCAAGGTCTTGGAGCGGATTATGTCAGAGGCAATAGTAGAACACCTGAAAAGCAACAACCTCCAAAGTGACCAGCAACACGGATTTACATCAGGGAAATCAACAGTGACTAATCTCTGAGAGGCACTTGACATGTGGACGGAGGCACTAAGCCACAGTTTACCAGTAGATGTCATATTCCTGGACTATGCCAAGGCCTTCGACACGGCCACGAACGAACACCTACTTGCACAGCTATCCTCCTTCGGCATCCGAGATAATATTCTGCTATGGATCAGGAACTTTCTGACAAAGAGAAGACAGCAAGTAACAGTTAACGGGAAGCTCTCAAACTGGACTGAAGTAGCTAGTGGTGTCCCACAGGGTTCCGTCCTGGGCACGCTACTGTTCACCCTCTTCTTCAGTGACATTCCTAGTTTCCTCAGCAACTTCATATCGATGTTCGCCGACGATACGAAAATCTACCAAGCCATATTGGATGCCCATGAAACTCAACACACAAGTCTTCAAACCGATCTAGATCAACTCCAGGCCTGGTCAGTTCTGATGCAAATACACTTCCACCCCGAGAAGTGCAAAGTCTTGCACCTCGGACACAACAACCCCAATCTGACCTACACAATGATCAGTGCAGACGGAGTTACACATAACCTTGAATTAACAGAAACAGAGAAAGATCTTGGTGTAGTGATCGACCACAAATTGAGCTTCCAACAACACATTCAAACTCAAGTGAGCAAGGCCAACCGCACACTGGGTGCCATCAAACACACTTTCAAAGCCATGGATAAGACATAATTCTTATACCTCTACAAGGGACTCTTCCGCCCTCATCTGGAGTACGCTTCAGCCATGTGGTCACCAAAATTCAAACGGGAGAAGGATGCAATTGAGCAAGTCCAGCGAAGGGCCACGAGACTGGTACAAGGCACTTCCGACAAATTCTACCCAGAGCGACTAGTACACCTAGGCCCTCCCACACTGGAATACTGCCGACAAACAAACAGACATAATCCAGTGCTATAAAATCATACAGGGCTACGACAGCGTTAAATGCAACAGACCCTGCTCCACTTGCGGAAATTCCATGCTACGTCCAACACTATCAACCACAACCCGAGGCCACAGCCAGAAACTACTAAGCCAGCATCAAACCGGCATCAGGAAAAAAAGTGTCACAGCCAGAGTCAGCATGGCATGGAACAACAGCAGGACACAGTCGACAGCCCTTCCCTAAATACATTTAAGTCGTGGCTAGCAGCAGATTGGAAGCAGCATCCAAACTTACACTATTAAACCTTCTCCTACTGAATTATGTATCTTCGACTCCCACATATAGTTTAACAGATATTCAATCGTGACTCATCTTGAAGAGGATCGATTTAAAACCTTGGCACTGGTCTCATTACCCTAATCGGGTGCCTATTGACCGTACTAAAGATATTGACTAAAGATATAACAAACAGAAATGATGGATGTAAATTGAAGGTGCCTCCCATAAAGATGGTTGATTGGGGGTGGCAAGCGGAGACAGATGAGATACAGTGGAAAGGTAGAAATGATGGAATAAATGATTAATATTGCTGCTGAGAAATTCGGCCACCAAGAATAAATCTGTGCACTGAGTGGATAATTTAACAATTGACCGCGGTTGTGGAGCTCTGGTGTCTGGGCCGGTGGTCGGCGTTTGGGGGTCGGGGGACGGGGGCCAGCGGAGGTGGGATCCCGGCCCCGCTGCAAACCGACCGCCGCAGACCGGCGAAATACAACTGGGGATGCTCGACTGTCACTTGCGTCCATGAATCGAGGACTTCTTACTGGAACTGAAACGATGTACTGGGATTAAACTCTTTGTCAACAAAGAATTAGATAAGTGACAAACTGCGTTTGTTTTTTTACATCTGCAGTAACGTTTTTATGAATAATATTTGAATGGCTCTTGCTCTTGTGTGGTGGAATGCGTGGATCTGCTGCAGGTTTGCTGGATTGATGTGTCATGGTTTGTTGTCATATGAATATATGTGACTGGTTCTTATGACTTTGTGGTTGTCATTGTGTTAATTACGTTGATTTGACTATACATTGTCCGTTAATGACGCAGCGTCCCGTCATGCACGGATTCATGTATCTGCACCGTAGCTGTTCAACTGTAGTAGGACAGCACAGAAGGCCCAGGTATAAAATGCACGGCCCGCCACTGAGTTGATGTGTTACTCAATAGCCTCATTTCTATACAAGTACTATTCATAATGGTTTGAACAAACAATTTAATAGTGTTTCTTATCTTTACTGAGTTTTGGCAAAAGGAAAGGAATTAAAGGCCTGTCCCGTATAGAAGCCTTTACCAAATACATGCTAGTTGAGTTCAGTGAGTGAAACAAATGGAAGCCCGGGCTAATAATTGCAATTTTATGTTATAATACAAAACAATGGAACTATATAAAAAGTATTTCAATTTGATGGCTATTGCAACCAAAAGGCTCTGCTTGTATATGTGCACACTGATTAGCTACAGGCGTTCCTCTTCATTAAAACAGGATCTAATTTAGTCCCGTGGGTGCAGGAAAGAAAGACTCAGATTTGTGCTTTGTTGTCCTCTCCTGTTCTCCGTCCCCACGGTCCCCTGCAGGTTGTCCTGAGGGACCGTACAAGTGTGAAAAGGTTTGACCTCTCTCTGCAGGAGGGTTTGTCAATACTCTGACCCAAGATCATGCCTCCTCAATCAGCCGTCTCACACAGCTCTACGGGGATTAGCTGATTTGGGACAGGAAAAAAAGAGGATTGGGTCAGGTCATCAGTCTAAATCCTCAAGAAGCAGGCAACACCTTCCACAGAATAATATTGATGTTTTTAGAATCAATGTCCGTCTCGCCAGAGAGGCTAATAAATTCCTTGGATCTGGTCAGAGAAATTAAATGCCAGGGAAAATAGGGACATTATTGCTACTGACAAAATAATATGTTGAATTAGGGGGAGTATATTAAAGTGTTATGGATTGTAAGGTGGAAGATAAAAAAAAGATGGTTGATAGATGAGCAGAGAAAGTCTTTTTCAACCCATTGAGAATAAAATAAAATAGAAGATAAAAAACGAATCATCTCAACATTTGAATGTCTTCAAAAAAACAGATCAATCCAGCTGAGAGGGCAATGTGTTGGAGAGGTGTGTTTTAATGAGTTCAACTGAGATTTAGACTGCCCTGTTTTCTTTTTTTTTGACTCTCCCTCCTTTGCAGACGGAGGACCATGAGGGAACCACTGCTGCAATGCAGCAAAACAAATCTATTAAGCGTTTGTGATTTGCGAGACATTGCCTCTCCCTTGTTTCTCTTTCTTATTTCACTTTGCTCTCTCTGTGGTCAGACATTAAAATGAATGAACACTCAGGCATGCAAGAAGATTGTAAGATAAAATAAAAACAACATGCAGTGTATTCTCACTTGTAGATTGTAATTGATTTTAAAACACTTGATAGAAAATCCACTTTTGCCACTGCATGAAAACATGCGTCTTTGTTTCTTGTTTTTTTCCTATTGTAAAAGGAACTGAAGGCCATTATTGAATACTCCTGGACACCATTTCAAATCAGTGCACTGTTGCCTCAGCTGCAGTATAGATCAAGGTTAATCTTTGTTCCCTTCAAGGTTCAAGGTTCTAGAGTTCTTCTTCGCAGCTTTCAAATACACACTGTGCATACAAATCTGTGAAAAACGCTGTATACAATGCTCAGACAAAGAAAGCTGTGACATACTGGAAAGAGAAAATTAAAAAAATATACCGCGCACACCATAGTGTACTTTATCCACAGGGTTTCACAAGAGAGGTCACGATAACAATGATGGAAAGATGCGCTGCGCTCAGCTCCAGATCTTGAATAGTGCAGGGTCATGGCAAGGAACAAATAAACAAAACGCCAGCAGTCACAGATAGTCTTCTTATTTATTGCAAAACCGAACATGTTTCAGCTAGAGGCCAAAGCCATCCTACTGTATGTCTGTTTTCTATAATATCTCCAATAAACATGTCACACTAAAATAAAAGGGATAAACAAACACCAACATAAACTCACAAATAAAAACTCTAGTTCTGATACTCAATCCTCCACCAGTAAACATTTGAGCTTGCTAGCGACTTCAAACTAGGCGGACATTTCCAGCAGTTAAGAAGGCGGTGGGAATACTCAATATTTCACTCACTGTGGCATCCGTCCACACGGTGATGGAGAGCAAAGATGAGAACATACAGTAGATAGGAGTAGAACGGACATTGAACCGTTTTTTCCATGGAAATAAGCTTATTTGCTTTCTTGCCGAAATCACAAATGACAAATTTGCCTCAGAGGGCTTTTACAATCTGTACACATACTCTATCAGGATGGACAGAAGTGTGATATATGTCATGTGTACAGAATGAACAACATAACAGAGTCACAACACATTCAAGGCATATGACAGAAATTATTCATATAATGAGAGTAGTATAATGATGGAAACATTACGACTACTAGTAATAACAGCAGAAGTGGGTATAGTAGAATAATAATGATAACAAAAGCAGTAATGGTATCGGTAATAGAAATAGTAATGTGACTACTAATGATCATATTAGCAGTGGGTGTCAGCAGGGCCATGGCGGGAGGCAGGACCAGGGTCCAGATATAACCACGATCCATGGAAACCTGTGAGGAGAGAAAGCACAAAGACTCAAAGTCAGTAATGAGCATTAATGGGACATGATGTCATACAGAAGGAGAGAGAGAAGAAGAGAGAGGAGCTCAGTGTATCCTAGGAAGTCCCCCGACAGTCTAGGCCTATAGCAGCATCTAGGGGCTGGTCCAAGGCAAACCTGAGCCAGTCCTAACTATAAACCTGAGCCAGCCCTAACTATAAACCTGAGCCAGCCCTAACTATAGACCTGAGCCAGTCCTAACTATAAACCTGAGCCAGTCCTAACTATAAACCTGAGTCAGCCCTAACTATAAACCTGAGCCAGCCCTAACTATAAACCTGAGCCAGCCCTAACTATAAACCTGAGTCAGCCCTAACTATAAACCTGAGCCAGTCCTAACTATAAACCTGAGCCAGTCCTAACTATAAACCTGAGTCAGCCCTAACTATAAACCTGAGCCAGTCCTAACTATAAACCTCAGCCAGTCCTAACTATAAACCTGAGCCAGTCCTAACTGTAAACCTGAGCCAGTCCTAACTATAAACCTGAGCCAGTCCTAACTATAAACCTGAGCCAGTCCTAACTATAAACCTGAGCCAGCCCTAACTATAAACCTGAGCCAGCCCTAACTATAAACCTGAGCCAGCCCTAACTATAAACCTGAGCCAGCCCTAACTATAAACCTGATCCAGCCCTAACTATAAACCTGATCCAGCCCTAACTATAAACCTGAGCCAGCCCTAACTGTAAACCTGAGCCAGCCCTAACTGTAAACCTGAGCCAGCCCTAACTATAAACCTGAGCCAGCCCTAACTATAAACCTGATCCAGCCCTAACTATAAACCTGATCCAGCCCTAACTATAAACCTGAGCCAGCCCTAACTATAAACCTGAGCCAGCCCTAACTATAAACCTGAGCCAGTCCTAACTATAAACCTGAGCCAGCCCTAACTATAAACCTGAGTCAGCCCTAACTATAAACCTGAGCCAGCCCTAACTATAAACCTGAGCCAGCCCTAACTATAAACCTGAGCCAGCCCTAACTATAAACCTGATCCAGCCCTAACTATAAACCTGAGCCAGCCCTAACTATAGACCTGAGCCAGTCCTAACTATAAACCTGAGCCAGTCCTAACTATAAACCTGAGTCAGCCCTAACTATAAACCTGAGCCAGCCCTAACTATAAACCTGAGTCAGCCCTAACTATAAACCTGAGCCAGTCCTAACTATAAACCTGAGCCAGTCCTAACTATAAACCTGAGTCAGCCCTAACTATAAACCTGAGCCAGTCCTAACTATAAACCTCAGCCAGTCCTAACTATAAACCTGAGCCAGTCCTAACTGTAAACCTGAGCCAGTCCTAACTATAAACCTGAGCCAGTCCTAACTATAAACCTGAGCCAGTCCTAACTATAAACCTGAGCCAGCCCTAACTATAAACCTGAGCCAGCCCTAACTATAAACCTGAGCCAGCCCTAACTATAAACCTGAGCCAGCCCTAACTATAAACCTGATCCAGCCCTAACTATAAACCTGATCCAGCCCTAACTATAAACCTGATCCAGCCCTAACTATAAACCTGAGCCAGCCCTAACTGTAAACCTGAGCCAGCCCTAACTGTAAACCTGAGCCAGCCCTAACTATAAACCTGAGCCAGCCCTAACTATAAACCTGATCCAGCCCTAACTATAAACCTGATCCAGCCCTAACTATAAACCTGAGCCAGCCCTAACTATAAACCTGAGCCAGCCCTAACTATAAACCTGAGCCAGTCCTAACTATAAACCTGAGCCAGCCCTAACTATAAACCTGAGTCAGCCCTAACTATAAACCTGAGCCAGCCCTAACTATAAACCTGAGCCAGCCCTAACTATAAACCTGAGCCAGCCCTAACTATAAACCTGATCCAGCCCTAACTATAAACCTTATCCAGCCCTAACTATAAACCTGAGCCAGCCCTAACTATAAACCTGAGCCAGCCCTAACTATAAACCTGAGCCAGTCCTAACTATAAACCTGAGCCAGCCCTAACTATAAACCTGAGTCAGCCCTAACTATAAACCTGAGCCAGCCCTAACTATAAACCTGAGCCAGCCCTAACTATAAACCTGAGCCAGTCCTAACTATAAACCTGAGCTCTGGCTCTGGCTCCCATCCTACTTTTTAAGACTCTAGGAACCACAAGTAACCCTGAATTGATGGAGCGCAGCTCTCTAGTAGGATAATTAGGTACTATTAGCTCTTTAAGATATGATGGTGCCTGACAAATTAGACATCAGACATCAGATAACTGATGTCGGAGGTGTTCTGGGCCTCGTAGAATAACTTCAGTTTTGTCTGAGTTTAACATCAGGAAGTTGCAGGTCATCCAGGTTTTTATGTCCTTAATTAAGACATGTTTGCAGTTTAGTGAGCTGGTTGGTTTCATCTGGTTTGATCGATATATATAATTTTGCCAAACCATTGCTTTCAAGTCAGGATAGTGTGGCCTCTGCTGTTTCATATTTGATCATTGTTTTTTAATCTGTCTCTCACAAGTACCCCAATATTATGGAACTGCATTTCTAAATTGCCTGAACGTTTTTTTTTCTTCTCATCTCCATTTGAAACATACATAATTTTTCCAAATCAATGATGATCTTTATATTAACCCAGAAATATCAGCACATCACACTGCGGCACCCACCGCAAACCAGCAATGACTGTTTAACTTGTAACATCACTTTGCTGGATGTGCCTCCATATAAATGAAAAAGTACACGTGTTAATTCATGATGTTCAAAAAGAACATGATGTTCTTTTTGAACATCATGAATATCAGGTAGGTTGCTTATTGTAGCCATAGGGAGCAGATCAAAGTGTCAATGCCTTCAAAGGAAGGTCTTCCGGTACTGTAGGTCCCATAGTTCCCTTGAAACTCTGCCCATACATTCAAGAGTGTGATCTCTACAAGGTGGTTGTATGTCATGCCTTGTTTACACCGGCCACCCGAGACAAAATGATTACCAGCGATTACTGCGAGCCCACATTAACTGGCACAGTTTCTGTACACCACATCCAATCAAATCCATCCCATTGAAATTAGCAGCGCTTCCCTTGAAGGCCGTTAGAGACAAACAGGCCAAATAATCTACAAGCCGCACTGTGATCATTCACTCAGTGGGGAAATAAGCATCCAGCTCCGGTTCAGCTCGGCCCTGTCTCATCCCCGTGTCAACACGTGTGTTTGGTTTGCTGGGAGAAGGTGAGAAAGAGAGATACCGTGGCAGATAACAAGGGAGAGATGGATAGAGAGTGAGGCAAGCAGAGACACGGAGGGATTGTTAATTTGAGGATGTTGAAAATTCAACATCCGAAGGGGCTAATAACTCTCAGACAGACGGAGAAAGAAAGCAGTGTCATCTCCCTTAGAAGAGGGGTGGCTGTGGGACTGGAGGAGGACAGGAAGGAGCGACAGAGAGAGGAGGTGGAGATGGAAGGTGGTGTGGCACATGGCCTGTTACCATGGCAATGAGTCCCATGTTGACCTGCAGAACATAAATTAATTCCAGTTTTTCTTCCGTTCTTGACATGGAAATTCCTCTCGCTCGCTTTCTGCAGCTCCTCTCTCGGTTTGCTCATCACGGACCTCTCACCCGCTCCGGGAGGCGGATTTATGCAGCCAAATAGCAACCCTCTGAGATCTGCTGTCTGCTGTGCGCTGACACTGAGATAATGCTTAGTCATAGCACTCACTTCTATTCATACTGCTGTAACTTATGCTCATGGAGGCAAAGTAGGATCCTGCGCTGTTGAACCGACCTTGTTTTGGTTCCGTTAATAAGCGTGCTGACATCATTTCCCCTTGCAGAACGCGCCCACCGCGATGTGTCTGACAGGTCGAAGGCTGTGATTAATGAGAAGAATTGATGCTGATGTTCAGGAGATGAAAGACTTCTGCAGGTGGCGAGGAGCAGAGGAGGAGAAAAAAAGAGGGACAGAGAGGCAGAACATGACATCAAATACCTTCCGTGTTGTCAGCTCATATCACTCACTGTGTTGTGGTGTGTTGGCTTCCCCTTTGTATCTGTGTGTGTGCGTGACTAGCTACTGTCCACAACGCTTGCAGGTTACTGAACAGCATATTGCTGCGAAAAGGAACAAAATCAACACATCACCTAACAATCAAGCAAAAATGATTTAAAGACAACTTTACTGACAGCAAGTAAAACATAACTTCCCACTGAGCGCCCTGATGGATCTATTAGCATTTAAAAATAGAACCGTGAATCCCTTGATCCTTCACTTACTGCGGCTTCAAACGCTTTGACACACTAAGCAAGTAAAGACTACAGCACTTTGAGAAAGAAATATTGACACCTGCTTCAAAATAACTGCAAACAGTGAACGTGATCGCATACAAATGTTTGCCCCTCTGCTTTGCCTGGAACTCTCTGGCTGCTGTTGACTCTGAGGATATTCAGCAGCTGAAACAAAAAACCCATTTGCAGCGAACGTACACGGAGAGTGAGCAGCTATATAAATCCTGTGCTACAAACCCAGCCACAAGCAAGTCCAATTGATTCCAGATTGCATTTACCAAAGGATCCTTTCAAGTCCATCGACAGATTGGTGCATACACACCCACTGCAGTGGTATTAATGTTGTACTCAGGGAAGGTCACACCAGATAAAAGAACCACTTGACTGCTTGCATTTTAAAATGTGGCTCTTCTATTATACACTCTTCTTTTTGTTAGGAAACATGTTTTTGTGGCAAAAATGATTCTCTAAACAAGTTAGTTAACCTGGCTAGCAAGTTTTGTTGGCTTGTTTTTTATAATGGCAGAAGAAAATATGAGTGTCTCTCAATATGTACAGTCACCCACTTACTGGGACAGCAGCTGTTACTTGAGAAAGTTAACATTAACCAATGGGACCATAACGCTCAGCAGCTCCTGCCTGCTCCCGGTGAGGTGTTAGTAGAGACCGGACGGAACTATGTGTTTAAATGTATGTGTACACACCAGATGGTACAAACAATGAAAAAGACGCTGCCGTATTTACGTCTCGATGACAATATGTTGAATGTTGATGGAGCTGCTACAATGTTAGCATAGCCTAGCACGATCCGAGCTCCAATTAGAAAACAAGGATTTCAAAAGTTATTTGCTTGTCGTCTTGCGTAGAGAACTAACAAAACATGAATTCTTAAAATTTTTACAAATCGTCATTCTTATGTAGTTATTTCAGCTCCTCCCTTTATGTCCGTTTATTGCAATTAAATCACAGCAAAATCCACGAAGCTCCTCTGGATGATGTTATGAACCAGTGGCGGGCCGTGCATTTTATACCTGGGCCTTCACTGCTGAATAATCTCATTATGACGCCACAGCTACGGTTATTATTTGTTTCGTGTAAAAATGAAGCTCAACACCTATAAATACACTAACTGCAGAGTGCAGATACATGAATATGTCGAGAGTGCGTCTCCTCTCCTCTCTGACTGCTGCGCGAGGCTGCTGTGAGACTGACCGCCTGTGAGTGCTTTGGGGCGGCTCACGGCAGCTCCCGCTGCTCGTTCACGACAGTGCAGAACGTACGTGCTTTCACGTCAGTCAAAACACCAGAAGAAGTCTCCAATAACACCAGAAGAAGTCACTAGATTTGTCGCTAATAGCTTTTGACAAAAAAAAGTCTCCATGAGGGTTTGGAAAGTCGCCAGATTTAGCGAGAAAGTCGCCAAGTTGGCAACACTGGCACCGGCTAAATATGTCCCCAGAGCAACATAGGACGTAACAATGGTTCCTATCAGATATTAAACCAAACAAAAATCCATCTTCATAAGTTGTACAAATAATAATATATAAACAAGCATATTAAAGCTACTGCAGATGTAAAAACAAGAGCAGTTAACTTACCAAAGCTGCTGTTCACTATTTAAAGACAAACTCCATCCTCCTTTCTTTGTTAACAAAGAGTTTAATCTCACGGTTGTTCAGTACATCCGTGCGTTTTAGTTCCAGTAAGAAGTCCTTCTGGATTCATGGACACCAGTGAAGACAGTCCAGCCTCCCCAGTTGTATTTCTTGAATACGTTTTATTCATGTATACTATGTATAGTTTGCTGTACAGAGCTAACCCGCTACATGCGTTCCTTACATTTCTCTCCTGAGTCTTGATGGAAACTCACATACCAGAAGAGACAGCTTTAAGTGAGTAAGCGAGTCCTCTGGTCCATCTGCTCAACAACACGCTTATAGTCAAATCTCAAGTGGCCCGCGTGTTATTGAACAAGCGCTCGGCTTAACTCGAGAGGAAGGGAAGAGGGAGGGATGAAGAGAAAGAGTCGGAGGAAGAGAGAAGAGTCAGAGAGAGGAACGTTTGTACTTTGGGTCACCGGTGGCATGCAGGCAGGCAGCTTAGAGCCCCCGTCAAGCTTGCTCCGAGACACAATGAAACTTTAATGAAGTTATGCTGCTGCTGCATGGTAATGCACAGTCTCAGGGGCCGTGGAGATAAGGATTGTCTGGAGCACGCCCAGAGGTGCGTGTTTCAACTGTCACTCAGCTAACGTGGAAACAGCAGAGAAGTGAGTCTGTGGTCATATTGTGTGCTGCCTTCAGCAGCCAGTGTAGTTCAAGTCCAGACCAAGGAGCTGCTTCCTGACGGAGCTGAAGATGAGGGAAAGGTGTCATGCAGGGGCGTTTCTAGGATTCATAGAAAGGGGGGGCTAAGCATGTTTGCGCGAGTAGCGCGCAGCAATTTTTTTTGGGGCCCATTTGGGGGCCGCGGATATCCATTGTTTCAGACAGTTCATAGATCGGTTCAATCAGAAAGAGTGTGATTTTGCTCTGTAGTTTTGCTTTACACTGTTAACATAGCCCACTACAATATTCCCTTTCATTTGCCTCAAGTAAACCTAAATGTAAGCAGGTAACAATCGTTAACTACAGATCCACATTCTGTAACTACCTGTACTTACAATTTCACTCCGTGCATAATTAACTTTGAGCTGAACTCCTTGGCTATAATCCTGCTGTCGTTGACGAGAGACGTTACTTGGCAGAGTGAGAAAGCCAGCGCAGCAGCCTCCCCAAGGTCCTAGTGCCCGGGTTTTCTATCGTTAAGTATGATGATAGGCTATTGGATTGTAATTTGAAGGGGGAGAAAACATACAAACCAGAACGCACGCACATATGTAGCATGTTAGAGTTATAAATAACTTGTCCATGTGAGAAACAATAGTTTAATTTAATGACATCACCAAAATAAAAAAAAATATATATATTTTTTTTTAATCCAATAAAGCCAAATTATTTGGGGGGGCTGAAGAACATTTTAGGGGGGCTTCAGCCCCTGGTGTCATGTCAGATTTAGTCCCCATCCTAAATTTACTGATGAGCTTGTCAGGTGCTGGTTAAATAATTTAGTGAGGGACAGAGAGGAAGAGCAGCGTACTGTTAACCTCTGTCTTCTGCAAAGCTCCAGGAGCTGTGAGCCTTTAACTTAGAGAGTAAGATGGGACCTTTGGTAAGTAGCTGGTGAAGTACAGTAAGCTACTTCTGCTAATTGAAAATGTCACTTCCACTTAATTAACATTTCATTTATTTCGCTGCTCATTACTTTTTCGGGTTGTAGGTACAGATTGTGAACATTAATTAAGCTGCTACTAAAAACTTCCCAGCCAAGGGGAGGTGATTGAAAGTGTTCCGGTTGTAGTCATTTTAGCATTGGTACTTGAAAGGTAAAAACAATTCTATAAGAGGTTTTAAATGTTTCTGATTTGATAAGTGGATGCTATCAAACTTCATCCCAAATTCACAGTCTTGACATTGCTGACCTTTAAAGGATCAGACAGAGAGTACATAATACAGGAACCTATTACAGCCTATTGGGCAGTGGCAGCTGGTCAATAGAGGGCGCTAGGGCACCGCCCCCCCCCCCCCTGGAGCCACAAAAAAAAATAATAATAATAATAATAAATTATACAAATTGTCAATATTTGTGTTTTTGAAACATGGAATGCACCCAGTAATATGTGTAAAATATGATATCTGCGCAAAATATATGCTTTTCGTGCACGTCCTCTCCGCCTGTCTGCATGTCACAGGAGGCGGGTCTATGAAGCAGTTTAGCCAATTGCTGGTTAAAGATATAAATGTGTGACATACAATTTAGCCAATCAGCGTCCTCAAATACATTCAGCCAGGGGCAGAATCGGTTTTGCCCCAAATTGCGCGTCCTCGTCTGAACTAGTCTACAGACCCGTTTGAGAGGAGAAGTTTGCCGGAGAAGGTGAAGCTGACAGAGCTGATCCCAGATCAGCCTGACCTCACAATCAGACAGCAGACTAGCAGGAAAGGGAAGCAGCACATGAAGCTTCTCTAGTAGCTGTACACCAGACAGGTTTGGCTAGCTGGATGACGTCATGCTAATAACTTATTTAGCTTTTTAAAACAACGAGGACAGATCCAGTACGGACAGTTAGGGAGTGAGGGATGAGGAGGTAAGGAGACATGAGAACACCAGGGCACACATGGAGAACTCTGTCAATTAGGGAAAGTGATTGTAGGTCTAAAGTCGTTGTCAGCTCTTTTCTTTTCTCACTTTTCTTCCACTCTCTTAGCTCTGTCTGTATTTCTTTTTCCTTTTTTTCCCTGTAGGGGTATTCTTGGTTTGTACTCAGAGGTCACCTCTTGATCTGTTTCTGAGAGTCTACTAACCATCGATCTGTCCCCCTCTTGCTCCCTCTCTCTTCTTCACTCTCTTCCATCAATCCCCCTGGGCCTGAAAAACACCGTCAGTCAGCTCGCAGCCCATCCTAAAGAAACACAATCGCCTTGAATCTGGAGTCTCTGATCTTGGGCCAGACGTGTGGGCAAATGTTAGAAGCCCTAAGATGTTCATTTGTTGGGGAGAAAAGGAGCTGATGGTCAGAGAAAACTTTTTCAGGGTTGTTTTTGCTATTTTTTGGAAAGAGTTTTGTAACTTCAGTGTAAAACTCAAATTCCCTTTTTCAGTGATATATGCAAGTAAGGGTAAACTATTGAATTTCTTCAGACAGAATGAATATATAATAAATAATCTGCAGGTGTGTCAGTAGTCAGTATGTCCACACAGCGTTTTTAAACCATGGAATTCCCTACAGATGAAGCTGCTTTTACTCACGTGATATCGTCATCTTTCTATAAACTTTTTTACAGCCCACGTCATTAAAAATATGCATTCACATGTAGACAACGGAAGTGACGTTATGTTGCAGCCATCCTTACGAGTTGGCAAGCTTTAAACATTAACTTCAAACTGTTACCAGCATCAGAATGTTTGGTTGTTGCATGTTCGGTTGTCATAATCAATATTCCAACAGCGGACTCAAGTTCTACAGAAAGACGACAGGATCACGATCGTTTCAGAGCAACGGGTGTTTCAGTTTAACGAGTGACCGTGTTAACTGGTGACATCTAGTAGCTCGTCATATTTTTCTGATGTACTGAACATATTCCTCAGAGGTGTTTGCTGACCTGGAATATCCAGTTTGTGAGCTTTTTTGTGCCCTACACAGTAGCTGCTGTCAAAAGGTTTAAACTCACAGTTAATAGGTTTTACTCTCCGGACTGCTGCCATCACTCTGCCATGTTGAATTTAGGAATAAAGGAAAAAACGTTATATTTAATTTCAAACAAATAATATAAGCCATGACAGAGGAAGCCCAGGGAAGATGTAAGTATTACATGTTTAAACAGAAACTAAAAACTTGTCCCTTGTACTAGTCTGGAGGAGTAGAAGATTGATACCACTCTCATGTCTGAGCCAAGAGCATTAGCTGAGCTGAAAGATTGGAAGCAGGGTCAAGGTCTCTTGGCTCTGGTTTGTCCCTCTTTGGTCCATCTTGACCCTCACTTCTAAGTTCATGATCTCTTACTCAAGCATCATCACACTGTGAGTGCAAATAGTTTTGATATGAAGTTAATGACTATGGGAAACACATTACTTTCAGATACTATCTATTTACAGTGATTTATTCGGCAGCTTAATTCAGATCCAATAATTTAAGTACCTATTAATCCAAGGTTGAGAACCTGAAAGGCCCATTTGGAGCGGTATAGCTGGCTGGGACACATTTGTTTTGTTAAAGACTGATTACAGTGTAATGGCAGCCAGACGGAGCCAGGATAAGTAAATCACACCCAAAAACACAGCGTTTTAAAAGGTTGTAGAGCGGTTGCCATGGATCCCACACCCCATCAGGGTGAGGCAGCCATTCATCTTGACGGCTGACAGTCGCACAATAGAGGCACAAACAATGTACACGTTGGCACTGCGGCTGTATTTGTGATCTCTGTGGGCTTTTTCTACTTCGAGGTTGTTATCTCTGCTTTTTGTGAGGCGGTGCACTGAGGAGGAGTACTGGTGAAGATGGATGGGGGCTAATTAGACTGAAGTCATGGATTGGACTCAATGTTGTGAGTACACAGTATACACACTCCAGACCACTGAGATGCTCGGCTTTTGCATTTCATGCTCAGTGCAAAACGATATACATAAATAATGTGAATAATAAACACACAGCATCACCACAATCACAGCAAGTTGAGTAAAAAGCTTCTTGATTTCATGTGTTTATATATCTTTATGGAGCCTACAGCTTTGTATTTTGGGAGGATAATGAAACCTGTTGCTCTACTTTCACTCAATACCCACATAACATGTCCTTAAAAACTCAAAGTACTCATTTAACTGGCACCACAATCTTTCCCTGACCTAAGAGGGCCTACGGGCTTCTCTCGCCGAAACCACAGATGGGACTCAGGATGTCATTCCTCAGTCTCATCAATTGCAAAAATTAGCACTAAATAAAATAACATTTCTGGGAGACAGGGCTGTTTGTACAGACATTCATCTCCACAGGTTGAATCCTTATGACTTTTAGATCCCCTGACTTTTTATTTAGCACCACCAGAAAGTCGAGAAGATGCTGAATTTAAAATTCAGAGCATATCCACGGTAGAGGGAGCCAGTGGCTTGTAGCTAACAGTATTAACGGCGCAAACAACGGCAACAGAGCTAACAGCGTTTACCTGAGGGGGAACCATAGGGTGGGCTTCTGCGACAACCGCGTGCATCGGGACGAGGTTAACAGCAGCGGCAATGAGCTAGCAAGTGGGACTCAAACACTAAGACTAACGTGCACGAAAAGGTAAGCGCAGTCAGCCCGGCTATGTAAACAAAGCAACGATTACAACACACAGAGAGGGAGAGGGACTTCCTTCTCTGCTCAGGTAGACATTACTACACTTATTATTAACACAGATAATAGTTGTTTGCTGCTTATATTAATGCTCTAAAATTCACACCTTTAACATCTACCAGATGAATTGACAGAACATTGTGTACAGACATTCATGATTCTCAGTCGATGCATTCAGTTGACTTTGGGGATCCCCTGACTTTTTTTCTAGCGCCACCATGAGGTCAAAGTTTCAATTAATCAAATAATTTATTATAGTATAATACCTCAGAACTAACGGCATTCCCATCATTTTTAAAGAAAATGTCAGCATGCTAACACGCTAATCTTTTAATGTTTTGCACCACATTTAACTCTGATATGACTCGTTAATTATCTCATTAATTACAATCAAAGTGGTTGAATTATTCCTATAAACTTAATGTGCCGCAGAGCAAAGATGAATCTCATAGGAGTCATGAACAACACCGTTACTGCTGCCTTTCATCAACTGGCTTTTCCTGGAAGATGAATCACTGCTGTTTGCTATCAGTCAGGGATACAGAGAAAAAGAAACTTGTATTCAGATGCCGGGTAATGCAAAAATATATGTTTTGACTTTGTCACACCACAGAAAATGTGTTACCAACCACCCAGCCAAATCTGAATGATTAAAAAGATCGACATCCATAACATCAGGTTTCAAAATGGTGGGAAAATAGTATTCTAATCTTTGAAACGCTGGAGGTGTGTCCGCTGAAGGCTCTGAAACCACGGGCAATAGTGGCTGAGGGTTGATTACATATGTACAGTTACGGTATGTACCACATGTTGGTCATCCCACTGCTGCGCACTACTTTTGCCGAATTTGACTGCACCAGATACTTCTGCTGGGCGGCTAACTTCCGGTTTAGCCCTATGCTAAGTTGAAATAATTAAATTGTGCGGGTCTTCTAAACTTTCCAAAATGATAATATCGTGATTGTGAAACGTGTCATTTATATATATATCCACCGTTGCACCGTTTAAAAGCTGCAAAAAGTGTCCCTGTAAGCCAGAGGGCCAGTACACCACTGCTAGCTAGCGAGCTGCAGGCTTTGCTAAGTACGTTTAGCTGGTGATTGAGCAGCAGGACCACTGATGCTATGTGCTCTAGTTTTAGGGGAGGGGTTATGATACGGATGGCTCCAGTGCATCCTCGAGCCATGATTTCCGGCACGCCCAAAAAATCGTAAACAAAAAATTGTGAAAAACTGTTCCGTGATGCTTGTTAGATCTGAAACATCCTTTCCACATTTACAGCTCTGTGTTCTTGGTGAGTCATGGTGCACGGCTTTATATTTTCGTCTGTCTCACACGTTTCTCTCGTGCCTGCGCAGGTTAGATATTTTGATGAGTCACCGTGAACTGGACAACACCTACGTGGGAGGAGAGAGGGAGTGATTTAGCCCGAGTAAATAATGGTAGTTCGTCTGAGCTCCAGGTTGAATGTTTGTTCTTTCTGAAGGTGCGTTCACACCAACCTTGTTACGACTTTTACTTCCTCTAGATAGTCAAGTTTGATCGTCTTCTCGGCGTGATTATTTATTAATTATTCGATCCGAGCTCCATTGAGAAAACAAGTATTTTAAAAGTTATTTGCTTGTCGTCTTGCGGAGAGAACTAACAAAACATGAATTCAGACTTTTTACAAATCGGCATCATTACGTAGTCCCTTTTTGTCGGTTTATTGCAGTTAAATCACAGCCAAATCAGTTTATTTTGTGTTCATACAGCTGTAGTAAACCAGCCGACGTGTGGCTTGCTAGACACAGTGAATACAGCTCGATAAAATCCACGGAGCTCCTCCGGATGATGTTATGAACCCAGACAAGACGGCGTTTAGTTTCCCGGGATATCTGGGACTTTCACAACAAGTACTAAGCAGAAATAGGTTATTTTTTCCATGGTTGATGGCGGTAATAAATGGCGGACAGTTGAGCGGCTTCCAGGGCGATAAGCCACGCCCTCTCTCCGGTTCGTTTGGCACAAATGGTCCCCGGCAAGTGAACGCGGCGCAAATGACGCAATTAACGCAGCGTGAATAATCTTTTCTCACTTCTCTCAAGGGGGAGAAAGTAAGAGTGAGACAGCACAATCCACTACACCTCCTCACCGGCAGCCTGTCAGCGAAGCTCCCAGCGTGTCCATGTTGTGTTTCTTTCATCTCCCAACCACAGCGTTCACACCACTCATGCATGTGGGTAAAACTAATTTCTAGCTTTTCCCAAATGTCCCTAACAATCTGGGGGCCAAGCTCGGTTTTCATTCGGTTATAATTGATGCAACAATCATTCCGTTTCCTCAGTTTCACTTGGGGGACTATAACGCTCATAAACCAATACTGAATCTTAACCTTTTATAGCATATGACTATTTATGATATGATTCAAATGTGCTGTTTGCGAGGCGCCCTGCTGGCCAAGAGGCTAAAGCTCTGATCATAAACTGCAATCTCCCCAATTTCTTTTTTTACCATCTTTTTCATCTTTCTTGTTTTCGAATATAAAGAAATGTGTCAACGTTAGTCAACTGATGATCAACTTTAAATACAGTGACCAATGTAATGGTAATGAAGAAACTGTTTCGTACAAATTGGATCTTACTTTCTATAGTTTATGGCTTTATCATTATAAAAAACATTGTAGTCAGCAAAGAAATTGCTAAAATGTTCAACAACTAGACTATTAGCTATATATATTCAGTAACGATATTTCCTGTAGAGATTATTGACAAAGCCACAAAAATTAGGCCCAAGTTGTACTAAACTATAATTTTCTTGGAACTTTTAATTAGTTTGCAGTATGAGATGAGCATCCCTGATAAGCTTTGTTTAGCGGAGCATACCACCACATTTGAGTGCCCTGAAAGACAGAGACCAATGAGAAAAGTTGCTCTTCTTATTTGACAGCATATAACCTCTCACACGGAGGCAAACACACACTCAAACCTACAGAGAAACGGATGTATAGATTTCACTGCAGAGGCAGGACGGCCGCAAAGCAAATTACGAGTCAACCAGTGTTTACACTGCTGGTGAAGATTTATGACAGCCGAGCAGGCAAACTTCTTTTGTGCCTTCTGTTTTCCTCTCAAAGCGTAAAATCCCTCTTCAGTGCTCGGAGTGGGCCAGTTTTCTCTTTGGCGTGCCGTGACTTTTTGTTACGCACCGGCACTTCTCAAAAGCTGGCGGTACTCTTTTATCACCTCACTTCATCAGCTTCTCTGAGCAATTCATAATCATTCGGCGCAGCACCAGCAACAATGTGAAGCTGACACACGGCTTGGCACTGGGGAGGGGGGGAGGGGGGGGGGAAGGGTTTTGTGATTTACAGATACAATATTCACGTACTTTTTGTAAAATAACTTTTGAACTTCTAGTGTTAACTTTTTTGGAACAAAAAATGTTATGTTCTTGAGTTTTACGAGTTTTTCTCTTTTGATGTAGGGAGTATGGTTTTACAGGGCAAACATTTCCCATAGAATTAAATGTCCAGATGAAGGCTGAGATATGTCTAAATAATAAAATTAACTATAGCAAGTTTAGTCTTAACGTTTTTTGGGAAGTTATCTATGGTCCAAAGTTGAAATTGATTAGTTTTGAGTCAAAGACCTTAAATTTCCTTCAAGGAGGAACCCCAAAACCCAATAACGACCGATACGTGGCAACATGTGAATAAGGGGAGTACTGGCACTTATTTTTTTCCTCTTTAAGCACTGCCTCTGGTCCATGTTTTGGCAGCAGGTGTGTTCCCATCAGATCTAGCAGTGAATCGGTGGGTGCTGTTGTGGTCTGCTGGCCTGCTAGTCCTAGCACCTTCCCTCACTTACTGCCTCAGATTAAAGATCTATCAGAGGAAGGTGACCGAACTGAACTGGATACAAATACGCAGACATCTGTAGACAAATCATGACATGGTAGACAATAAATACCTGGCAAAAGTCATTTCTCCTGAGTATCTGGGAATATTACTAATCTGGATGAAATGTGAGCACAGTTTGCAAACCGCTCTGACATCATTACTCATGTGATTAAAGCAGGAATATCTCCTGGGACCACTCAATTAAGAGTGCACTAATGGTAATCAATAGGAGGAATTTGTGTGAGAAATCAATAAATCATTCAGGCCCTCCACCAAAGGCTAAAGCATGCACACTTTACGACAAACTTCATTTAGGATGAACTCATCTGCTCATATGTTTGCTTTTAGTTACAGCTCACATCCTGATGAGATTTTAATGATCAGTAATGATGTTGTTGGAAATACGGGCTTCGCTAGTGGATGTCAAACGCACAAACACTGTGTTGGATGCTGATAACTAAAGCTCATATGAGTGTTTGATCTGAGCTGGGATCAGCTCCCAAAAGAGTTCAAACATGAATTTCAAAGGCTCGTACTAAGATAATTCTAGCCCAAAGTTACTGATTGCAAATTTGCTTTAGTGTCTTTAAAATGGAAAATTTATAAGCCATTACCAAGTGCTACTGTAATAACTGTTTATTGGAGCCATGTCATGTTTATTAACAGTGGGAACTTGAGCTGCCTAATGTTCCCCATAATTACTGTGATATATTAAACATAATCAGATGTGCTGATGAGGCCTTTAATTGCACAAATTAGTGTAATAATTACCTCTATCTCTATGCCAGTGTCCTTTTTACCCTGGATAATCCACAAACGTTACTGACTAACTGACTTGTTGCTTTATACGTTTATTTGCTGGGCCCAGGTGGCACGTGGTTTTTGGCACTCTGATTAATTGCTAATTTGTTGCAGAATAGATATCAAGAATGTAGAATGTTGAATTCATTAATCATGGCCTTAAAGCTGCACTGATCAATATTTTGATGGATTAATGTTGGAAAAATTCACGCGAGACCGATGGAAAATCATTAATCACAGGACATTTATTCTTGCAAGAAGGAGAAGAAGAGAGAGTTGATTCACATACTGAATGTACATCAAGGCCGCTCGGAGTTCTGACTCTGAGCTTCTGATATTCATACTGAGTAAACAACATGCAATGGGCTGGCACAGGATTGGTTTACGATGAGGTCTTGGTCACAGAAGGTGACACACACAAAATGGCGTCCACGCCTTGTAGTCTGAGAAGAGTGTCTGCACAAAGGTCACTTTCTCGTCATAACATAGCTCTGCGTCTATCTCAACGCTTCTACAGTTTTTATTATCATTCCAATCCAGGACATGCTGGAGAAAGCTCTCTTTCTCAGCAGGCTATTTACACCTAAATAAACTAAACAACTGTAGCGCTTAATGTCAGAGTAAGTTCACACGATGAGGACAGGGTGCCATAAAACTGATCACATAAGGACACCAGACTTTGTAAGCACACATATAATTAGTCATTTAGATTTTGACCCTAACAATTAAATAACTGTGTAACAATGTGTTACTTAAAAAGAGTTGCTTATAGTTACAAACCCACACAGTCTGAAGGGTGTTTAGCATCTTTCAGCTCATTTTTTTGGTTTCACAGCACGCAACTTTACTGTGTTGGTTCAGTCTCACAGCTCTCATCGACCTCATTTCCTACCGTAAAAGCCCACTGTACTGTACTGCCCAGCACCAAAACATCAGACAGTTCATGACTGCCTGGTGAACATAACGGAGCATTAGTGGGTAAAGAGTCAGGTATGTTTCTGAGGCGATGGTAGGGACCAAAACAGAGCTAAAAGGAAAGTGAATGTTTGTCTTGCATTTATCAGGTCAACTCAAACCCTCCTCCAAATCAATGCTAATGTTGCTGTGTGTTGTTCATGTTGTTCATTTAGTAAATGATGGTCCATTTAGAGTAAAAAAAAAACATAAAGCAGGGTATGCTTTATGGCGGGGCTACTGTGATTAACAGGTCGCTACCACGGCATTGTCCGGTCTGGGAGTTGTCAGGTCCTGTGTCTACCTTTGATAAAAATGTACATTGCGCATATTTCTAAATACATTTTTGTAATAAAATAACCACCATCACGATGTCAATAATTCACTCCTTAGTAGGTTAAAAATGCCAATGTGTGCTGTAGATCAGTGGTTCTCAACTGGTCTGGCTGCGGGACCCACCACCACCCCTTAATGACAAGCCGCGACCCAAATTATATATATATACTTATTCAAGAAGTCTAGTAGTAGTAACGTCTCTGTGTAGTAAACAACTGTCAAATCAAATAAAGAAAGTACGCATCAATTATATTTTAACAATTATTATTCTCATTTTTCAAATTTAACTGGATGGATTATAAATAATACATAGAAATACATAAATGAATGTAATTCTCATTTCAAGTAAAATAACGTCTGGATTAAAAATAAATTACGTAACAGAATTCATTTTAGAAAAATTATTTCCACTGAATTGCCCTGCAGCTTTAAATTCAGTTCATTCAGGGTGAAGTGAAAAAGCCACAATATTATATTACTACCGTATTTTCCGCACTATAAGGCGCACTTAAAAGCCTTTAATTTTCTCAAAAAACGACAGTGCGCCTTATAATCCGGAGCGCTTTATATATGGATTCATTCTGGTTGTGTTTACTGACCTCGAAGCGATTTTGTGTGGTACACGGCGCTCTGTCAAAATGTTTGTGGCGGCGGGGCGTG
The DNA here is from genome assembly GCA_032191485.1 of Leptoclinus maculatus. Lineage (NCBI taxonomy): Eukaryota > Metazoa > Chordata > Actinopteri > Perciformes > Stichaeidae > Leptoclinus > Leptoclinus maculatus. The sequence goes on from JAVDOI010000026.1 coordinate 3,873,180, forward strand.
TGTGGGCTCACTGCAGGGGGGGGAGTGGTTCAGGGAAGGGTGCCGAGAAGAGGCTTAATGAGCCGCAGCTGAGATCAATCGGGGGATTGTGTGTTTCTGCCCATATAAACACTAGTAAGGTTGGAGCAGCGAGAGGGTGCGGACAGGAGACACAGGCTGGAAAGGGACTGAGAGGACGACAGATCCCCCCGACGAGTCATACCTGGCGAGTGCGCTCGGAGGCGATGCAGGAGAGCGCACGGCCGTGACCAGCCTGAACGATAAAGTCCTAAATAAAGATAATTAAGAAGTGCGAACGGCGTCTACTCGTGTCATTGTGCTGGGTTGTATTTGGCTTTGTCTGTGGAGCCGGAGGAGCATGCAGGTGGAGCAGCGAGGCGGAGTGAGCGGCTGGCTGCGACGTGGCTCCACGTCGCAGCCAGCCTTGCTCCAGGAAAAATGGTTTAGCTCAACAGGAGCCGAGGTTATAGCTACCACTGAGCTGATGAAACAATCTGGCGATGAGACTGCAGGAAGCCGGGGTATTTGAGCTGACGGTGATGAGGTCTAACTGTTGGCAGGTGAGGAGATGAGCCCCGGTGCCAGATGATTGCGGCCGCGCTCAAGCCACACACACACACACAGACAGAGAACAGAGGGGAGACGAGCTGAGGTCACAGCGGAGCCGTGACATTACGGCTACCGTAGTCAGGAGCGTCGCGGAGTAATACATACTGTGCTTCGCCATAATATTACATATGTTAATATTACGATGCTGTCAAACACAAAGTGAAGCAAACTAATTCGGAGCTTGCCATCATTCCGGGTGGATTAACTAAAGAACTCCAGCCGCTAGATATTGGTGTCAACAGGGCGTTCAAAGTTAAACTGCGAGCTGCGTTGGAGCAGTGGATGACAGAAGGCGAACACACATTCACCAAGACAGGGAGACAGCGCCGGGCGACTTACGCTACTATCTGCCAATGGATCGTGGATGCCTGGGCTAAGGTATCAGTCTCAACTGTGGTCCGAGCTTTCACGAAGGCCGGAATCATCACTGAACTGCCAGGTAACAGCAACGACACTGACTCTGACTCTGATAATGACGAGAGGGATCCGGGCATGCTGGATGCCGTAATCGCAAAGTTTGACTGACTGACTGTTTTGTTTTGCTTAATGCGCCTTATAGTCTGGTGCGCTTTATATATGAAAAAAGATCGAAAATAGACCATTCATTGACAGTGCGCCGTATAATCCAGTGCGCCGTATAGTGCGGAAAATACGGTACTATAATAGTCCTGCTCTGCTCTCTCGATCCTCGTCTCTCCCCCATGTGTCACGGTCTGTGTACATCTCACTCGAGTCAGGAAACTTGTCAGAATGCCCATATTTGATTGGCTGAGCTGCATCACGTGATGTGATTCACAACGCATTGGTCGGTGTTTTTCCTGCACCGCTGAACAAGTGCCGTAAATGCTGGAATAATTCCGCTGCATAAAAAATGCCCTTCAAAATAAAATCACAAAATTTATTTTTTTTTGTCAGGCAAATGCCCGCGACCCACTGAAAAGGGTCCGCGACCCACCAGTTGAGAATCACTGCTGTAGATGACAGAAACTCTAATTTTGAAAAGAACTGCTGAATTCTTTAATGTCATTTTTCAATCCCGAGAGCACCACAAAACAAATTCCTTTAACCTACATTGTATCAGGGCGGAGACAGACATCTCAAAGACAGACTCAATACTTACGCATATAAAACCAAAACCATCATTTATAGCTGGATATCACTTGGGATAAGTGACAGCTTATGTTATAGTTGGTCGTGTAGTTAATTAACAATCATGAATGACATTTTTTTTAAATGTCTAATCCCTCCCTTTCCCCTTTTCCAGTCTGTTTTATACTATAGAGGCAAAAGGCCCAAAAATAAATACTAATACGTTTCATGGCTGAGTCTGATTGGCCGCAGTTCACTATTTCAGCCTGTTCTCATGTCCTTCTCTCGAGGGGTATTATACAGGCTTAGCATAATACCTTTACATGGATTGTGCAGTCATTTATATTCTGAGCCGCTCCACTGAATATTACTGCATAAAACTCAGCTGGGGCTTTTTCTTTTTAAGGGAAATCACGTTAGAGTCCAATAACAATGCAAAAGATTTTCAGCCCATTTTGCACAATCAAATTTTAGATTTGGACGCCCGAAGGCCAACACAAACCAGGTCATCGGACATGAATAGCATTCAATGGACTATAGATGAAAAAACAAAGAAATAAATAAGTCTAAGGGTCAAATATATATGGAAATTATTATTTAGGAATAACCCCTTGAGATGTACCATCTCGTTTTCATGGGGGTGTATTATACAATTATACAAAACAAGCAAAATTAGACAAAACATTTAACAAAAAACAAACATAACAACAAGATAATTAAACAATATGACGAAAAAAATTAAATTAAAATAATAACAAAATATGAAATGATAAGACATACAAAATCAGGAGTTCATACTCAAACAGGGCATGAAAATGTATCTTTCATAGGTTATAGGAAAGCATTCATGTCAGTGATAGCATTAAGTAATAAAGTCATAAGATATAATTATAGAGCTGTCATTATGGACATGCACAACTGATCTTATAATAAGAAGAAGACTTTTGAACAGATGGTTAGATGATATGGACCGAATATTTACAGGACGATTATTCCATTCATAGAATATAATACAATGTGATACGACTGGTATCATCGGACTGACTGAGTGGATGGAGTTCTCTTCAGGACTTTGCAGAGAGCCACGCTGTGGTCTGGATATTTAGTGAGACACGATCACACACACACACACACACACACACACACACACACACACACACACACAGTGAGGAGAGTCTCAGTAAGGCTCTGCTGTGTAGGTGCTGGAGTGCTGAACTCAGCGGACGAGACTTTGAAGTGAAGAATCTCTCAGGCTACCGATGCAGCCGCTCCCTGCTCCTTTAAGCCGAGTTACTGAAGTTGGAGAAACAGAGCTCTGCAGTGAGGGAATAACAGCATATGTTATGTGTTATGCATTTTTATATTGTATTTTCAAATATATAAAAACAGATGAATAAACTGCATCATGTTAACCCACAGCTGATGACGACGGCTCAGGGTGGTTGCAGACTGTCATCGTAATATTAATATAGTTTTCCAGATATATAGCAGTCACAAGAAAACTGTACAACAAAGAATGGTATTTTCCTGAACCATAAAGCAGACTTAGAATTTGGGACAGCACTTGGACTGTGACGGTCCAGTGGAAGCAGACAGTGTTCAGACAATAACACAGACTGAGAAAACCCTCTGATGAACAGGAGGGCTGACATACGGAGGGGGAGAGACAGCACTGTGTGTGAGAGGACAGGAATATAGATGAGACGGGCAAAAACAATCTTCATATAGAAATTGTTCAAAATGATATCAAGGCCATGATGTATTTCGCTAATGTATTGTCTTATTGAATCCCCCCCCCCCCTCACATATAAATCTAAGCATTGAAGAGTAGCATGTACTCTGTTGTCCTCTCTTGTCCTGGCCCTCGTGAGCTGCTTTCGCAATAAGAGCATAGCAACCTGTAGCTCCAGTAAGGATCTAAGGATCTACCCCCCCTTCACATTCTTCAAGTAAATATATGGCTGTGATGTTTTTTACCCACTCCGGTGTTTTGTATTGAATGCGTCGTGTTCAATGAATATTAATGATCTCCAGGAGATCTCGGTGTGATTGCTGCTGTTATGAGAGGTAATTTCCACCCACCCCCCCGCAACATCAGCAGCCCTCTCAGCCACCTCTCCATCGTTTCCCACCAACAGCCCTACAGCCCTACAAGTACTAAAAATTCACAGGGCCCTGCCAATTACATACAAAGGCATCTTGGAGAAAACAGAGAGGTGATGCATAAACAAACAGTGTTTTGTAGAGAGTGCGCCTCTTCAAAGGCGCATTACAACGCCCACCTCCTGTTGAGATGTGACAACAAAGAATGCAAGGTGCTGCTTTTTGTTTTATTTTGGGCAGGGAATAAGCCCAAGGATTTAAAGTGTTTGGATCTCAGAAAAATAAGTTTAGTCTGACTTTAACTTGCCTCCACTAAAAGTCTATTAGAAGGTAGGTGTGCGACAATTGTCAACATCGATACTGTTAGAGCCAAATATGGTGTTGTAAATACAAATGTTATTCTCTGTGTATACATTGGGTGGCGCTGTACTAATGTCCTGGGCTCAGGTATATACGTAGGTCCTGAAATCACCGTCGTTGTCAGGTAACTGTTTCATGTGTTTATGCAAATGCTGCGTTTAATGTCGGTGGAAAGAACTGGACTGGTTTTACGTTGTTCCACGCTGAAGGAAATACTCTCATTCTACAAACTTGTCTGTGGATGATGTACCTAATGCAACGCACATCAATTGTAACTAAAGTAATTAGACTTACAACCAGCGCGTCAACCAGGTCACTCCAGAGGGAACGACACCTCAGTAGCTTACAGTACAAGACTGGGCTTCTTTAACAGATACCGTATAAACGACATCATCTTTAAAATACACTTTTATTTTGAAATACCCATGGCACGTCTGTTTCACCGTTTCTGTCATAGAGCCTGCTTCTTAAACTTGTAAACAGTGCTAGCGGTGCTAGCGGCATGATGTTAGCCAGCTTGCGGTTCGAGAGAGAACCAGAGACAGCATGCGTGAGAAGGGGAGTAACAGTAACATTATAGCTGTCAGCGTAGCAGTGCAGTGTGTGTAACAAATACTACAACTGTTCAAGACCCAGGCCAAGTTCCTATGTCTTGCTTGCTCCTGGCTGTTCCCACATGCTTGTGAAACACACTAAAACGTACGAGAACTGTCAGCCGCTGACAGCCTCACAGTTGTTGTCCATGATCACTGTAACGGATGCCCTCGCAGGTATTATTTTTATATCATGCTCCTGTTACGATCAAAATCATGCTCCGGTGATGGGCTTTGTAATCACTTATGAGCAAACTGTCAGGAAGACTGTTTAGAAGAAAGACCGTATGAATGAACCCAACAGCAGGTGGAACAGTAAGTGTTCCCTATGTGGTACTGAGTCCTTATTTGTTAGGCTTTACAATGCTGCAGCAGAATTATCCGAAACGTAAAAGGCAAAATGATGAACCATTTATGGTGTAAAAACAAATTACAGCAAATACATGTGTATCTAAAAGTGTTTAAACACTACTAGACCAAAGCAGATGGATGTAGATATCGCACACAGAACTACCTCTGCAACCCAGCAGAACTGAGTCATCGCTGCATAGATTTTTCTGTTAAATGTCACTCTCAGTATTTCTCCCTGGGTGCTGCAGCTATGAGTCTAAAAACAAACCCCACAGCACCAATAAGAACGTGTTCCTCACTGACTCATCTGTTTGAGCAACTTAAATCAGCTTTAAAACTGCCACCCACTGGTGGGCTCCTTTATCAGCGGTGCCGGCCTCCTGGGTGTCTGCGACTGTAGCCTCTTCAGAATAAACTGTGTGCATCGTTAAAGGGGTCAAATCGATGAGAGCTATTTTGGATGTGCCTTGTCTACAAAGAGTGCCCTACAGAGTGGCCTTCAGACTGAGGTTAGGTATTGCTCTGGTGAGGTTAGGTATTGTTCTGGGGCATTTTGGACAGCAGAGCCAGGGGACTTCTTTTAACGCTGAAACAAGTCTTGATGCATTCGGCTTATGTTTAAGGATGTGAGCAGACGATGTCTGTCAGTAAGGCCACCAAAGACAAGTACAAAACAAAGGGTTAATTCATCTCTTGATCTCAAAGCTAGGGTTGGTAATCTTGAGAAACTACCAAACAAAGTACAGCTGAGGCTGATGGGAATGGCATTGGACCTACTGGTGGCGCTAGATATCAAGTCAGGGGGGGGGGGTGTTACCAAAGAAATTACAGTTCATCCTGTGGGGACTATGTCACAGGAAGTCATCCAATAGTTGTTGAAGCCTGACACTGTCCCTCACAAACAAGGCAGTGATCTTCAGAGCGGCCAACTGTTATCATCATTTCCTCTAGAACTGGAGGATTTGGACGAAACATGCTGTTGGTGACACTTCAAGTACTATGGAATATGGAGTGAAAGACAAGTGAATAAAAGCAAGACATTCATTTACTTATATCATTCACTAGCAAGGACCAAACCATCAACTGAATGCGTTTAACGATTTTATTTGTCATACATGGATGAAAGAGGATCGTTCGTTGCTTCCGTCGGTCGGTCGGATGGGTTGTGGGGAGCTACGTCGGAGGATCCGCCGTGGCGCCCGGGCACGACGAACCCCCAAAAACCCTGATTATTTGAGATGTGATTGAGCGGCTTGAAGATCTTTGAGATCTGAGCGGAGGTAAGCTTGCGAGGACCAGCGGCCATGGATGAGGTGTTCTAGGATGCCATTATGGGGTGCTGAGGTAGCGGATCCAATTCTCCGTGTCCGGAGTACGAGGTGGGAGAAATGACGGATGCCGGACGAGGAGAGTATGTGGCGGAAGTGCTGGTGGAACCAGAATCTGGTAGCTACTTCGCCGGATTCTGAGATGAAGAGTGGAGCTGTTGGCGATAGGCTCTGGGATTTTCGAAACTGGAAGTATGAGGAAAGGGTCTCGAATGGACTCTGTGGTGACTGTATCTTAAAGTAAAAGACGGGCATAGGTCGGCCTGATTGGTTAGTTTTGTTTGCTTTAAGTAGAATGTCACGGTGTCTTCTGAAAGATAGGATAAGTCAGATAACCAAATAAGGCCAGGGAGAACATGGCTTCCAAGGTTAAGGCAACATGCGGATTGCTGTATCTGGAATGGATAGTAATGATGCATACGGACGGCAGGTCAAAAGTGAGGGGGAGGCGATGAGGACCTTGTGTGGGCTCTTTCTTTGATAGACCTTTGAGGAGCGAGGCTAATTGGGAATGATTTGAGGACGAGCATGGGTTTCCGGTTAAGAATATGCAGAAGAAGTTTATGCCGCTACAGTAAACTTTGATAGTAGGCGTTTTGATGGCCACCATGGAATGAGCAGAGGTGACGAAACATGTCATGGAAACCAGATCGAACGACCAGATGGAGGAACCGGCGTCGGATGGGTGTCTGCATGAAGGGCCAAGCTCTGAACCTCTGAAGTGCAAAACGAGAAAGGGAGTCAGCGATAGTATTAGAATGCCCGGGAATATGAGCGGCACGGAGGAGGTAATTGTGTGTGAATGAATGCCAGGTTAGACGGCGAATGAACGGCATGATGGATGGCGCGTTGGGACGTCCTTTGTTGATTATGTCAACTGCTGGGAGGTTGTCGGAGTGAATGAGGATGGACTTGCGAGACCATTCGTGGTCCCACAGAATGGCCGCGGCTATGATGGGGTAGATCTCGAAGAGTGCGGAGGAAGTTACTAGGCAATCTCTCACTAGCTCAGGGCCATTTTGCTGCGAACCATCTTCCATTGTAGAAACCCCCAAAACCAACAGAAGGAGCAGCATCCGTGTACGAATGTAATTTGTGTGCGTGTGTTAATTTGTCATCGTAGAAAAAGTAATCTCGTTCCAATTGGAGAGAAGGTTCAGCCAGAGATGGCGTTCGGAGCGGCTTGAACTGTCCAGTGAGATGAAGTCCAAGAGAGATGGGACGGATGCGGCTATTGCTAGGAGGTAAAAGATGAATGATCTCCCCTAAGGGACGATGTGTAGGGCGAAGTTAATGTGGCCCAAGAGGGAAAAAAGTTGGCGTAGTGTGTGGTAAGGAGGAAGTTTGAGATTAGAAGGCTGATGCGGTTGAGTTTTTCGGTTGGTAGTGAAGCCTCAAACGACTTGGTGTTGAGAGTGATTCTGAGAAATTCAATGGATGTGGATGGTCCCATTGTTGGCCAAGGCAACTTGCTGTGGTTGCTGAAAGTAAACGGCGGAGGGTGTACTGGCGTCACTGCTGGGTGTCCCGGCTAAGGTGACTTGTTGTGGTTGCTGGGAGTAGGAGGCGGTGGGCACTGGCATCCCGGTGCCGGGTCCCTTGGCTAGGGCGACTGCTGTGGTAGCTTGAAGTAAGTGGCGGGGGGCACTGGCATCCCGGTGCCGGGTGTCCCGGCTAGGGCGACTGCTGTGGTCGCTTGAAGTAAGTGGCGGGGGGCACTGGCACCTCGGTACCGGGTGCCCTGGCATCTCGGTGCCGGGGGCGCTGGCATCTCGGTGCCGGGGGCGCTGGCATCTCGGTGCCGGGTGCCCTGGCATCTCGGTGCCAGTTGCCCTGGCTAGAAAGGGCTGATGTAGTAGGCAGCGGACGTTAAGGTTCTCCTGCCAGGTTTGGCTGATGTGACTGCTTGGAATGGAGAACTGGGGTCACAGGCATCCTGGTGCCGGGTTCCCGTCCCACTCGCTGCTACCATGGAGCAGTCGCTAGGGACATGGGAATCTGTATGACCGATGAATGAGCAGGAACAGTTTTCTTGAATGAGTGTTTAAGAGTTTAAAACTTGTAATCTACGATGAGTGTTGTAGACAGCTTGGTAGCTATGCTCGTTAAACGTGACTGAATGGACGGTTTTCAATTGTCCAGGGATGACCACGAATTGCTGCGGACGCCATACGTTTCTGTATCGTCGTGCCAGCTTACGTAGCCACACTGTGTAGGTTATATTTATACGTGCATCTGTTATGTAACAGCAATGGTACGAATTGAATGAGTGAGGAACAATTGGATTGGAGTCGAGACGAATGGCACGGTAGATTAATGGTTCCATTAAACGAGTGGGGACCTATCGAATCGAAGTCGACTCGAGAGATGTTTGGATGGCATTTTGACTTAATGAGATAATGAGCTTCAAGTCGAAATGGCTGCGACGACCTGTTGTATATCATTGTGCGGAGAATTTAAACTACGCTTGATGGTATTACTTACTGCGATGGCACTTAATGAACGAGCGAGGACAAATTAAATCGAACGTGAGTCGAGACGTGTCATTTTTGACTCCTTGCAATTTAGATTAAAGTTGCAATCTGCTAACAACGTGCTACGAGGGTGTCATATATTATGCTTGGAGCATTAACATGATGCGTTGATAGTGTTACGGTGATGGAGTCGGGGGAACTGCGGCGGTGTTTTTCATATTTTGAAAGAACTCGTCCCCTTTTGCTGATGAAGAATGAACTGGAGTGCGTTGACGTTTTGTCGGGTGAACTGTGGTAGTTCTGCCGGTTATGAAGGGACGAACCGGGCAGGATGAAGACTTTGGAAAGGAACTTTGTGAGTGCTTGCTGGACTCGGTTGCTTCTCTGGTGAGGAAAGCGGTGTCTGGATCATGGAGACGCCGTTGGAGTTTTCGGATCTTGTGGAATCCTGGGGACTTTGGAGTGGTTCATACTGGTCCCTTCTAAAGAGTTCGTCGTCGTCGGAAGGGGAAAGAGCGATGGCATCCATGGTGGGAGCTAGGTAAGTAAGTGATCGTTAGTAGAGTACTTATATTCTGACTGTTCGATCTTGTGTTACCTGCCCTCGGTCCTGGTTTGGAATGCGTAAACAGGACAGGAAGAGTGGGTTAGGGAGGTATTTATAGGAATACCGGAAGATGCGTGTTAGAGGTGTGGTCCTGCTCCTGAAACTCCGCTAATTAGCTTCAAATATGGTTACAGAAACTCCAACAATTCCACAGGGATTATTATTATTATATATACATTTGAGTTAATTTGATTTTCCTCTTAATTAACTCATCCCAGTCAAAACGTAGGACGTTCTTCTGAACTTTAAAACTTGGTAAAAAACTGATCCGTCATCAGTTTAAAAATCTCACTAATGATCCATCAAGCTGCTGCTGATCCTCACTTGTTTTAATAGGGCACCTCATCAAGAACAAAGACAAACCTCCCATTAAAAAGATTTCATGATGCATCACACCAGTTTTCATTAGTGGAGTTTGTGTGAAAGGTTTGGCTTGAATATCTTTCCTCACATCTCACTTGTACAAAGTCTTAACTTGGATTATAAAGGTTCTTTGGTTAATGCGTACAATTGATCCTTTTCATATAGTTAAATCTAACATCTTATACCAGTCTGAGCTACAGAAGATAAATCTTCTATTGATTACCTCTTCACACTTGTTGGGTGTACAATAGTATACATGTCGTAGTCTTTAATTCATCTCCACATCTGTCTCAAAAGAAGAAATGTCATATTTCATAGTTCTTAAACAGTTATATAACTGACAGCAAGAGCAGGTGGTTATGTGGGGAACATGAATCATGTACTGTAGAGCTTTTAAACTGCATGTAACTGCATTCATACAGACTTGTCAGGTTGTTAAAAAACTCTGGAAGATCAATCTTTAAATAGGTTTTCAGCTCCAGCTGAAGCTTTTAATAAAACATACCAATTTAGGGGAAGTTATGTCAGAAGAACTTTGATTCCAATGCTGTTATTTCTACACTTTCTTTCTAATAAGTTTAGGTCTGTATCTCCCACTCATTTGCATTATATATTAATTTGTTAATATTCTTTATTATGTTATGTTTTGGGGTTGTCCGTCCGTTCAGTCCACTCTCAGGAACACCTTGAGGAGTTTCTTATAATTTGGCACAAACATCCACCTGGACCCAATCATTAACTAACTCATTATATTTTAGAGGTGAACGGTCACTGTGACCTCACGTCCGTCCCAATCTCGTGATATCTTGAGCAAATTTCTTCAGATTTGGCACAAACATCCACCCGGACTCAAGGATGAACAGATTTTGGAGGACATAGGTCACTGTGACCTCACGAAGCACCTTTTTGGCCATAACTCAAGAATTCATGTGCTAATTATAACAATTTCACACACATGTCTGAAAGGATATGAAATGAAACATGAAAATGTGTTGACATTTTGGACAGACGTGGATGTAAACTGCAACAGGACGTGTTGGCGGAGACATACAACCATGAGGCGGTCATAGTTTATCATTCAGACTGTAAACTTTTTAAAATGTTGAGGCATTCTCAGACTTTGTCGAGCATGACCAGCGTCCAAACATATGTCATTTAACAATGGAATATATGAATAATGAAATAAATAAATTGAGTCAAACCAAATCTGGTGTTAAATGTTCTACCTGTAATAATCTGTATAAACAGGCTGTGCCTAGTATTCCAGCTGGAGGCCTGCCTAACATGTGTTTGACCCACATGTTGCTCTCTTAGCACACTGGGCTCATTACTAACGTAAAGTGGAGAAAACGTGGAGAAGACCAGCGAACCATGCTGAGCAGAAAATCAGGACACCAAATAATCTGAGACGTTATATGTCGAAGCATTTTAGATTTGTCATTATAGATGGAAAATCATGGAGGAAGGCAGGGCTGTTTTCTGACTTTGTAAAACACAACTGCACTACCGTAACGTTAGCTTGTCTTTCCAGAGAATCGGTGGAGGCACAGAATTAATGCAATATGGTCAGACATAATTTACTTGCATTGTAGCACTGTATTATCTTCATGTCATTAACTTTGATGAATGTCCTTGTTCAATCAATCTGTTCATTCACTACGGCTTTGCCTTTTACAAGAGTCCTGCACAATTCCCCACATAAGTACCTTTCTTTCTCTCTCTGTGTCAAACACAGACCACACATACATTTATACATTTAACAATCAACAACCCTTTGTGTTGGCCACACATAGCCGTGCATGTTGAGAAGGCCAGGCGTCACTCTGATTGATCCTGACAGCTAGTGGGTGCTGCGCCACACCGCCACATTGCCAGATCTAATCCCACACGAGTCTAATTTGACGAGGAAATGTGAATAAGGGCTCTCATGAGAGTCGGTCCCCCTGAGAGCCTTCCTGGCTGCCAGACAAAAATAAACTAGAGGTGGCTGGTGATATCTAGACATCGTGTTTACTTTATACAAACGCACCATTTATCCATCGTTACCACATTGAATTGTATATTAGGTACATATATATGAAATGTAACCTCTGCATTTAACCCATCCCTAGCATATTGGGAGCAGTGGGTTGCTGAGAAGCGGATGACCCTCTCTACCCCATGAGCCACGGCCGCCCCACTAATGTAGCTGTAATCCCAAACTCCAGCATTACGTAGTTAGCTAATAGTATGCTTACTCTTGGCCTTGGATGTAAGCAAACGCTTAGTTACTACTGTAGATGTTTAGCTAACTGGCTAACTATCTAACTAACTAACTTTGTTGACTGTTTGAGGGATACATTTGCATATGCACCTTGATTTCTCCAATACAACATACATGTTAGCTCTGAATTATCTGGCTTTACTGGAGCTAACGTTAGCAGAGTGTGTTAGCAAATCCTTAACTCCATGCTTTGCTAACTAAGGTATACTGAATGTATACACGTGCTGCTTTAGCTTTTTAATGATTTGTCATTGTCATCATCCATTTTCCTGCTGTTATGATTTAAAAGAAAGCCAGACTATACTGCCATTTAAACATTTAACAGCGTCACTGCTCATCGCTTTGATGTGAATTGACTGTGAACCTTCTTGAAATAAAACTTCACACAATTTCACATTGGTATGCTTTCTTTTCATAATCCTAGTATAGACAGTGACTCAATACTACTCAATGCACACAGAAGGATTCACAAATGTATTTTTGGATTTATATATAGATAACTATTATTGTGTCCATTGAAAAATGTTTTTGTGTAGAGTTATAGTTGTATATATTGCTGTATATAAATGTGTGAACTTAATCACATTTGAGTGTGTTTTTTTTTAACTAACCTGACGTCACACGACACTTACAAATACAGGCTGATCATGTCTCCTCTAGGCGGCAGCCTCCAGGTCTGAAGAGTGAAGCCAATGCTGAAGTCTCTTAAAGCTGCATTCTCTCTAGTGTCCACCAGGGGGCGACTCCTCTGGTTGTATAGAAGTCTATGAGAAAATGACTCTACTTCTCTCTTGATTTATTACCTCAGTAAACATTGTAAACATGAGTTTATGGTCTCAATCTGTAGTTTCAAGTCTTCTTCAATACAACATGATGTTCATTTAGTAAATTATGGTCCATTTAGAGTCAAAAATGTGAAATGTATAATGTGTTTGGTGTAGCTGTTAAACAGTCAGCAGTCCACATCTTCCTCCACAGCTGTTTGCTGATACAGTTGTTTTATTCATTTCAATTATTTGGCGTATTCGTCAAGAATTGCTAATTAGATATCATAACTATTATTTGAGCTGCAGAAGCCATATATGAATAACTGTGTATTCATGGGCAAACTCAATGATAGCCTTCCTTTAAGTCTTCCTCCTGGGCAGCTTTGGAAGCTGCAAATATTCTCTTATAGAAGGCCGATCTTTAATGGATCAAATAGATCAACATTAAAGAACCCCTCCGGCTGCAGGCCAGTGCACCATTTATTTCCATTGCCGCTGTGTGTGTGTGTGTGTGTGTGTGTGTATGAGTGCATGCATCTATTACCCCATGCATGTGTGTAGGCAGTAAAGAACCGAGTGACCACAGAACAGAGCAGCAGAAAGTTTAGCCACCAGCGGTTTTGATTGGCGGACCCCCATCCCTCTAAGACCTCCCTCCATTACACCACACAACAACAAACACACACTCCCTCTCTATATACCAGAGGGTGATGTATATACTGTGTATATATCTCTCTTCATTTGAAGTTCACTCCAGTTGCATGGCAGTAACAAAAAGGCACACTTGAATAGCATAGAATGGATGTGTTAACATCCTGCAGCAGAGTTAGCGTTGCATCTGTTCTTTTCCCCCTCCCTCTGCCTTTCTCTTCGCTGCTCATATTAAAATCCTGAGCGAGCCTCTCCGTGTGATGGTTTATTTTCAGCACAGGGGACAGAAGGACACACACACACACACACACACACACACACACACACACACACTCACTGGAATAAGGAAAAAACACTGTTCTTCCACTCAGCAGCTTGTTTGGTGCTGAGCGTCAAAGTGAAATGCCACAGAGGAACGTCTTGTCACTCCGGTCCCTGCAACGTGGAGGGACATGACGGCTGCCTACACAGAAACTTGAGGGATGAAATCATGTTTCTGCTTTCTTGACAGGCGCGTTCGTGCTAATGAAACAACTCGCTACTGCAGACGTAACGGGCGTTGACGACACATTTCTGCATACACCATGCCACCACACCTTTACCTCTATGTATTTAAGGAAAGAAATGATCCCTAGATGCTCTTAACGGCTATGGTTCATCAATCTGTGATGCTGAAGTCACTTCAGGGCTTGCTTTGCATTTCAGCTGTTGGCTGTTAAGTGGAGGTGGAGGGAGCGATAGCAGGAGCATAGTAACAGCATTTATTTTCCCGAAGAGTGAAATAAATGTTGTGGCTGCATTGAATTTACATCTATTTCGACTTTGACGCTGCAGAAATTGGTTTCTCTCACTGCTCTGCTGTGAATGTAATCGTGCTTGTGGCAAACAGATGTAGAAGTCCTTTATCTTGGATTCTGAGGGACTGACATCAAAATCAGACGTTTATTGATGGTTTCACTGGCAAACAAATACTGTCATGTCAAAATGAATTGATGCTTCCAACAGCATCACGTCTATCTTTGGCGAGATATCCACCAGAAGAGTAGAAACATAAAAAACAAAGTACATTATCAAAATAAAAGTTGTTTCGGTGGAGTATATTAACACTAACTGCTGCGTGAACACACCATGAATACAGAGTAAGATGAAAAGATAGAGGCCACTCACATGTATGGAGCAAACAAGGATGCAGTTAGCCTAGCTTAGCATAAAGAGTGGAAGCAGAGTGTGTACAAAATGTGCCCACCAGTACCTCTGAAGCTCACAAATGAATTGTTTCAGAACAATTTCGTGACGAACAACAATGTTTCCATCCACCAAGCTAATTTATAATAATTCTATTTAGTGTCAGATATGGTTGATGAGGACAGGTTTTAGTAAAAGTCCTCGTCCAGGCTTAACGAAAAACCTGCCAAAACCTGTCACTCACTGCACTCCATGAAGTCACTTCACCCAGTGCTTTGTCGCTAACATCTTCCTTCAGCACATCCATCAACTCCCATCATTTAAATAAACAAACAGCAGTTAATTAGTGAGCTTAAAAGTTGTTGTTCGCTGTATTTTTTAACCTTGGAGAGAGCTCGAATTTTCCTTCTGCTTCCAGTCTTTATGCTAAGCTAAGCTAAGCTAATTGCCTCTTGACTCCAGTCTCGTTCTTACCACACACAATATGAGAGCAAAATCAATCTTCTCATCAAACTCTCGAAAAACATCTTGTATACATATATCCTTAAATGTTGGATTTCATTTCATTTTGTGATTTTTTAACAAGGAAAAGAAAGAACAATAACTGACAGCTCAGTGGGCAAAAGGTTGAGGTATTAATGAGCTTTTAGGCTGAAATGTAAGATGGGGAGCATTGTTCGAAGTATCGTTAAGGCCGTTTCACGCAGTCAAGGTGGGAAATTGTACCAAAAACAATGACAAGGCTTGGGTTTAGTCAGGGGACTGAGTCGGCTTCTAAAGGTTTACTCTGGTCTGGGTGTTTGGTGGGAATGCCTATCATAACCGAACAGAACCGGGCTTTGCTGACTCTTTGAAGGGATTTCAAACCTTGAGTGTTCCTCTCATGACCGCACATATCCCCTTTAAAGCTACGTACGCACCCTAACAACACCCCGACTGGTACACAATACAAAGCATGTTTAACATAATACCCACTTCAACACAAACTGCTCTTTTGTTTCTGCAGAAATGGAATTTGAAATGACTCTGTGTCATGTGCAGCTGCTATATGCCAGTTTGTTTTTCATTATGCTAATGCCGTATCAGTTTTCTGCAGCACCACCACAGACCTCCTGCTCTGGTTGACTGCAAAGCTGCTGCCGTTGGGAGCAGGTAGCTCATTTACAAGTCAGAAGAATCCCCTGACATCTTCTAGTGAAAAGAAGAGAAGTAAATATGCAGAATGTGTTCCTCTGTTGGGTGCTGTTGGCTTGGCATATATCAGCAGTGCACAGGGTTTCTTTCTGAACCACTGAAGGTTTCACAGAAGCACATTGAAGGAGGGGAAAGAGCATCTCACAGACCTGTATTACCTTGAATACATGTGGGTGGCGTATTTCTTTATTGATTTAGGTGTAAAGAAATGTTAAGATGAAGTAAAAGCTGCACTAATCTCTTTTTTTTTTCACCACCATCCCGAAAAATCTTTGTTATTGTGGTTATTTGTTATTGTGGTTATTTGTTATTGTGGTTATTTGCATAGAAACACGCAATTCAAATGATTAGGAACTAAAAGATTGCATTTCTATTGATAAAAACATATTGTCATGATTAGTTTTAATGATGTATAATAAGCTGCTTAGAGCTATATATATAGTGTTAAGAAGTTAAATGGCTCATAATTCATGTTGTGAAAACATCTCCTTCAAACAACTGAATTTATACAAGTTTCTTTCCAAAAACTAAACTTTACAAGAACACTTGTCCAAAACTGATTTTTATATAATGCAAGTCAATGCCACCTCCATTACCGTTAGCTGTTAGCTGTTAGCTGGTCATGGCCGATCAGTCGATGTCTGCCCCTAGTGGCAAAAAACAAACCAATGAAAATCACTTGATGCAGCTTTAATAGAGTTCTGGCGTCTCATTGAACAGTAACTTAATGAGATGATTAAAAGTACAGCAGCAGACCTTGGTCTAACGTTCACCCACCAAACGACAAACAAACCCGATAAGAACAGAACAGGAAACAAACCTGAGCCAGCGCTCATCAAGAGCTCCTTCTTTCACTTTCCTGTTATCGCCTGTTTCCCACAGCCATGTTACTTATACATGACTCATTTTAAATGATTTATTACACTTTTAAATGAAATAATGTTTCTGAGTTTCTCTGTTCAGTGGCAGCAGGAATACGAATGTGCTTTTTCCTTTCAGGCGTTGGCCTGAATGTAAAGATGTGTGACAGTCTTACGTAACGCTGCACTGATGCTGCAGTGACTTTAGTGCTGCATTATGATTCTCTGCTCAGTCAACTACAGACACTCCTGCTCTCCGCCAGGAGAACATCAACAGTAGCCGACCTCTTGTAATTTGCCCGTCTCTCTGTCCCTTCAGTCACTTTACTGGACTTGCTCTCAGTCTCTCCGACCCTCTCATCCTCACTCTCTACATCCTATCCATACATTGTTCTGCCAGTCTCACTTTTTCACATTTCATTTTCTTCTCCTTCATTCTGTCCTTCTTGCTCTCTTTTTTTTTAACAACAGTAGATTGCCTTTGACAAGATAGGAATAGGGTTGTATTTCACTGGATGGAACGCACACACACACACACACACACACACACATTTATGACATTGTATACCCGCAGAGGAAATGATAAATAATGAACACTGTCGATGCCACTGTGTGTTGATATCTCGTCCTGTCCTTTCCCCGCAGGAAAGCGACAGGTTTTAACATTTTCCAACACAAAGCTAGAGACGCTGTGCTGACAACTGGATTGCACAGCTGGAAGGGTCCAGTGTGAGCTCAGCAGGCGATGACCTGCAGCAGGCTGACGCTGTACAGGTCGACACCACAAGTCGACTTCCACAGCTTGTTGCTGGTCCGTGACTCACACACTCCCTTCATTTCCTGTTCCTGCTGTCGCCTCTCCTGACTCGCTGCCTCACTCGTTAAGTCTCTTATTAACTCGTTCACTTTCCTAACCCTTTCTACAATATTCTCAAATACATCAGATAGACCTTTATTTTTTTATTTTCCCTTTGCTTAAATAGAAGTTTTCTTAAAATGTGTCAGTTTGTGCTGTTCTTTGTTCTGCAGGCACTTAATCTGTCTCGATAAATACAGGACAAGGTCAACGTCCTCAACGCCATCTCCATCAGTAGGCAAGGCTGCTTTATTTGGCACCTTTTCATCACATTCAAAGTGCTTTACTGAATAAAAAAAAGACAGTCAAGTATTTTTAATTAAAAAGTACAGACAAGAAATACAAAAGGACAGAACCTCATCATCCAGTAAATATGAAGGCTAAACTGATAGTTTGAAGCCATTATAGGGGAGAGTCGGCCGTGTAACAGAGGCTTTAGCTTTGGGTTGGGGCTCGTCTTACAGTATATAATGATGGAGGACCAGGTCTGTGCTGCATGATAACAGAACGCTGCTGCAGCGTGTTTTCTGCTAACTCTTGGTACAGCCGGTGGGCCAGATGTCCTGAGGACCCTACAGGGGTCTTCAATGTTTTTCAGGCCAAGGACCCCCAAACTGATAGAGATGGAGCAGGGACCCCCGACTATATATATTGTATAACATTGTGTTTTATATTAAACTGGGCCTAGTGCCATGTATAAACATACCTCTTTATTGTGCATTCAATACTAAGCTTTTCAAATAATACACAGGTTCATATATTCATGTGTATTGCGACCTTGCATAGAACTGAGTAAGATATGCACGTGCAACACACGTGACAACACTGTTCCACGTGAAAGCCATCGAACCTCAGAATGGTACAGTAGCGCAGTGTGTCCTTCTCTCTCAGCAGCACAGAGATTAGAGAAGAGACGCGTTTGCAAAGCACTCTTCTTGACTATATTGACAACTTTCCCGACCGAGTCCATGACATCTGACAATTCAGCACTCATGTCTTTGGCAACAAGTGCCTCCCTGTGTAGCATGCAGTGCGTCCAAATCACTTGCGGAGCCACATCCTTTACAAGCACCATTAGTCCACTTTTTAAACCAGCCATGGCTCTTGCACCGTCGGTGCACAGCGCAATACATTTTGCCCATAAAATGTAATTTTCTCTGAAAAAAACATCAATCACTTTGAAGGTTTCAGAACTACTTGTGCATTCAGGAAGCCGCTTACAAAAGAAAAATTCCTCCTGCATTTCATTTTGATCGACAAAGCGCACAAACGCCAGAAGCTGGGCGTCCTTTGACACATCTGTTGATTCATCCAATTGTAATGCAAATGCATCTGCCAACCTCAGCTTCTCTATCGGTTGCAGCCTCACATCAGATGCCATCTCGTCAATACGGCGAGCAATGGTTGTGTCCGACACTGGAATAGTTTTTATTAATGTCAATATCATTCAATATCAGCTGCTACATCAGCAGCAGGTGCCGCCTCGCCACTTGCATTTGTAACGGTGGTTTCTGAGGTGGAGGGTATCTCTCTTGTGCTTGTGGAGTTTTTTGGTCGAGTTACAAAACGATCCATTTTCGCTCATAACAATGTCCATACACTTAATAATACATAATAATACACTGGCCTCAGTAGTTGGCTGTTGTGGATAGGAGCTGCAGTGTTTTAGCCAGGAATATTTTGCAAAAATGATGTAACATGCGGCCTCGTGATTGGCACAGCAGCGATAGGGGCGGGTCCTCCTCTTTGTGTGCAGGAGGCCTGGAGGGACAGGTCCAGGTAGTGAACCAGAGCCCAGCTTGAGAGAGCTCCTGCCTCCATTTATCCATTCGTTACAATATGTCGGATTCATGTTAATGTGTATTTAAAGACATTTAAATTTGTGAGGAAAAAATTGGGGGGAAAAATATATGAAAAAATGTCTAATCAACCAAAAATGTCACGACCCCCTGCAGTACCCCCGCGGACCCCCTAGTTGCTGAAGAGCTTTTTTTGGACAGACCATTGCAGTAATCCAATCTAGTGGAAATAAAGAGGCGGGAAAGCCTCACTAGGTCTTGTTTGGACATTATTCCTCTGATTTTTCAGTCTTTTTGGACATTCTTTAGGTGGGAGTAAGCTGACGATGTTAAGGTTTTTAAATTTAAATCTGGTCAGGGCAACACCAATCTTTCTGGCTTGATTCTTAGTTATGAGAGACGGGGATCAAGGTGAGAGCCGATCCTGTCTGTGTTTCTCTCTGTGCTCCAAAGACAATCATCTCGGTCTCATCTCTGTTTAGTTTCCTCCATCACTCATGCCTCTGCTGTAGGCTTCTCTATGCTTTTCTTCTGCCATCACACTCCATCCATAATCATTAGCGCACGGTGCTCAGAGCTCAACTTCAAGGCTCCCACGGCGCCAACAAGTTGTCATGAAAGAAATTCTGTCCTGTTATTGATTGCCGTATTACAAGATGGAGTTGTCTTGTTTTCTCCACCAAAAACCTCAAAGAGGGCTAATTAAGACGTGAAGTCACTTCTGTGAGTCCGACACATGAAACAGCAGCAATGTAACGCTAATGAGGAAACTCATGAAACTCTCACTCCACCAATCTGTAGCTACAGTTTGGATCATATCACAAATACTCATCAGAATCTGTGTGAAAAGTTCTAGAAATCATCAGACGCATTCACAGAGAGCCTTGGTTGACCTCTCCGTCTCTTGTTTACCTGGGCCGCAGTACAACGACCAAAATACTGCAAACAAACATATCAGGAGGGATAAACAGGACATGTGTAATAAGATCTCACAGTGAAATCAATACTGCATCTCTTTGTACTGACACAACTCTATTGTCAACCTGCATGTCTGTCAGCAGCTGAACAGCTGGATGTTTAAATCAGTGGCTTCACTAACTGAGACAACTGAAGTGCTAGTGTAAGTTCAGACAGGAAGACTATACTATGCCTAAGCCCATAGTTTGTTTCTCATACATGTGCCCATCACTCCTCATGCATGCACGATCATTATTTCCTTGATGTCATCGTTCGGGGCTGTCAATCATGACATCAGCTGTTCTGATCAGCTGGTCTCTCTAGCCAATAGACACAACGAAACAAGGACATGGTTAGCCTATCATCTTGCTGCTGTCTCTTTTAAATACGATTGTCTCTCTACCTTCAGTACGTTAATGCTGCTGTTACGCAACCCTCCGCCTCTCCATCTCCACCCAATCTTCATCAGATTCATCATCTTCATCAACTCATCAGTCTATCAGCCTCATCAGCCACCATCACCACCAGTGTCTGGACTCAACGGGGGGGTTTATTTTGTTGCCGCTCAGGGCAATCACAACTCCATCACAAACCTCCTCGTCGAGTTCAAGCGCCAAAGAATTTCCGTGTAACTCATTAACGCATCATCCGTCATAATAAATGTTAACTACTAATCATCCACTTGTCTCTCCTGATTGAGATATATTTTTGGATCCCGTTTGAATTGAGCCATGAATTACACATACGATGTTTGCACATTTTACAAGATAACTTTCAAGTCAAGTAAGTCGCGTTTTGTCTTAAAACTGCACCCAAAAGCAGTGGTAGGCCGTCAGGGCCTGCAAAGCCTTCTCTGCTGGCCTAAACAGAATCACAAAGTTATAGCTATTTTATAATTTAATAATTTTTCTTAAATACACTACAATGTATTGTAATTTATAAAAATATTTTTCCCATTATCTTATTTTCTCATTGCACAGCTACTGTCTTCCTCAGTTGCTCTGCTTCCAGTGCAGCTTGTTTTAAGTAGAGCTTTTATCCAATCAGATTTCACCTCTGTGTCTCTAGGTAAGAAGAGAGGCCCGAGGCCTGCAGACTCACAAGTGCATCCATGTGCAGTTTAAGACCTCTGTCCTTTTACACTTGTACATTGGTCTTTGCACAGGTTTATAGGTGCACTTCTTGTTTTTAATTTACATCTGTATCGGTTAACGTGCATGTCTGTGCTTGTGTTTGATCTGAGTCCGGAGCTGGCACGGACCCACTCTCGTCTGTTTCTGTGGCCCAGCCAGTGTCTCCCTTCCCTGGGGTTTGCGTGGCCGCGTGCAGGTCCTGGTAGCCCTGGAGGCCTGGCCCTCAGCCAGCTGCACTGAAATATATAGAGCTACAAACTCACCAGAACAGGTTGTCCTGGGGGATTACGCTGTGTGTATGACTGTGTGTTTCAATTGAGTGTAAATGGAGAATGTATACTAACTGCCATAGGCTTGTGTTTTCCTGCATGGAGGCTGATTTCCCCTACAGACATTACACCGTGGCAGCACTGGTACACAGTATACACTCTCTATCACATGAGGTAATGGAAGTAATCTCTAGTCGTGGACAGGTTGAGTTATTGCTTTAAATGCAGACCTAGACAATCAAAATTGACTGCAGCTCCCTGATGCTGGCCCTTGTCCTGCAGGCAAATTAACTTAAAAGGTTTGATCAATCAGAGAGGAAAATATATCCCTCACTGATAAATACAGCCTGATATATACATGCATAGTTATGTAATTAAAGGAATTACATAGCAATGTCTTTCAAAATGACTGAATTTTGTCTCTCTTTCATGAAAAGATTGTCCACCAACCTCCGGACTTCTGTTTCTGTGAAGACAGTATTTATTGTAATTCAGAGCCTTCATCATGCCTGCTATGAAAGACGAGGACAATAACACACTGCACTTAATTTAATTTGCATAATGGATTTTTGATTTATCGGTGAAGGGAGTATAAAACAAAAAAGATGATTGCAAATCATCCTCTAGTCTCCCGAGGTTGTCTAAAAAGGAGAAATGACTCTCCGTGCCAGAGCAGACAATTAGTTTTGCAGCAGGAAAGATCGACACACGATAAAATTAAAAAGCCTTTAAGTCTGTATATGAAGCAATATATGGAAAAAAACCTACAAAAGCTTCTGCCGTGTTATGAAAAAAGAGAGTCACAAAGCATTATGATTATCACTGGAGTCAAATAGGGACAGCCCATTAGCAGTAACCAACAGTCTGTCCACTGTTGATGATGTCACATGTCTCAAACACGTCCTCTGTCTCCAAACTATACAATGCTTACACTGAGTAAAATATTCAAATGGACCCCATCTCTTTAGTGGCTGCACCATTCCATCAAATAGACAAAGAACAGGTTCCACCCTAATGACCAGAACCCTGTAGAGTTTGTGTGGGTTTGTCTAAAGCAGCAGCTCCAAGCAGACAGCAGCTAGAGACATGAAACTTGGGGTGGAGTGGGTCGTCCTTCAATCAGAAGATCGGCGGTTTGATCCCCGACTCCGCTAGTTCATGTCGATGTGTCCTTGGGCAAGACACTTAACCCCAAAATTGCAATATTAATTTGGTGACTATGGGGCGAAAGAATCGCTCATAATCTGTGTTCATGTTCGCTTCTCCTGTTGGAGTTAATAGACTCAGGACCTGCTGCTGGTCTCCTAAAGGGGCGGGGCAGTGGTGAAAATCACGTTACATGGATACAGGAAACTGAGTCTTCGTGTGGCGTCTCCGTTCTGAACTTCTGAATCTCTGGTCTCGCTATACAAATGCAAAAGATGAGCGTGGCACAACACAAATCAGACAATGAATCAGAAATTGTTTGTCAAATCAATAAAACTACTTTGAAATGAGTTTGAACATGGTTTGGCTGTCCCACCAGGGGTCAGTGAGGTTTAAGGGGTCAATTTGAGAATATTGTTTCTTCTGTGTTTGCTTGGTTCAGTCAGCTCTGTAACAATTAGATCTCTTTGGGTAAGGGCAAGGTAAACGCTTGCATTTTGATTCTGATTTTGAAGCATTTCAATGAGACATGTGAAAAGTCACACTTCTTTGTGTCCCATATTCAGATCATTGAGGAAATGTACAGTACATTGTTGTAGTCTGATTGTTCCACACTTACAACAATGTACTGTACATTTCCTCAATGATCTGAATATCGGATACAAATACTTTATTCCTGAATTTAAGGAACACACAAAGTGCCTGACTCAGCCTTTGTTCTGTAACTATGAACTGCCACTAGTATTACTACCATTCAACCATAATAAACATAAATGCATGTGTCCTGATATGAACAGCCATGTCTTAGTCGTAGATCTTGAAGACGTACATGTTGTAACTTTTGCACCACATGTGTTGAGATTAAATAATTTGGTGCTTAAACTCACTGTGGCTCGGATGTGATTTAGCTTATCAGGTGACATTAAGGAGAATGAAGGAGGATTATGGGGGGGAAGCCCCCTAACTTGCCTCCTATTAATCAATGGCTCCAGGGATATCAAGACGAATGGTGCCAAAGCAAGTGCTATGCTCTCATATAGCTACTACTGATAAGGTCAAATCGTGTTTTAATAAGATAAACCCTTTAGGAAACACTGCAGTGAATGCTGGAACTCAATGGCACTTATCACTCCTCATTCATGCAAGGTGCCACCTGCACTCTAACTAATCATTCATACCCATTCAGCAATTTGGGGTTAAGTGTCTTGCCCAAGTACACGCCGATCCTCTGATTGAAGGGGGGGGGGGGTTCTGCGGACTTTGCCTTCTTACTTCTTACTCCTTGCAACAACCACTTCACGAGAGGATGGCCAAAGACCGGTCTGATCGCTAAAACCTTTGTGGCCCCTGCATACACTTAAACAGTGACATGGTACAGCCCTCCATCTACCAAAAACTGTTAAAGGAGAGAATAGACTCAACTGCACAGGATTTTAGCCTACTTTCCTTGCACCAGCGTTGGAACCATGACCATTTTGCCTTTTAACAGGCAATGGTGGTTCTTGCTCTTGAGGGTCTGCATTAACGTCTGTATTTAGTCAACAACTGACTGTCATTTCAAATATAGAAATCTAAATTTAATAATATCAAAACAATATTTATTGTCGGATTTCAAATTGAACTGGATGAATTTAAATAATACATAATTTATTAATAAATAAATGATCTTCTCTCATTTCAAG
This sequence comes from Leptoclinus maculatus, assembly GCA_032191485.1. Taxonomy (NCBI): domain Eukaryota; kingdom Metazoa; phylum Chordata; class Actinopteri; order Perciformes; family Stichaeidae; genus Leptoclinus; species Leptoclinus maculatus. The sequence continues at coordinate 3,897,819 of JAVDOI010000026.1, forward strand.
TTAAATAAGGACAGGATTAAAAAAATAAAATACATTACAGAAAGTTAAAAAAATAAAAAACATTACAGAAAGTAAAAAAAATAAAAAACATTACAGAAAGTTAAAAAAATTAAATATATTACAGAAAGTTAAAAAAATTAAATTCATTACAGAAAGTTAAAAAAATGTGCATCTTAAAATAAAGTACTTCATTTTAGAATAATGGACTGAACTGAATTGTCCTGCAGCTTTAAATTCAGTTCATTCAGGTGTGAAGTGATGTCAATCAAAAAAGCCACAATATTATATTCTTGTCATCTTAAAATAAGATAAATTTATGTGCAGGGACTTTATCTGTGTTTAGACTATTTTATGGTTTTCATGGCATTTTTTGAACACGCTATAGGCCTACTGTACCATTTTTTATGATTTTTTCAACATGATATACTTTAGCTTTTTTCAACCTACTATACTATACCTTTTTATGACTTTTGTCAACATACTATATATTACTTCTCATGATATTTTTGTTCTGTTTTTTATTTACTATACTATGATATTTTGACATGCTATACTTTGACTTTTTATTAGTTTTTTCAACATGATATACTATTACTTTAGTTTGTTTTTACTATACAGTGATGTTTTTATGGCTTTTTTGACATCCTAATCTATGACTTTTTGTAAACATGCTATACTATGACTTTTTTTTGCAAAATAAATTGTTTTGTGTGTGTTGGGTTGGAAGTTGTTTATCTTTTGTAGTTATCCTCCCAAATACAACCTTCATTGCTACTAGTTGTCTGAAAAGGACGGGTATCTTTGAAATCTTCTTCCATTTTCCCCATTTATGGAGCATTGTCAGTGTTTGGACCTCATGTGAGATTGTATTTAAAACTATGATTGCTTCTTAACATTCATCAAAAACCAGTCATACAATTCATGAATACAATATTCTCAAGAGCTTTATGATCTGATAGATTGTATAACATGTTTCACAGGAAAGGGCTGAATCTCAACGAGCACTGACTCTGATGAGAGAGCCAATTAGAGCTGATCAGCAACAGCTGTGACACCTGCACAATGGGGTTATATAACCTGCCATGTGGCACAGGCAACATTTTCTGTTGGAGACTGAAGCCATGGGAGCTTTTTGGGCCTTGTTTATTAGTGTGCTGACTGTCTGGCTGACCAAAGGTATTCATATTTGTTCTGTTTGAAGCTTGTATTCAAGACATTGGTAGTTGAGTATCGCAGAAGTTAGTGATGTTAATTCCTGAAATGCCATTTATCAGTGACAAGTCTGTCTTATATGCCATCAAACAGCAAAAACATTTGATTAACAGCAACTACTGTGTCCATAGGCAGTTGTTTGCCTGTTGGTGGCTCAGCTGAAAGCAGCGATAATGGGCTACAGAGGAGAATAAGAGGTAAGAATATTAGTGACTGTTTGACTATTTGAGTTTTCCTGAGCTTCTTCCTGACACTACATTTCTTTTGTACTATAGATCTGCCTCCCAATGACGTCTCCATAAAGAAGGCCCTTACACTTCACCATTCACATGAGTCCTCGTCTCTGCGAGAGTATAAAAAAGGTGAGCAGGTTCTGCTTAACCCTATTGGAAAAATGCAAGTTTGTGTACGGCTCAGCTTCTTGGTGTCATGTGGTTAGTTAGGTTTTCATTAATGCTTTGTCTGGCTTTTGTTGTTTGGATTCCAACAAAATGTCTAAGCTGCATTGACTATAAGATTTAAGGTATTAAGTTGTTCTGTATTTATCATCGGACACCATATGAGTTCAATATATGTACTGTTGTGTTGAAGTAAAACATATTTATTTTAGATATTTGGGGCCAAAGATTAAGTGCAAGTGTTTGCTTTAAGTCTATGAACACAGAATTCTGATACCACTGTAAAAGTCTAGAGAAGTTGAACATTTTTAATCACATCTTTTAGATGTTGTTAATCAAATGTCTTTATTTCAGTGCAACTGGAAACCAATGAAGTGAATGTTGCGACATCAGCTGTCCACCTGGAAGTTGTTGAAAGCATTAACCGCTCCCTGTCCGACATCCCCGGTGGCAACAGCTCCCTGTCCGACAGCGCCGGTGGCAACAGCTCCCTGTCCGACAGCGCCGGTGGCAACCGCTCCCTGTCCGACAGCGCCGGTGGCAACCGCTCCCTGTCCGACAGCCCCGGTGGCAACCGCTCCCTGTCCGACAGCCCCGGTGGCAACCGCTCCCTGTCCGACAGCCCCGGTGGCAACCGCTCCCTGTCCGACAGCCCCGGTGGCAACCGCTCCCTGTCCGACAGCCCCGGTGGCAACCGCTCCCTGTCCGACAGCCCCGGTGGCAACCGCTCCCTGTCCGACAGCCCCGGTGGCAACCGCTCCCTGTCCGACAGCCCCGGTGGCAACCGCTCCCTGTCCGACAGCCCCGGTGGCAACCGCTCCCTGTCCGACAGCCCCGGTGGCAACCGCTCCCTGTCCGACAGCCCCGGTGGCAACCGCTCCCTGTCCGACAGCCCCGGTGGCAACCGCTCCCTGTCCGACAGCCCCGGTGGCAACCGCTCCCTGTCCGACAGCCCCGGTGGCAACCGCTCCCTGTCCGACAGCCCCGGTGGCAACCGCTCCCTGTCCGACAGCCCCGGTGGCAACCGCTCCCTGTCCGACAGCCCCGGTGGCAACCGCTCCCTGTCCGACAGCCCCGGTGGCAACCGCTCCCTGTCCGACAGCCCCGGTGGCAACCGCTCCCTGTCCGACAGCCCCGGTGGCAACCGCTCCCTGTCCGACAGCCCCGGTGGCAACCGCTCCCTGTCCGACAGCCCCGGTGGCAACCGCTCCCTGTCCGACAGCGCCGGTGGCAACCGCTCCCTGTCCGACAGCGCCGGTGGCAACCGCTCCCTGTCCGACAGCGCCGGTGGCAACCGCTCCCTGTCCGACAGCGCCGGTGGCAACCGCTCCCTGTCCGACAGCGCCGGTGGCAACCGCTCCCTGTCCGACAGCGCCGGTGGCAACCGCTCCCTGTCCGACAGCGCCGGTGGCAACCGCTCCCTGTCCGACAGCGCCGGTGGCAACCGCTCCCTGTCCGACAGCGCCGGTGGCAACCGCTCCCTGTCCGACAGCCCCGGTGGCAACCGCTCCCTGTCCGACAGCCCCGGTGGCAACCGCTCCCTGTCCGACAGCGCCGGTGGCAACCGCTCCCTGGCCTACTCTGACAGATCCATTTAAAAAAAATAGGGTATAGGTGTGTGGAAGAGTCGATTTTGCATCTTAAGTTCTTTCTGCCTGTACCTACTTTTATCTCTGCTTTGAATAAAACCTATTACTGATATTTTGGTTTCCTTATTTCTCCAAGGGGAAGTAGAGTGGGGTCTGACCAGGGGTCACTAATAGACGGACCCTGTACCTAAAACCGATATCGATAATTCAGAATTATTACATTTTGACGAAGCGCAGCTTTTCTACAGGTGCCGGAAACGTGCCCACCAATTACATGCGTTGTAACTCACATGACACGATGCTGCTCAGCCAATCAAATGCGTGTATTCCAACATATTTCCAGTTGGGAGTATGTCTGATGATTTTATTGCATTTGTGAGAGTGTAAAAGTGGATTAATTGTTTCCTCTCTTGGTTGTGCAATTTTAGTTATAAACAGGAAAAGCTTCTATATGATTTAAAGGATTGCATGCTAAAGATATATTTTGATTGACCTCCATCCTGCAAGCATTGTATCGTTTTCTGTGAAATGCCTGCAAAAATTGTATGTTATGAAGATTAGTACAATTGGTATGGAGTTGGGGCACAACATGTCAATTTAGTTGTCAGGGCCCACTGTTAGTCAAAAATCTAAATGACTAATTATGTGTGCTCACAATTCTGGTGTCCTCACTTGAACTTTATGGCCTGCGTCCACATCATTCATTACTTCAACCTCACAGCACTTCCCACTTATTACTGCACATGTTTATAATGTACTGCTGATTTATCATCAGCTGTATTTGTTTAGTTCTCTGAATCTCAAGCTATGTGGAAGCTTTATTCATATCACAAGTGTGGCCACACGGTCACGTCTGGTAATAATACAATTACATTAATTGATACGTGTCAAATACGTGGTAATTGTGAAACAAAAACACTACAAAAAGTTATTGGGTTGGCTTACAAAAATGTTGGTTTTGTAACTGAAGTTACGTACATAACGTTTAACAATTTACTAAACGGTGACGTGAGTCAGCGTTGACTTTCCGTTTCACACAGGTCTCCTGGGGGAAAGTCCTGTGTTTGTTTGACCCATCCATCCACCTCGACCTCCGTGTGCTGTCTCTTCCCCATACGTCGGAAACAAACCAGGATTATTTGTTTGAAGGGAAACGTATTGTCAAATGCAGTTTAGTTGTCTGGGAGTGATATGTTTAGGAGACCAGGCTATGAGCACACTGCAGTCAGCCCTGCTTGTATTCTGTGCAATATGCTACACACCATGTGTGTATTACAAATTATGGGTGCAATTATCCATCATTGACATATTTTTTGTGTATTTCTGTCTAGTTTCAAATTTTCATTTTTCTATATAATAAAATCCCTTTTCTCGTTTCGACTCTTGAGCTGCTGCTACGGGTGAAATTGGGGATCAATAAAAGTTCTTATCTTTCCATTGAACATAAATCATGACCTAATGTCTTTGCAACTCCATCAATAGTGAGCAGTGTTGCCATGTGGAGTCCTCTCATTGCTGAGGCCATAATGTGGATCCACATTAGTGTTCGCGCTCGACACTATCTCTTACATAAATGCAGCTCTTGCAGGGGGGGGGGGGTGAATGATGAATGGATGGATGGATGGCAGAACAGGGAGCTTGGAGATGGAGGAGGAGGATGCATCGTTCAGTGAACCGTCACGTCTCCATCAATCCTAACCGGTGAGAGAAATGCACGTGTGTGCACTTGTGTACGCTCATTGCTCACAGAAATGGCCACATATGTAAATACAGTCTCAAGCGATATCTATCTTCACTGTTGTGTCATTAGGAGAGACAGACTCATGCTGCAGCAGTGGACTGTATGTGTGTATGGAGCCTGAAGATTGTTCTGTAAGGAGTAATTCTACACTCCACATGCTGTCCATTTTCTTAATTCAACTCCTTCCACCTCCCCAGCCTTCTCCTGCATTAGCATTTAGATTTGTGTGATTGCGTATGTCAGTCTCTACCTGGGGGTTTCACCAGCTCCGGGGCCGTCTGTGTCCAGCTTGCAGATCACCCTGTTAGTGAGTAATGCGGCAAAAAAAAAACATGTGCATGCTGCATGCAGTAAATCATTAGGAGCTTGATGGGGATGTCCTGCAACAATGAATGGGAAAGTGTCCATTACAAGGTGACGTACTCTAGTAAAACTTAATTAAACCTGCATGAAGGAATTTGATCTGGGCTTGGGCGTGCCAGTGTAAACAGGAAGCAGAAAACGCTGCTGGACTCAAATAATAGCCTGCACATGTAGGCAGTAGTAGCATTATATAAAACGCACAATTTAACCGCATAAACAGCAGCTAGCACAGACACCAAGGTCAGTGACGCCTGTAATTCGCTATCCATGTTGAATTAACCGCTGGCTGTCTCCTTGCAGAAAAGGGTCACGTGATAGGGGCGCGACAAATCAGAAAAGGTCACAACGTGGCTGATAAGACCCAATTAGCAAGTGAACGTGGGTGTCCCCGTCATCGTTCTCAAAAGTCTCTGTTTCCACCCCATCCAGACTAAAACACAAATCCAGTTTCAAACGAAAGTCTCTGGGAGTAGTGTGGACACTAGGCGTAAACGTAGCAAAACGTTATGCGCAGGCAGCAACCTCCAGTTCTGCCGAGTGAAGACGATGCGGAAGTGTCTTAAAACTGCATTCTCTCTAATGTCCACCAGGGGGCGACTCCTCTGGTTGTATAGAAGTCTATGAGAAAATGACTCTACTTCTCTCTTGATTTATTCCCTCAGTAAACATTGTAAACATGAGTTTATGGTCTCAATCTCTAGTTTCAAGTCTTCTTCAATACAGCATGATGTTCATTTAGTAAATTATGGTCCATTTAGAGTCAAACAGACCATAAAGCAGGGTATGCTTTAGGGCGGGGCTTATTGTGATTGACAGGTCTCTACCAGAGACGTATCTGGCGTCTCTACGTCACTCCTCCGCATTCATAATATGGTAACTTCTGTTTATCGGTTGCAAAAAAACAACATGGCGACGGCTGTAATCCAAGATGGCGACGCCGAAATCGTCAAACTCGAGGCTTCAAAACAGTCCACAAACTAATGGGTGACGTCACGGTGACCACGTCCACTTCTTACATACAGTACGGTTATGTGTTGTGCAGCATGGTGGAGACCCGCCAGTGGTGGGTCGTCAGGGCCTTCAAGGCCTTCTCTGTTGGATCTGACAGAATCACAAAGTTATAGCTATTTTATAATTTAATAATTTTTCATAAATACACTTACATGTATTATCATTTGTTTCCCCCATTATCTTATTTTCTCATTGCACAGCTACTGTCTTCCTCAGTTGCTCTGCTTCCAGTGCAGCTTGTTTTAAGTAGAGCTTTTATCCAATCAGATTTCACCTCTGTGTCTCTAGGTAAGAAGAGAGGCCCGAGGCCTGCAGACTCACAAGTGAATCCATGTGCAGTTTAAGTGAATGGGGACGATATTGTTGATTGTCATAGTGTTCAACCAATCAGATCTTTAGTTTGACATGTTGGGCGTATTCTTTGACGTGCCAGAGCCTGCTAGCTGGCCTAGCCATATGTGATTGGTCAGTGGGCTAGGGTGACATGTTGGGCGGTGACAATCCCAATATCTGCTGCCTCTGTCGAGCGGACATTTTCAGCCCTCAAACGCATTAAAACGTATTCAGGAAATACAACTGGGGAGGCTCGACTGTCTTCACTGGCGTCCCTGGGTACTTCTCAAGTCTCATAATTGCATCCCCGTTTCCCTCCCTTGCGTCCTTTCCTTGCGTCTTAGTCCCTCCCACCAGGGATGCATGGAGGAAACCATGCAAGGAGAGAGGAACGAGGAAATATGTTTTAAGAGACATGAGACGTCCTTTCCTCAGTTGCGTCACGTGAAGCGACAATCATCATTTTCTTTTGTTCTGTCAAATGACCTCTGAAAAAACATTTTTATGGTCTGGACACAGCCACACACTCCTGTGGAGAAATCTAATTAAGCATAAAAAAAGAAACCCTGACAACACCTGAGTGGGTGTACTGTGGGGGTGTACTGTGGGGGTGTGGGGGCTTTAAATGCTGACGATGCACCATCCCTCCAACTCTGAATCCAAAGCACAGTGATGATGCTGTGGTCACAACCTTTGGATTCTGACATGGTGCCGCCACACAGTCAGTCAGTGTGTCTTTTCTTTTGAGGCAGATGAGGCTGGATGAGCGTTAGCGAAATAACACACGAGTGAACTGTGCTCAGTGAGTATCCTCCACACTTCTACACCTCACTGTCATCCCCCATTCATGCCAACCCCCTCTCTGTTGTTATGTAACTAGCTTCCCATGTGCCACAGTGCACCGTGTGTGTGTGTGTGTGCTGATTCTCTTTACACACACACACACACACACACACACACACACAGAGCCTCTGACCTAAACAGAAGCTCACACAGGTGATTATTATTTAAACAGGCATCCATTAAACAGAAGTGTCCCACTGACACCAGGCTCGTCTCTGTCAGTTAGACCTGCCTGAGGCGCTTTATGGAAAATGACGACGGAGCCTGATTACTAATTTCATACAACATCACCTACGTTAAAAAGAAAAATACACTCATGTCAACCAGCCATCTCACTTTGTCTGACAAAGATGCAGAGTAGCATACGTCATTGAGTTGTACCACATCATTAATTACAAGTGAATGCACTTTTCATATACAGCCACAGAAGGTAACACGAGGCACCTTCAGCAGGATTAACGTGTCTTTGGTGATGCGGTGTCAGACTGTGAACCCCTCCTCTTCTCTTGGGTGTTTTTTCTGGGGTGTTCCCACGTGAGTCCGGGCTCTCTTGTCCGCTGGCGCTCCTTTCTGATGCCATCAGGGGCCGCAGCGCTAATCCCGGTCGCCCCAGAGCGTTAACACACTGCCGGGTCACACACACACACACACACACACACACACACACACACACACACACAACAGAACGCACACTGCGAGCCACGCAGTACATGTCGGCATGAGCCGTGCTCAAACATGGGTGTGGAGGGCACCTGGGCCATCTGTCTCCATAACGTCTGTGTCAGTGTACGTTCACAGCACACACAGATACGCTTTTTACATGGACACACACTTTCACACGTGCACAGTTTATTGCAATTACAGGAGTCCATATACAGTATATGCAGATTCAGGCATGAAGCACATCATTGCACATAAAGCTACATACTGTGTCTTTACAGTTCCACATAATGCAGGCAAACATGCATGACGAACACAGAAAAATGCAGAGTAACAGCTGGGAATATAACCGTGTAGATTTTCAGGAGCAGACACACGTAGAAGCATAAACTTCAGTCACAGACAAGTCAAGGAATTGACTACAGCAAGTGGTTTACAGTTAGATATGTGAGAAAAAAGAGGCTCTTTTTGAGAGAGCTCTGAAGGACATTAAACCTAAGGTACATCTACAACACCACAATTACATTGCATGAGCAGGAGGCTGTCTCTGTATTATGTCAATATATTGCTATTTTGTTTTCATCATTTCTTCATGAAAGGAATCATCATGTCTGTCTTGATTCATTCTTCCTGGCAACATTTCAGAGAACAGGGTTCACATCCTGGTGTGTTGGGTTTAGACAATTAGACACTTTGGTTCAGGTTAGGAACAACTGTGGACTTTTTCAATATTTAAGCAGAACAAAATGTCTCTCTGACCTCATGTTAGAGCTGTGAACACACCGTTTGGCCGTTTAAATGCATCCATCATATGAAACTGAGGTACACGGGTGCACTATCATTTTAGTGTTGGCAGACGTGATGAGGTGGATCCCAGCTGGTTCCTTATATGCCTCTGTGTTTGGTGGTCAAAGGTCACTGTGACCTCACAGATCACGATTTGGGCCTCAAAAAAATGCATATGCTAATTATGACAATTTCACACAAATGTCTAATAAGATAAAATTATACTATATTTATCCCATTAAGGGGGAACTTTGTCTCTGCATTTGACCCATCCCTGTATATAGGGAGCAGTATATAACGGGGAGCCGTTACGGGTTCAGTGTCTTGCTCAGGGACACTTCGACACATGACACGTCCCAGCCAAGGATTGAACCGTCGACCTTGCGGTTACCAGACAACCCTCTTAACCCAGTGAGTAATGACATTTTTTCCAAGCGTTCGTTCTTAGAGAACATCTTAGACATTTTTCTAATACATTTAAAACTTTAATCTTTTATATATATATATATTGGCTCAGTTTTTTGATAGTTTTTATTTTTCGTACCTAATTGCTCTTATACGTCGTTGTATGTGAATGCCTAAACCGAAGCATAAAAGAGTATTTATCAGACTTTGTTGCTATGAGCAGACATCACATTGGACTCTGTAGAGACAAACACACAACTGCATCAACATTTAGTCACTTGAGAAATGAGTTAATTATTGTTTCCTCATTATGTTGATAGAAAACATAAAGTGGTTGTTATTAAGTTTCTTTCATAACGCATTAGCTTTTGAAAATTAGTAGCACATGTTGATATTCAATCTTTTCTTTACTCACGGCGGTTTAAACCCATTTCCAAAGCCTGACGTTAATAATCAGTAGAACAAGAGAAGCAGGTATACTTCTGATCATCAGTGAAGTTGTTTTCCTGACAAAGCCCACAGGCCCTGCTAGCATGTCTCTCATCCTGGCATCAGGCTCTCTTCAGTGGACTCGGGGCTGTCATGAATGCAGCAGATTACATCCATTCAAAACACTGTGAAGGAGGCGTTGATAGACCGCACTTCCTATTCAAACCTGTCGTTCATCCTGATTGTAAAAAAAAAGAGGATCATGGTCTCTGATTGCTCGCCCGGCTGTGTGATTGTAGGTCAAGTGCTGGCTGTTTGGCTGCGTCTGAGCTTGATTAGGGTTTTATTATTCAAAAACAAACCTTTTCATCAAGAGATTTAAGACTCAAGGGGAAACCGACAACATGGGGCCGGACTTCCGAGCCGTGGTGAAAGTTGTCAGTTTAGCTTTAAGCCTCATCCCCTCTCATCTCAGTAGTTGTTGCAAATATTCTGAAGATCACGGATCCCGTTCTCTCCCCCACAGAGTTTGACAGGACGAGCCGCTCACCACGCAGGACTTGAAATCCTTTCGCTCGTCTGCGAGTCTTTGATAGCTGAGTGCGGAGCAGACGCACTACCACAGAGTGACAGATGAACACAAGTGTTTCCTTCTCAGCTTCTCCCTCTGTGTTCCTCTCTGTCACATCAACACACACACACACACACACACACACACACACACACACACACACACACACACACACGATGCTGCAGATGAGAATAGGAGAAGTGTGCTTTGAATTATTGAGCCCGGCTGATAAAAATAGGTGTTCAGAAGAGGCCCTGTTAAATATTCAGAGCCGTATCTTATGCAATTCAGGGCGGATATTTGAGGGAATGAGGATCTCCCCCAGGAGGAATATGATTTACATCAACAATTTTGTTTCTTAATGTTTGGCCCCCGAAAATCACAAACGGTATAACGGATACTGTGGACACACCACTGACCGAAGACACAGTTCTGGGTTGTTTGTTTGGGAGGCGTGATCAGAACAACAGCCGGTTGGTTGGTTGTGATTATGTGCTCGCTGATTAGTAAATCTACAGAAACAAAAGTTTTATTGAAGCCCCTAAAAACTTTTCTCTATGACATTCAAAATAAATACGCTTTAAACTAGTGAAATCTAAACAAACAATATTGAAGTAACCAACCAGTTGTTACTTTGGCAGACATTGCAGTCATGTAGGACCCCATAGCTCCTTGTACAAAGTCGATTGAGAAGATATATTTTAAAATAAAACCTGCCCTATTCCACGGATTTGCTCTCAGCTAGATTGTACCTCGATTAGGACAACAACATTTTGTTTGGATATGTTGATCAGATTCTCTTCAAACATGCAGACTGATGTGGTTCTGTTCAGTACACACACACACACACACACACAGCTACAGTATAACACAGTAAACTGCAGGGTTTGGAAGGCCAGAGTAAATGATGGTATCCACCTCACAATTTGTGTTCACAGTCAATATATTTGTTCACACTGCTGGAGGGCTCAGGTTGTGACCCGATATAAGACTGCTTACACAGTTAGTCTCACACATACGGTAGCGTGGGCCCTAACCCAGGACTCACTCCCACCATTTGACTATACTCGTCTATAAAGCATCTCGTGTATAATCCACATCCTGACATTTCTTTCTTCAACCTGTATTCAGATACCAGAGAGGCTCACCTAATTAGATTTACTAACAATCAACCGACATACTCGGCATTCACATGGACAAAATGACTAATATCACAGACGCCAGATCAATGATATCAACGTCCTCTAGTTCCCTTTAGGAATGTCTCACTGGGACCCGATCTGCAGTTGGCGGCTCTGACCCTGAAGACAAACGCTGCTGGAATCAATGAATCTGTCTCATCAACATTACACGCAGCACTGCTGCTGTTTCTGAGGTCAAGAGTTCCGTAGCTTGTAGATTGTTGCGTTCTGAGAGATATCTGTTAGGAATGAATGTATATGAATCTGTGGTACAAACAGGGATGTACTGGGACTGAGTGAGACGGAGAGGCCTTTCACGTGAGCACTCGGCGGGCACAAGCCCAAACATGTTTGTCACTAATGTGAACACTAATTCAATATTTAGTGGTGTCAAGAGAATCTGATGACGCTGAAGGACGCCTGCCTCCTCAGTTAGTATGAGCATGTCACCACGAACCTTATCAGCCAGATGTTTTGTTACACTGAACCATCTGAGAAGCCGTCTTTGGAAACTGTTTGTAAAAGGGCAGTAATTCAAAAATGACTTGGATGAACCATCTGTCAATCAAACTCCTGCCAAAGCCAGTCAGGAGAAGAGCAAAAACATGTTTTCCAGCCTTCAGAGCCGTTCTTTGCTCTCAATAAAGGAATACTCTCCGGTTCTGATAGAGCTGATGCTGAACATACGAAGAGCTGATGTAACAGGCTAAAGCCGGTGAAGACGGCTGTGCTGTGCAGCTAAGATCCTGTAGCGACAGCCAGACTTATACCTCTCACAAAGGCCCTGCTCTCTCAGATGGTCTCGCTGCAGGATGAGAGACTCAGACCAGCAGCAGCCACAGCACAGAGGAAGCTGCAGTGCGTTATTTGAAGTAACTTCCCTGACAAGTCACATAACTTACATAACGACGGTGCTACAAACATGTGCACTTCTTCCTGTTTCAAGGACGAGGTTGCCTGAGAGAAGTGTTTCTGTACAATCTTTACATTCACTATCAGGGATCTGCTGCAACTACTGCAGCTGTTCTGCTTCATCTCACTGAGATACCATCAGGGAAATCAGGGTTGGCTCTCTTTTCGGTCACAAGAAGGATCAGCGGAGTTGTTATGGAATGGCATCATGCTTTCGGTTTATCCGTCTTTCCGGTCCGTTCTCGTGAACACGGAATCTCAGAAAATGCTAGTTTGGCACAAACGTGCACATGGACTCCATGATGAATTCATTAGAGATGACCTCACGAAACAATTTCACACAAATCTAAAAGAATAAAAAGATGAAGTGTTGACATGTTGAACAGACATGGATGTGAGCTGTAACATGATTGGAACAGCTGTGAGAGGGAGAAGTGAGTGGCCCTATTCCTCTTCACATATAGGAGGAAGGGCCTCAACACCACCTCAATCGAAGACTGCACACACTCCACTGATGGAAAGTGAAAACACACCAAATCTTGCCGACGGTTGCTCCCTCATGTTATGTGTGCTTTGGTTCTTTTTAGTTGAGCATTGTTGACATTCGCTTTGATGTAGAAGCAGGTCCTTTACTCAGAGAACCTTACTCTAGCTCAGTCTCTCTCCCTCTCTCCTCCTCCCTCATTACAGTAATACGTACTGGAAGGAAACTACATTCCCAACCTTTAACCTTTGCCTTGTTGTCTAAATGAAAACCATGTAGAGAAGGATTTCTTTATTTTATAGAATTTGGCAAATATCTTGAAATTAGAGGACAATACATCGTGCTCCTTTTATCAGTATCAATCGAGTATGTGTGAAAGATATAGAGGGAAAATGGGTGAGTTAGGGAGGATTACCTCATGTCTTTGATGCCTTTTCTCCTTATTACTGTCTGTTCCTGTTTCTTTACTCACTGACTGCACTTCCATAACGTCTTTTGGCCTCACATTGAGCAGCTCCAACTACTGGTAAGTGATAAAAGTTCCTCAATAAAAACATTTTTGAATTCAAATCTAGAAATATTGCTCTGCTGCATATTTGGCTCGAACGCAGGATTGAGACCAGATGACTGCATTAAGGGAATGATCATGTACTTGTTACTTATACTTATTAAACTCATTCTGCATGCATAGCATGTGCAGTGGAGGGAGTGTTCCCTCAGACATAGAAATGCAGCAGAGAGAATTAGGCTAATTAATGCTTATTTTAAACTGCTACTCCTACTACCACCTCTACACTATTACTAATAACAGTATGATTCCCATTACAACAACCAATGCAATATATTGTTACAGAAAGAAATCCCAAGAAAGACACATCAGGTCATTGGTTTTTAAGAACAAGTGTACTTATCTGTAGGTGGACACACTGTATTTAAATTAATAAGTTATTTCATTAGCGATCTTCTCTGCAATATTCTGTGAGAAACACTAGCATGCAGAGGAGGGAGGGATGAAGGCGCCTGAGGAGAGATCAGTGTACAAAGACACATGATGTGTTATGATGGAAGAAGATGAGTGTAGTGGGACACATGGAAGAGAAAACAAGGGAGCGATGATGAGGTGATGGTGGGACAAAGGTCTGGGGTGACACAGCGATAAGAGGAGAGAAAGGACAGACGGGGAGGAGGACGAGGGAGAGATGAAGGTCGTAGGGAGAGAGGGTGGGGGAGCATTAAAGGGAGCGAGGGATGGATAAAGAGCGAGAGAAAACACCGGAGCAGACGAAGGAGAGAGAGAGAGAGAGAGCGACGGGAGAGGGAAAGAAGGTGAAAAACAAAGAGGGAGTGATTGAAGAGAGAGGGAGACATAAGTGGAGTAAATGAGGGAGAGACAGACAGGGAGGGGCGGTGTGTTGCAGTGGAAAGAGGGTGAGAGATAAGAGGAGAGCGCGAGGGGGAAAGCCCGGCAGAGCTTGTCTAGAGGGGAAATTGCATTGCTAAGGATTTATTGCTTGAAGTGTAATTGGGTTCAACCAGCGCCAGGAGAGAAAATCCATTGAAGCCTCCTCTCCGGTGCAGAGAGAAGGTTGTTGCTCCGCTGTGACTCCCACACGTACTGCTGCCGCAGAGCAAGGCATTAGCGCGCACATGAAGCAGCCCAATCACCCCCCCCCCCACCCCCCACCCCCCGGCGGGAACACACCTCAATAGCATCGTAGCAGGAGGCGGGCTAAGAAAGAAGCCCGGTCATGTTAGATACTTAGCAGCTCAGTGTGCCTCTGATGGTGGTTTGGTTCCACTCCAGTGCATTCTGGTATTGTGGGCGAGAGTCGATTGGTGCAAGGCCAGACGTGAGTTAGCATTTTTGCACTTCCTGTTACCTCGTCTCAAAATCAATCAATCGATCAATGTGAATGTGTTCTTTAGTTAGATGCTTGTGATAACACAAGCTTAAGAGAATTTAACGAACCCCTAAATACCCCTCTCATGGTTTGCTTTCTTCCAGCTTGGCTTGAGGAGACTTCTAAACATCTTCACACTGACTAGTCAACCTTCACAGCCATGTTGTGTGTACTCTCATGGGGCAAAGGTGTCTTTATAGACTATATGTTAGCGTTTTAACTTCTGGTCATTGAATTCAAGCTTCAAAACTCATAAAAGTGGAGCTCATTTGTGAAGATTATCATGCTAAACAAAACATGTAATGTGTCTTTAACTTGTGTTTGCCACAGAGCTTATTTCCTGCTTTAACCCTCGTATGGTGTTCGGGTCTGTGGGACCCGTTTTCATTTTGTATCAAAAGAAAAATGATACGATTCATTATTTTTTGGCCTTGGCTCAATTTCTGTGAACAACATATATCAGAACACATTTTCAATGACCACACACTGTACACCCCCCCCCCCCCCCCCCCCCCCTACACATTTACATTACATACAGGATGTTCGGGACCCGGGGCTAATAAAAGTGTGGAAATTGTAGGTCCTGTGTACCTTCACTCTGTCCTCCTGTCTGTGTGTGTGTGTGTGTGTGTGTGTGTGTGTGTGTGTGTGTGTGTGTGTGTGTGTGTGTGTGTGTGTGTGTGTGTGTGTGTGTGTGTGTGTGTGTGTGTGTGTGTGTGTGTGTGTGTGTGTGTGTGTGTGTGTGTGTGTGTGAGAGTGTGAGGTTTGTGTTTCTGTCCCTGCCGTTCCCGCACAAGGTTGCAACATTGTTGAAAAGTTCAAGCACCAACACCTGTCTGCTCTCACATTCCCACACATTTTACCCTCTGTCTTGCGGGAACCAATCTTTATTTGCTCGTACTCTATCCCAGCTGCAAATTGGGGGCGGGACACAATAAATACAGCTTTGCAGTGTGGTTCCTTATCACAACTGATCAAGATGGACAAAAGATTCTCTGCTCAGAGGGGCTTGCAATTGATTTTGGAAGAGAGAGAAGCTTTTGATGATGATGCAGAGGAAGAGGTTTCACAATGTGAGGATCACATTTCTAAACATTCAGAGTCTGACAGTGACTTTGAAGAAGAGGATGAGATTGAGCATCAGCTAGTTCCAAAACGAAGACGAGCCACAGGACCAAATATGGATGTCAAAAAATTGTGAAAATGAATGGTCTTCTTGCCCAAGAAATGAGCCACCCCGCATGGCTGCCAATGTGATAAGGATACAACCAGGGCCAACACGATGGCAGTTACTCATGTGCAGAACATTAAGTCTTCTTTTGACCTTTTCATCCCAGATTCCCAAATTGTCTTCTGGGGAACACTAGACGCACTTCAGACCTGTGGACACAGCTCTCTTCCCATTGGCTTGCAGACGTGGGTTCCCCAGACCTGAAGTCCACATTATCTATTCAGCTGCACTGCAATACACCAACAGCCCATGCTACACCAGCATGATCTCTCTCCACCAGTCTCTACATAGGCATCCTCTACATAGTATGCAGAACACTGTGTCATTCTACACTATTGCATTGGAAAATATACCACATACCATAATATTTACCAAAGAAATACAGTAATCAATGCATGCAAAGGCTCTATTTCAGTATGGGCAGAAAGAGAGATGCACATCTCTCATTATTAACAGAAGCATGACACAGTCAGTGCAAGAAGGGTTTCCTAGTGCAGCAAGGGAGGGGTTTTGTGTGGGTGTGTGTGGTGTGTGTGTGTGTGTGTGTGTGTGTGTGTGTGGGTGTGGGTGTGTGTGTGTGTGTGGGGGGGGGTGTGTGGTGTGTGTGTGTGTGTGTGTGTGTGTGTGTGTGTGTGTGTGTGTGTGTGGGGGGGTGTGTGTGTGTGGGTGTGTGTGTGTGTGTGGGGGTGTGTGTGTGTGTGTGTGTGTGTGTGTATGTGTGCGTGTGCGTGTGTGTGCATGTGTGCTCACCCCACCCGCCACTGCAGTGCGATTCCCCCTCTCTCCGTGACATGCAGCGGCATTCACAAACCCACACTGCAGAACAGAGCGGGCCTGGCTCTGCATACCAATCAGAGAAGGCGAGAGACAGACAAGCTAGTGAGCGAGAGAGAGAGAGAGAGAGAGAGATGCTGTAACACAGGGAGAGAGAGAGAGAGAGAGAGAGAGAGAGAGAGAGAGAGAGAGAGAGAGAGATGAAAGGAGAAGAAACACCTCTCATCCACTCCCCGTCTTCACCTCTGCAGTCGGCTTGTCATCCCGCCTGGCCGAGCAGGCTACAGCTCTGAAGTTCATACAAAGGGATTCTCCTTCCAGGCTTTCCCTGCTGGGGGGGGGGGCAGGTACTGGAGCTGAGACGCCTGACAGTCAGGTGGTGCTTTGTCTTGATAATGGCATAGGCTGCTTCTAAAAATGGAACATTGATTGAAGCTCGGGGGAGTGCGTCTGGTGTAAAGGGCTGGGGGACCGTAGCTAAGGACTGGAATAATAACTCTCTTAATTCGCTTCATTTGACAATGTGAAAACAATGTCGGTTGGTTTCAAACACCTGAGAAATCACAGCTTTAATATTCTTTTGCGGTGCAAAACTTAACTGGAACCAACACACGGTCTTATGTGCAGAAGGAGATGGATGTTGACATTTGATAGCCGGCAGTTATTCATGCTTGGAAAGCCTGGAACAATAATCAGTCAAGGGTAAGCGGCAGTCTGGACTGCAGCAGATATTTCTGGTTTAGAAGACCAGAGAAGGTGGATACACGTCCATCATGCTTGGCTGAAGGACTGTTTTGACCACCGCTGTCAGAACCTTTAACCTGACGAGTGCACCTCCCACAACGTTAGAGAAATAGTTTTCAATTAATTTGCAAGGAGAGAGTTCATGTAACGAGCCTCGGAAGTACAAAAAGGAATGCCTCGGTATCCTCCCTCCACTGTGTCCATTACCTTCTTATATTGGCATGTTGGAGTGCATCATAGCATTTAAACCATGGCCACTTACAACAGGTAAAGAAATAGAGGTGTGGTGCCAGCTTTTCAGTTTAAGGGCAGCTCATTGCTAACAAACATCCGCTCAGACTTTAAGGACGATGTGGTCAAAACAAAACACATGCTAATTATGCTAATTCTACACAAAAGTGTAATAGGATCAAATGATGATGATTACATTGTGGACATGGAAGTAAACTGCAACATGGCTGGTTGGTGGAGGTACACAACCGTGAGGCGGTGATTCTACATGAACACATGTGATCAATGTCATTTTATCAGGTCAAGTGGAGAAGATCCACTAGACCTGTTGTTCCCAACCTTGGTGTCCGGACCCCTGCAGGGAGACCCCACACCAGATGATTAGAATAGGAAGACAGAAAAACCATAATTCCACGACACCAAATACTGTTCAGACTTTATCTAATTCTTGTTTTTGCTTTTTGTAAATTACAGGATTATTTTAGCTCTGAAACTAATTGAATTAAAGAAGGAAAAACACAGTTTGAACTGGTCTCAACTGGTGGACATTACTTCAGATTAAGGGCTCACAAGCTGGAGAAGGTTGGGAACTACTTCCTGTAATGTAAGTGTTTGGTTCAAGACGTTTTACTTCTTATCCACCTATTTATTACTCAAAGTGACCGGGGACCCGGGAACATAAAGCTAAGTGAACTCTTATAGGTTACTGATTGCTTACAATCACAAGAATAACAGAAAAGTAACCAATCAAGGCGTGTACACCGGGGAACCAACATCATTTTATATAACTTAATAACAATTGATAAGGAGCACCAATGATCAAATATATAGCTACTATCCTGACATCTCTAGCACGAGACAAAGGTTCTGATGATGCTGGGATCCAACTAGGACCAGATGAGAAGGTCACACGTTCTACAGGTAGAAACCAGCTGCCCGTCACATTGAGAGAAAGGTTTTGGATACTTGGTCAGCAGCTGTAAGCCACTGGTTCAGATCTATAGAGGACATCTGGGTGCAAATAAAAGTCTGTGATTTTGATTCTCACCGCAATAAATTGCTTTTTGTCCTGATCCGCACTTGACTTCAGACTCATCACTATTCATGCTTTGGAGCTGCACAGCCCAGCAAAGCTAGCGTTTTGGATTTCACCTTGAGAACAAGGACGTGGAGACGTTTCCCATAAAAACCTTTATATATCGGGCGCTGGAGTCTCTCATAAAGAGGCATGAAAAGGAGAGCGTTGCTCTTGTGTCCAAATGCTCTGTTTCAGAGGAGAGAGGAGAGAGGAGAGAGGAGAGAGGAGAGGAGAGAGGAGAGGAGAGAGGAGAGGAGGGAGGAGAGAGGAGAGGAGAGGAGAGGAGAGGAGAGGAGAGGAGAGAGGAGAGGAGAGAGGAGAGAGGAGAGAGGAGAGAGGAGAGAGGAGAGAGGGGAGAGGAGAGAGGAGAGAGGGGAGAGGAGAGAAGAGAGGAGAGGAGAGGAGAGAGGGGAGAGGAGAGAGGAGAGGAGGGAGGAGAGAGGAGAGAGGAGAGGAGGGAGGAGAGAGGAGAGGAGGGAGGAGAGAGGAGAGGAGAGGAGAGGAGAGGTTTGGTTTTTAAATTCCTTTTATTGATCACAGATCACGTCATCAATTCAAATAAATACATAAAAACTCCCCCACCCACAGAAACACACCAATATCTACACACATGAACAATCAGCCTTTTACTTGAGTCATCGGTCCAAACAGAACCTCAACCCGAACTAAACACCAACACCAGTCTGAGACTCAGAGAACCTCCAGAGAGACAAACACTGTGAGGTACATGATCAGTTATCTTTTAATCTTTCTAATTTTTATTTTCTGTGTTTTTTTAAGAGCAGTGATATATTTTTTAAGGCGGAAACGCTTCTTCTCATCCAGAACGTCAACGCCGACCCCTTTCATATGAAAGTTGACTGATCTTATGAATTTCGGGATGTCATAGAAGTGATCGCTTACTTTTACACATTTCTTTTTAAATGTTTTATCAAGAAAAGTGTCAATTTTTTCCAGTGTGTACAGATCTATATCTTTGCTGGGGGTTCCACCCACAGACTCCATCTCTGACTCATCTTCATCCTCCATGTCCTCTCCACCTGACAGCTGACTGTTAGACACACTGGGTCCAGCACTGGTGGAGGCTGCTTCCTCCACGGTGTCTGCTGGCTGGGGTTGTCCAGTCTGAGAGCTGCTGTTCTCTGGAACATCAGCCTGTTGCTCCTCGGCTTGGCTCTGCTCTTCCTCCTCTTTGTCTTCACCACCAGCCGCTGCACCTGCAGTACCGCAATCCGCCACCACAGCCGCGGGCCCGGCCCCAGGTCCGTCCTCCGTCGGTTCAGCCACCGGTTCGTCAGCCATCGGTTCGACCACCGGTCCGACCACCGGTCCGTCTGCTTTCGGTTCGACCAGCGGTTCGACCACCGGTCTGAACATCGGTCCGTCTGCTGTCGGTTCGACCACCGGTTCGACCACCACTCCGTCATTCATCGGTTCAGCCACAGGTTCTTCATCCGCGGGCTTAGCTCCCGCTCCGGTGTCTGTGTCAGCAGAGCCGGCCTGCTTTCTGTGCGGACAGGTAAACCGTTTGTGTCCCACACCTCCACACTCGAAACACTTGAGCTGTCCTGAGCTGGCGTACACCATGTAGGATCCGTCTCCGTGCTTTACTCTGAAGGACACCTCCAGTGTTTGAGTCGGTGAGTCCAGAAACATGAACAGTTGCCGCCTCAGAGACTGAACGTGTCTCAGTTTAGGGTCTTTACATCCCAGACTTACTGTTTTTAGTCCGCTAGCAAACTTCCCGAACCTCCGGAGCTCTTTCTCCAGCAGCTCGTTCTGGATAAACGGCGGAACACCGGACACGGTGATCCGCGTGGAGGGAGCTGACAGCGGGGAGACCGGCACAAAAGTGTCCCTGATCAACACGCCGCTCTCGATCAGCTGGTAGACTAGAGGCTCCTGTTTCAGGAACACCACCACTGCTTTGTTCATTCTGGAGGCAAAGCTCAGCTTATCGTGTCCCACCTGCTCACCGACAGCCAGCAACACCTCCTCCACCGTCACGCTGTTATCCGGGGGGACGATCCTCACTCCCTGCCGCAGAGACGGAGGTGGCGTCTCGGAGGACGCCATTCCTCCAGAACGCACCTCGACAAGGCCCCGATCGCTCAACACTCAAACCAGTAAAAACGTTCAAGAGACTCAGCTGATCATCCGCCTCAACAGAGGAAGAAACACGGTTAAAGATCCGAAGATCAGAAACCATTCAAAACTAGCGCCACTCGCTCTTCACCGTCACACGTCCACCACTCACACTCACACGCAACCGGAAACGGAAACGGAGAGAGAGGAGAAGAGAAGAGACGAGAGGAGAGGAGAGGAGAGAGGAGAGGAGAGGGGAGAGGGGAGAGAGGAGAGGAGAGAGGAGAGAGGAGAGAGGAGAGAGGAGAGGAGAGGAGAGAGGAGAGAGGAGAGGAGAGGAGAGGAGAGAGAGGAGAGAGGAGAGAGGAGAGGAGAGGGGAGAGAGGAGAGAGGAGAGAGGAGCGAGGAGAGGGGAGAGGAGAGGGGAGAGAGGAGAGAGGAGAGGAGAGAGGAGAGAGGAGAGAGGAGAGGAGAGAGGAGAGAGGAGAGGAGAGGAGAGGAGAGAGGAGAGAGGAGAGAGGAGAGGAGAGAGGAGAGAGGAGAGGAGAGGAGAGGAGAGGAGAGGAGAGGAGAGAGGAGAGAGGAGAGAGGAGAGAGGAGAGGAGAGAGGAGAGAGGAGAGAGGAGAGAGGAGAGGGGAGAGAGGAGAGAGGAGAGAGGAGAGGAGAGAGGAGAGGAGAGAGGAGAGAGGAGAGGAGAGGAGAGGAGAGGAGAGAGGAGAGAGGAGAGAGGAGAGAGGAGAGAGGAGAGGAGAGAGGAGAGAGGAGAGGGGAGAGAGGAGAGAGGAGAGGAGAGAGGAGAGAGGAGAGAGGAGAGGAGAGAGGAGAGAGGAGAGGAGAGGAGAGGAGAGGAGAGGAGAGGAGAGGAGAGGAGAGGAGAGAGGAGAGAGGAGAGAGGAGAGAGGAGAGGAGAGGGGAGAGAGGAGAGAGGAGAGAGGAGAGGAGAGAGGAGAGGAGAGGGGAGAGAGGAGAGAGGAGAGAGGAGAGGAGAGGAGAGGAGAGAGGAGAGAGGAGAGAGGAGAGAGGAGAGGAGAGAGGAGAGAGGAGAGAGGAGAGGAGAGAGGAGAGGAGAGGAGAGGAGAGGAGAGAGGAGAGGAGAGAGGAGAGGAGAGAGGAGAGAGGAGAGGAGGGAGGAGAGGAGAGAGGAGAGAGGAGAGAGGAGAGAGGAAAGAGGAGAGAGGAGAGGAGAGAGGAGAGAGGAGAGAGGAGAGAGGAGAGAGGAGAGAGGAGAGGAGAGGAGAGAGGAGAGAGGAGGGAGGAGAGAGGAGAGAGGAGAGAGGAGAGAGGAGAGAGGAGGGAGGAATAAAAAGAATAAATACGATGTTACTTTAGGCAATGTTTTGTCTTTTTTTTCCGTCATCAGCACAGGAAGTACCATCCCAAAATAAGAGACCCACTTTTGCTTCACTGGCAGATACATTCAGCCACTTTTATTTCATTTTCTGATTAAACCTCATATATAAATATGAATGTTCAGCTACCTCAAATATCAAAAGTGATTTAAGTCATTAACACATTTCGGGATATGAAATCACTTCCTGTCACTAAGGTGAACGACGACACAAAGGCTGCATATAATAGGCTTATATAAGCACTTTTCCTCGACATCAGAGGGTCGTGAGACGAACAAAAGATTATCTTATCTGAAATGTGAAAAATATGACTTTGTTATCAAGGTTTAAATTAAAATGATACATACGTAGTATTTATTTATGTTGATGCTTTATGTTTATGAGATCTAGTTTGTTATTCACAGTTACTGTTCATTTCATTTGATATTCTCCTTTTGTTTTTCACTTATTTGTTACATGTTAATAATAAATGAAGGATTGAAGCACCTTTCTTTAGCATTTAGAGAATTCTACCAGCTCTTATCATGGCTGACAGTTGGATTCTCCCTGTGAGGATGGAAGTGTGTTTGTGTACATTGACACAGGCAAAGATGAAGCTAGGGGGACATGTAGTAGAGTGTCATAGCTCGAAGCTTAACGCCACGGACCCAGCTGTTATTTGACTCATTGTCGTGAGAATGTTTTGGTCTGATGGCGTATACCACTCTAACATTGGAGGAGGGGTCTCTTACCAGTCTTTTTTAAAGCCAGGAGTTTGTCTCGGATAATCAGAGTAAGATGATGGGAGCGCTATCTGATGACACTACAGACATGTCCATTGCAGTCTCTCTCCGCTCTCAGACTTTGTGAAATGGTGGACCGTTCATATGGTTGCATGCGGAGTGAGGACACATCTGCTGTGGTTTCCATTGCATGTGCAGGAAATGGAAACAGGGGTGTAACTAAAGCATTATCTCCATCCTTGCGTGTCACCTTTCCCTTGGAGATGGAAACTGGGCGTGGCGCAGCACAAACCAACCGTGGGTGTTTGTATCGTCCTTTGCCAATCATGCGTCTGCCCTTGGAACGAGGGGCTAAATCTGTGGGGATCCTCACTGATGGAAGATAACGCCGTCATGTCGAGATGGCGAGGGAGAAAATGAGGCGAGATAAAAAATAGAAAAAGACGCTTTCCAATTCATTTGACCTGTCGGCCAAACCCGGGCGGAGGATAATTCGACGAAGAGCCGCTCAAATAGGGGGTTAGGGTGCATGATTTAAACTCCCTCAGCAATGAGATCATTCTACCGTTTTATCTGTAGAAACGGTCATCCTCACTTAGCATCAGAGGGGAGAATCATTGTCACACCATCGTCTGAGCAGACGAAATGTGAGCTGTTGCTGTTTCTACTGAAGCGATTAAAGCCTTCGATTCACTCAGGAGAAAAAAAAGGTTAATTTGTCCTATTGACTGAGTCGCAAAGAATAGTAATTCTAATCATTACATGTGAGTGAGCTCCAGCAATTATCCCCAATAATACCGTAGCTTGAGCCTAAGTAATCTAATAATCTGTACATTCAGGATGCTGGAAGACGTTGACCTGAAAACAGACACTTAAGCACCGATGTGCCGAGGCCCGTCTTGGTCCCGTCAGAACAGGCAGCAAACTGAATCGGACGCTTCCAGCCGCCGGTTGCACGTCAAGTCCCCGTCAAGCTAAACTCAATGCAATCGGCGGCGTCTGTCTCAGTCTGTGTGCATGGTGCCATGCGGGGGTGTGCAAAAAGGAAAAGAACAACAGAGGCAGAGAATGGCAATTATCTGTCTTTATATAATATGGTAACAGCTGCCACTGTTTCGAGTAAGGGGAATGCTGCTTGTTTTAAGTAGAAATAATGATGATGCCCCGAGGTCTTTGACTTCCATCTCGAGTGTT
Source organism: Leptoclinus maculatus (assembly GCA_032191485.1). Taxonomy (NCBI): domain Eukaryota; kingdom Metazoa; phylum Chordata; class Actinopteri; order Perciformes; family Stichaeidae; genus Leptoclinus; species Leptoclinus maculatus. The sequence goes on from JAVDOI010000026.1 coordinate 3,922,047, forward strand.
ACACAACCCCAACTCTGACTGAGGCTGGGAGACGTTCACAGAGCCCTGGATTACATAATTCAAATGCAGAGTGGAAACTTTCATGTATATTTCAGAAAATATGCATTATTTACCAAAGGAAAGTTGGCTTCCTCCGTCTCTCACGCTGCTTTTTTTTGGAGTTAATGAGAAATTCCCCTGTGGCATTCCATGACCGACAACATTATTGGTCTTCAAAGACTATTGTGTGCGTGGATAACAGCTGATGGCAGAGCTCCAGTCAGGAGATCATACTTTCTCCCTCTGCAAACAGCCAATCAGCAGCGTCTACGCAGGCTGATGAAACAAACCTCACGGAGCAGCGAGGTCACGGCTACAAAGCAGCAGCATCCGCACGCGCATACAAGAGAAGTCCACTTTTGAGACTGCTTCCTTTTTTTCGGGCGGTTTCATGCTTGAGTTCAGACACACCGAGTGAGCGGCCGAGCTCCCGAGGGGCCGACGTCGCTGAGATTAAATTCAGAGCCATGAAAGAGTGAAAGGGACAAGAGACTGCAAAATGCCTGTGAGGGAGGAAGTTGCTTACCACTTAGGAGGCTACAGTCGGAGATTACAGTGAAGGAGAAGGCATCTGTGAAGCGTAATGCTGCACTCATTTGTGTTGTGCCAGATATTCTTCTCAGGAGCTGGTGGGTACCAAGTTCAAAAGCAAGACTGTGTAACTTTTTACAACTTTTAACGTACGCAGTGACTGTCAGCTACACAGAAATCTGTATATAAAGTTTTGTAACGTTAGCTGTGATGTTCATACCAGACCAGGTGAAGCTGTAGCAGCTAAACCACTCAATATTTAGTGGTATTGCTGTAGAATTCAACTTTTTCATTTGGAAGAGGAAGAATTTGGTTCTTTCTTATTTCAAAAGTGATATTGAAGAATCACAGTATAATAAAGGTTTCAACTGCAGTGAGATAATGTAACACACTGGTGGAAGCAGATGCGTTTGATGTTGTTGCAGAGTTTGTGGTCATTGCACAAAAAAATGTTCAGTCTTAAATTTAAACTTGTGGTTAATACAGCTTTTGAATGCTGGGAGAGAAAGCGTTAAGCTCTCAAGGTTTCTCTTCTTTCACACATCCTGAGCCTCCCATCAGCCTCTCGCTCTCCATCTGCCTCCCGATTTAAGTTTTCTTACTTCATTTACCTCATCAGTGGCAGTGTCCCAAATCTCATGATGCATACTCAGTTTGCATGTACTGCATACTGCCTAGTAATCATAATTAAGTTTGACAGACTGTTCACACTGAAGTATACACGAGCAATACGTCCTCTGCATCACATGACACATGACTGTTTCCATCACAGAGTTACGGGTCAATGAGTGTTGCATATGCTTTCTATAAGTGAGCTCTTAGGGACCTAAACGTCACTCACCACCATTTGGAATCATTTTGTCCAACGGTTAATTATGTAAGCGTCTACCTCGCAGTCTTCCATCACACAGTCTGAAGAGGTGCGATGCATTTTTGGGTAGTGGAGTATGTCCAGTGAGCTCACGTCTCATACTCAGATATTCTTGCTAACCTAGTATACATAAAATCCAAATACTATGCAGTAGGAACAGACGACATACTACATTTTACCTCATACTTAGTATGAATAGTATAAAAAGTATGCTTGTATGCAATTTCGAACGACGCCACTGTCTCCCTCCGTCTCTTTAGGTGCCTCTTTTTCTGTTCTGTCTCTCCGTCCCCCTCTATACTTCCAAAGCATACATAGGAGGCTATACATAGATTCACAGCATCATTACCAGCAGCAGCCGCCAGTAAACCGAGCGGCACCACCAAGGTGCAGGGGCGGACGGGGTTGGGCTAATCTCTTCCGTCAGTCTAACTTTGTTGTAGGTGTTATTAAATGTCAATCACTCTCGCCTACTCAACACTTGCGTCACTCGCTCGCAGACGAAGCCGTTTTTGACCGCGAGCCGGCAGCATGGCACCGGTACCCAGCATGCAACACTGCTGATACCACTGATGTTCACACCCCATCGTATGTTCTGTTCTGGTCATTTCTACGTGTCGTTTGCTTTCTCATTGTTTGTCACCACTGTAATATTCGTAGACACTTGTATTATATGTCCTTTCTTTCCATAGAATATGTCATGTATTTCACGTATGTGTAGAACATAGTTAGTCTTGCTGATCTGACATTAAACCGCAGTGAAGAAGCAGAGGGGAGGCAAACAGTACCTCTGCCTCAATGAAGGGGGCGCGCGAGAGCCCACGGGTCGGGTTCATGCTTGTAGTTCTGTTACTCTTCTTCTACACTTCTCTTCTTCTACACTTCTCTTCTTCTTCTTATATTTTGCTTTGACCGCAAACATTGAAGTTTAAATATCTAAGCTTTAACAATTCTCAAAAAACAGAGAAATATGACCAAATCAACAGCAATTCAACGTCGGACAGGTAAAGTAACCTTTGATGTGTTTGTTCTCTTTATAAATCCCTGGTTGTTACAGATTATCGGGATCTCACGATTTTCGCGGGTGTCGCCCGCGAGCGCTCCGCTTCTGAAACACAGGTCGGGGGGGCAGGTCGCAGATCGCGGCGCACACACCTGGTGCAATCAAATATGTACCTTACCTATGTGTGTGTAAAGAATGCTGATATGAAATATGAAAAACAACCAGTAGTCAATGTGCAAGCTGCCAATTGAATGGTGATTTAAGCTGCTCTATATTAGGTTCATATATTTGTAAATCTGACTCTGAAACAGTCAATGCCTCACCAGCCACCAACCTCACCGCACGTCACTGGTATAACCATCTGATACTAGCCCAGAGTTCAGCATATTCATCTAGCAAACTATACCTACCTTGGAGTGTTACAATAGCCAGTATCATTTTATTCCATGTGTCCTTCCAGGCAAATTGGTGGATCCAAATGTTATAAAACAAAACATATATGATGTAATTTCTTTGTAATCATCCAAAATAATGTTAAGTGTATGGGTATTTCTCCAAGTAGGCCACTGACTGGTCGATACGTGCGATGCATTGAGTGGGCAGCGCGCCGTGTATTGAGTGGGCCGGTCTGACTCCCGGGCCACTGTTCTCCCCCAGTCCGCCCCTGCCAAGGTGATAAAACGGGAGAGGAGAGCCCTGAAGTCTGTGATGGAGGGCATAAAGAAGAGGGTTATTAGCCTCATAAGGAAAATCAGTGTTAGCCGGGCTGGTTCAGAGCTGCATCAGGATGTATGACTATAAACTGAGGTCAGGTCTTGCTTTATTTTAAAGTGCTGCCATTTCTGTCCTCTTTGCAGATTTTTTGAATGTAAGTACTTGACAAGGCCTGCTAAAATTAGCATTAAACCCCCACACACATCAGGGGGGCTTCTGTAATCTGACAACTTCATTGCAGTCTTCAGAGCGGGGCAGCTATTAAGAGTAAGGAAGCTGCCATGGTGCAGTATCCACTGGCCAACGAGCAGTGAAAAGAAAGAGCTTTAAAGGTCATTCATGCAAGACTGGGAGCATTTCTATTGCATCAACATGGAGACGACCGCTAACCGCAGCTAACCGTGCTAATGGTGCTAATGGTGCTAATGGTGCTAACGGTACAAACAACGGCAACAGTGCTGACAGAGCTGGGCGCTACGCTAACCAGCTTTAACTGCCGTATGAGAGCAGTGCAGAGCGGCGGCCATGAGCTATCCAGTGGGGCACGCTCACGTGCACTAACATGCACTAAAAAGCATGCACGGCCGGCCCGGCTATGTCAACACAGAGGTGAGAAGCTGGGATAACAACTCATAAAGAGGGAGAGAAACTTCATTTTGTGCTCAGGTATATATTTACATAGATAATGCTCTGAATGTCGTGTACTGCACCTTAAAGGCAGGGTTGTTAATTCATTTTAATGACGCATATAAAACCCTGACTGGATATTTTATTGGACGGATGAATCTTTCGGAAACTAATCGCGCTGCCAGAGGAAGTGAGCAAAGACAGTTTTTGTAGTTATTCATCACTGGCTTCACTATTCTTGAATACTGAGGTTTCTACAGGCTACAGAATACAACGAGAAGAGAGAACATGTATGTGTGCTCGCTGCTGAACATTCGAAGGCAGTCAATGTGGAAGGACTTAAAATAAGAAGAAGTATTAGCTTTCTATAAGTGGAGGCACGTTGAGGTGGAAATGTCAATATATAAGTATCAGTGCTGAATGAAATTGGAATGTCAGTTGAAGTGTAAGTGATGAATAAAGCTGAAGAGGAGGTCCAGAAAGATATTAGTGTCAGCTCAAGTGTATAAGCTGATAAAAAGATGTCAGTGTCAGCTGAAGTGTAAGCTGTAAAGCTGTTGTGAAAGAGAGAAAGTTTTTTCAAGATTTTGTCAATTGTTTCTTTTAATCTGGAGTATCTTCTGTCAAAAGGTCTACATTTTGAATGATTTTGATCATGGAAGACTGAATGCACCGCATGCCAAAGAGGGAAAAGCAGTGTGTTGATATGTTGAAAAGTGTAGATATGCAGAAAAAAATCATTAAAGGGAGACATGATATGGAAAATGGAGCATTTCTGCCTGCAGAATGAAAAGTCAACACTTGCAAAAGAAAGGATGTAATGTAATTCTATAGTGTATAGGAAGGATTGATACAGTGGAGGGCCATGCATCTTATACCTGGGCCTTCACTGCTGTCCTGCAGCTGAAACACAGCTACGGTTATTATTTGTTTCGTGCAAAAATGAAGCTCAACACCTACAGATAGAGTGCGTCTCCTCTCTGCTCTGTGAGAGCTGTGAGAGTACCGTCTGTGTGTGCTTTTGGGCGGCGGCGGGGCTCACGGCAGCACCCGCTGCTCGTTCACGACACTGCAGAACGGACGTGCTTTAACGTCAGAAAAGTCTCCAACAACACCAATGACTCTGAGACTCTCTGGGACTCTCTGGCCCTGCCACACTTCTGCACTGAGCTGTACAGACAGCAGCATCCCTCTCAGGCTCGGTCTCCCTCTTTCCACTCATCCCTCTGTTTCAGATCTCCTGTGTCTTTTTCCTTCTCTGTCATTTATCACGTTTATCCGATTATTATGTGTAATATCCCCGTTCCCCGCCTCATTCTCTGTGTCTTCCTCTCTGCCTCCTATAATTTGTTATGTTCTCCTTCTCTTCCTTCTTGTTCTACTTCTTTTCTTTCCTATCTCTGTCCATCCGTTCCTCTTCCTCTCACATTGACGGGAGTCTTTCTGACTTGTCTATCTACTGAGGCCTCCCTCACAATCTCTCTGTCTCTTCCTCCCTCTCTCTCTCTTCTAACATTCATAAGCAGCACTCGGTCGCTCTTGCTGGCACCCGGTTGCCCCCCCCCTCCGACAGTAAGGCTCTGATGCCTCGTCTGATCGCATAAGACCGTGGTGTCAAACGGCCGCTCAGAGGGGCGGGGGGGAACACCACCACTGCTGCCCACAACAAAGCAGCGTGTTTGTGGGGTGTTGAGAATGTCTGGGACGGTTACAGCGCTGATTCAACTGTTGACAGCACCTGAAATGGTTCACTTGTACAAATAAATGTGTACCTTCTGTTCAATACATAATCCAAATATCTTGAAAGTAGGTCAAGTAAAACCTGTTCAGGTTTTGTCTTTAGAATATAACACTTTTAAAGCTGCGCCGATTGATTTTTGGCCACTTGGGGGCAGCAAAACCAGCTGAAAACATTGACATATTAGCACTTGTATCTGGAGCTAGAGTACATTTGCAGTTGTGTTGCTGGCCAACTGATGAAAGCAAGGCTGAAGTTCAGGCCCCTTTTTTTTAGCTCATACAGTTTTAAGCACCTTCAAATTCATGTCAATAATTGAGCAAGTCAATGTCAGTAACAAAGTTTGCTTCAAAAAAATGCCACCTACTGTAGATGTGTGCTCATATTTGAACATGTGTGTAGGATTATGGATATGCAGTATTCAGGTGGTAACCTCCAATTCTGCCGAGTGAAGCCGATGCTTCATGTGTTAAAGCTGCATTCTCTCTAGTGTCCACCAGGGGGCGACTCCTCTGGTTCTATAGAAGTCTATGAGAAAATGACTCTACTTCTCTCTTGATTTATTACCTCAGTAAACATTGTAAACATGAGTTTATGGTCTCAATCTCTAGTTTCAAGTCTTCTTCAATACAGCATGATGTTCATTTAGTACATAATGGTCCATTTAGAGTCAAACAGACCATAAAGCAGGGTATGCTTTAGGGGCGGGGCTTACTGTGATTGACACGTATACGGTGTCTCTACGCGACTCCTCCGTATTCCAAATATGGTAATTTCCATTCACAGGTTGCGGGGAAAAAAACACGGTCTCGGTCGTTGCCTATAAGTGTCTTATTCAGCATTGAATAAGAGTACTCCACAGACCAATGGGTGACATCACGATGACTACGTCCACTTCTTACAGTCTGTGGTAGTATTGCTATTACTACGATGGATTTGTCTAATAGGTTCAGGCTTTAGTTGTGTTTTCTCCACAATCGCTGCTCATCTGTATTCATATTTGTATTTTCTGAGTTCATTGAAGTGAGAAATGGTCAGTGAGGGGAAGAAATAGGCCACAGTACCCCTCTGGTAAAAAACATTCAACGTTTTAGAATTAGAGTTCATACCCAAACCTTATGGGATCCGACCGAGCACACTGGATTCAAGTTCATTCCAGCAAAAATACTCTCTTGTTTGAGCCAGAACATAAGCTGCACTTTGAGAGCAAGCAACAAATGCCTGTCTACCTACACACAGTGCTGATGTCTGACACTAGTCTGGTGACAGCCTGGGGTGTGGCTGCACCGTAGCTTGAGGATGCTGTGGGTTTAGGTGTTTACTCTGCTATTCTCTAATGAATGATTTCTATCATTCTTTCTGTCTCACAGATGCATTCACACGGACTAATCCGTCAGCGCCCTCATGGCTGCTGCTACTGTTTTCTGAACATGTGTCCGCGGCACTAACCTCTGTCCATCGATCGTGACACCAAGGGAGACGCTGTGGCCGTCAATAAGCATGGAATCCTTTGCAGGGAGCCACCCAGAGCTACTGAGGTGCAGTTTTCACTGGCAGATCAGCGTGGAAAGGAGGGGGAAGAGAGGTATAAACAAGAAAGAAGAAAGATGGACACACACGACGGGCAGAGAGCAACATCCAACCGCTATCAGTGCAGCCGAGGTCTGGAGGCCACGGCTTTGATAGTGATTGAGTGAGCTGCAGGGAAACAGGCAGAAAGGAGGAGACAGAGGAGAGTGGACAGGGGTTATGACCAAGCTAATTAGATCCAAATGCTCAGAAATATCCAACAAGTGCCCCAACGTCTGGCAGATCTGAGAAAGGCTGTTTACTGTCAAGATGTGTGTGTGTGTGTGTGTGTGTGTGTGTGTGTGTGTGTGTGTGTGTGTGCGCGTCCACAGCGTGCTCACAGAACAGAAGCCAGTTAGCATGACAACACTGCAAGGCTCATGGGTGTTGCAGTGCAACAGGCGAAATTCAAATGTAATTTTCTTTCGAGGCCCCTCGAATAGCTGTGAACGTGGCGATGCATCGTTAAGCTTGTTTGTGGTGTTTGTTCCTGAACATTTAGGCAGACTGGGTCAGACCGGATGGTGTCAAAGTGAAATAAACGGGCTCCCGACCAGAGAAAGTCGAGTGTCACCAGACCAGAGAAGAATGGAAGAAAGGGGACCTCCCTGCCGTCATCCTGTCCTCTCCGCTCGACTCGAACCCACAGCCCCGACATATGGACGCTCCTCGGTGCGGGGACGTTGTGAGGAGGTGGCACTTCACTGCTCCATCAAACAGCAGCGGTGGCATTCAGAATTCCTGCATGCTCACATCTGTTCTGACCCGCAAACAATGTAAACGTTGACATGTCACTTAGCATTGTCCTTGCCTCTGTGAAATCAAACCCATTAACAAGCTTGAACACATTTTAGGTTTATACATCAAACACATTTCATGTGTTCTCGTGTGTGTGTTTTGTTAAGTGTGTTGTTGAACGGTCCACGCAGCCGTTGGCAACAGCGCGCCGGCATCCTGCCAAGTCTGGACACCAGGAGATGAGAGAGGGGAAGCTGCTGTTCTGCGCTGCCCGGCACCAAGGGCAAACAGAGAAGGCAGCGCAAACATGGCATTTGTGTTTTGTGTTTGCTTCCACCTCCGGGGCCTGAATGTTAATATCTCTGTATGTATTATTTTGCTCTCCGTATGCACCTCCGTAAGTCACCTCTCGAAAAAACAGCGGCCAATTGCATTATGTCACCATGTTGAGCTGGTTCTGGGAGTAGATTAGTGCGCACAATAAACCAGGTTCGGTGTCCTTGCTCGGGGCCACATACTGGCTCCGACAAGCCTTCGACTTCTGGACTTTCTAGTCTACCCACCAATATCCCATTCCATGACGGTCACGTGCACTCAAATCCATGTAAAGTATTTTTGCTGCATCGTGCCTCAAACAGCCTCAAGAGACAGCATAAAGTCCAACCCCCCCGTTGTACACGCCCCCCCACCTGTCAGCGCCATTAACACGCTCTCCAGCGGATCATGGGACTCATCTTGGTTGTGTCACAATTAAGGAGACGTCACACTGCACACGAAAGAATGTAACATACAGTTGCAATATTACGGTTGCGGTGTCTATCTGTAGCTTATGTGAAGATCTATTTTACATTACTAAACAGCTAACACGATACGACATCAAGCACTTGTAATCCTACAACACAGTAGGTGACTGCTCACAATCTCCGCCCACAAGTGATGCACTGCGTTATTAAATCATCAAGCATAAAGTAAGATAGAAAGAGAAGGTGGGACATGGGTGAACAGGCACTTTAATAAGTGAGAACAGTTTGAATAACACTTTTAAAGAATGCATAGATCATTCCTCTAGAAGGTGCTTTCCAGAGTCTTATCAAATAGACTTAGTTGTACATTCAGATCAAACTTATTGTGTACCTGACAGGACATGTTCCTCATGAGGGACATTTCTGAAGTAGTTCAGCCACACATGTAGGAGCCTGACCGTGTGGTGCTCTGTGAGTGAGGGGGAGCATCTTAAAGTGGATCCTAAACGCTACAGGGAGCCAGTGGAGAGATCTGAGTACGGGGGTTTGTCCTCGTGAGTAATCTGGCGGCAGCGTTTTGGATTACCTGCAAACGAGAGCAGATACACTGAGTGACGAGAAAAGTGAGTTACAGTAGTCGATGCCTGAAGAGATGAAGGTGTGTTTGATCGTCTCTAGTTTAGCTGTTGATACGACAGATCTCTGTTTACTGATGTTTCCGAGGTGGAAGAAACAGAATCTGGTTTAGCTGCTTAACACGGGGGTCAAACCTAAAGCATACTCTGCTTCATGGTCTATTTGACTCTACATTACATTACAGTCATTTAGCAGATGCTTTTATCCAAAGCGACTTACAATAAGTGTGTTCAACATCGGTATTCAAGAGAACTAATCACCAGAAGTCATAAGTGCATCTCCTTTTTCAAACAAGCATCTAAGAGCATAAACCAGAGCAAAGGTACAGAGCAGAAACAAACTAATAGAAATACAATAAGTGCAACAAACTAACATGGAAACAGACTCTAAATGGACCATAATATACTAAATGAACATCATGCTGTATTAAAGAAGAGTTTAGACCATAAACTCATGTTCACAGGAGACAGACTTCATTCCTGGTGAAGGTACTGGACGTCTGTGTATATATACACACATATATATACGTATGTATACGTATATAGGACATATATGTGACATATATATAAACATATATATAAACATATATACATATGTCTATAAATACATATATATCTACGTGTGTGTATATAGGACATGGATGCCCCGAGCTCTTTCTTCTTCAACCTGGAGAGATCGGTGACACAGAGGAAGCAGGTGACCTGGCTTAGGCTTCCAGGAGGTACCTGAGCCAGGATGACCACCAGGGTGACCACCAGGGTGACCACCAGTCCAGCAGAGATGGGGAACCATGCCGTGGAGTCCTCCTGTCAGCGAGCGGTGCTTTAAGAAAGGAGACCTGGCGTTACTGAGGACCTGGAGACCAGTTGCCCTCCTCATACTGACTATAGACACACTGATTAGCTGCTGTGCATTGTCCACTGAAGTAAAGAGTATGCACTTTATAATGAATGCAGTTGACATCGGTGCAGAAACGGCTAGAGGCAGCTGAGTCAGCAGTGTGGTGAGCTACTGCCACCTAGGGGTGATTCAGCAGAGGTTCTCTGCTGGTGATGTTTACCAGCTCTCTTTCACTGCATGAATAATTGAACTTTAGCATCATTTCTTTGTTTGAAGTCAATTATCTTTGGTTGCTTTGAGTTAGCGTCTTTATTTCTTATTTTTAGTTGTAGTTTAGTTGTGACTCAGAGCAGTTTAACTTGAATAAAATAATTGTAAAAAGTGTATTTTTGTTGCATAGTTGAAAGCCATTAACAGCATTTAACCGTAACTTGAAAGCTTTGAAATATATTTAGAAAACTGGTTTATTGAGGTATTGTTTGTACTTCATTTGACTTCACTGCCATGAGGGTCAGTCTTGTGCTATCATTGCATTATAGCTCAAAAACTACTGTAGCCCAATGTTCTCTGATGTTGCAGCCGAACAGTGAGGATCATGCAGCAGCACTCCTCCTAATTTAGCCCCAGCTCATCGGTTTTATGTGTTATTTTATTATTTATAATAAGGGAACATTTATTGCAACCTCTTCACAGGGACAACACAGAAAGGGAGTTTTAGACGGTAACAGTAATCATTCTTTTGTTCATTACTGCATGTAGGTATGGCAACATTATAAGCAATCGCCACCAGGTGACACTTTTGAACAATTCTACACAGTTGGACAATCTGCATGGCTATCATCAGTATTTTGACATGATGTGTGACAGACTAATAATTCCCAAAGGCTGCATTTGAATCATTGTGCTGTTCAGTCCGGCAGCAGGCAGATCATTGGTCGGCTCTTCAGCTGAGATTTTCCAAAGCACCAACCGTGCCGTCAACGACTGGACCGAAACCTTCAGTAAACCATATGCACTTAGCTCCCATGTCCTAAGTTGACCTGTTGGACAGACAGGAGAGTCAAAATGTCTTCCTCCTCCCACACGTTTCTGTTTCTTTTCTATCACTGTCTTTAAGTATTTTACATAGTTGTAACTCTGTAATGTTTCCTCCCTTGGGAACTACAGTACTGAAACACGCAGTGATAGTTTCAGTGTTCACTTTCACTGACCTGTAAGATTAAATGTGTAGTTTCATAACTCGCATGATTATAATTTGTAGCATAACTGCAGGACAGAGTAATAAACTTGCTGTGTGTGGGTGTGCGTAAAGGAAACTTAACTCCATGACAGCCGGCGGTTGTGGTAGTGGAAGACGTGGGTGTACTCTGACCCCCATCATCTAACCTAACTGGCCCTTATAGTCCCGTGGAGGTGTGTTTACCCTGCACATACCTACGACCGCACTGCTGACAACAATGAGCTCCAAACTCTTCACACAGACTCAAGGCTCCAGCATGCGTCGTGGCAACCTGGTATGGCAACACGCACAGGAATAGCATCAGCGAGCTACATGAGGCCTTGCACTGAAAAAACTGTATGTTTTCACTGTAGAGCCTTGACATTCTTGAAGGCTCTGAGTGAGTGTGTGTGTGTGTGTGTGTGTGTGTGTGTGTGTGTGTGTGTGTGTGTGTGTGTGTGTGTGTGTGTGTGTGTGTGTTCCTGTTGCTTTGCATTGCAGCCCCTCAGGGCCCAGTATGAAAGCCCCCCACTAATGTTCAAACATGCCTTTGACTTCATCCGTCAATCTTCATGCTGGCTAAGGCCAGCCGTTACAAGCAGGACGTTTACTGTGATGTGCTCCAGTTTGCTATCTGAACCCCTGACCCTGTTGTGAATGTTAGGAGGTTATGTTAGAAGCATTTCGGTTGGATAACATCAATAGCTTACTATCATGTATGACAAAGAAAAGCAAAACAAATCCTCACATTTGAGAAGCTGGTATTATTTTCTGTAGACTGACACATTATCTAATAAACTAATCGTTTCACCTCTACACTTATTTCCTAGATTTATATAATATCAAACATGTTTGATACATGAAACACTGGCAGGAATCCATAAAGAAAGTACAATTTGTGAATAGCATTAAAGGTGGTAAAGTATTATAAATATATGGACCAAAAAGCACACGTGTTACAATCTTTAAAGAATGAGGATATTCTGGAAATTAAAGCACTGGAACATTACAATAGATACAGTTTCATAAACGTGAAGTGTTTTCATCATAAGCTTCAATATCGGTTTGAAGTTGAAGACACTAAATCTTTGCAACGCACTGCAGATAATAAATAATTTGCTGCATTACTATTGCGCAAAGAAAAGGAAAACAATTGTGGATTTAATTGGCTCATTTTGCACTGTCCCTAATATTGACCAATTACAAATGTGAATGGGCGGGGCTTGCATGCCGACCCTTCTCTTCCTTCGTTTGTCCGGGGGCAGAGGGAGGGGTATGCGCTGACTGTTGTTGTCTGTCGCTGCTGGGGACAGAGAGCTGCCAAGGTCGGTGAAAGTACAGCTGAGACCAACATTACATCCTCAAAAGTACTACCCCAAGAGACATACAGGTACGTGTTTGTGCTCAACCAACTTTTACTCGTGTTTCGTGGACGTTGGAGTTGGATTTCCTTCACCTGGTGTTGTGCCAAGTTGTGTATCCCCGTCAAATCAGTGACTGTCAAACGAGCTCACATGGGAAGAGATGCCGGGGGAGGACTTGCTAGCCTTGCTAGCTAAAACTAGCCGCTTTTGGGCGCTGAAATTAGTTACGTGGTTGTATTAAACGCTGTGCACGCGCGTGAAGACTTGTATTTAGCACTACGTGTGCCCTGTTTAGTCTGTCTGACTCTTTCATTCAGGATATATTCTTTGCTGGACGGCAGTGCCCCGGCTAACAGGCGGACTGGCTAGCCAGCACACTTAACGTTAGCTTGTAAGTAGCAGCCGAATTGGAGCCACATTTGAGTTTCCATAATGATTTGGTTATTGCTTTATTTCGACCCCCAGTCGCTTGAATGAATGAATGAGTGGGTGGGTGGGTGAAGTGAAATACTTTGCTTCAAGTTATAACAATTTAACAACTCTTTCCATCCGCTACCACCGTGTTCAAACAACCGTGTAGACTAGTGTCAACCACAAACTGACATCGAGGTGCTGTTCACAGGCTGGCAGGTGGTTGTAACGGAATATGAGTTTCCTTTCTGCTCTTGTAATGTGAGATCTTCTTCACGTGTTTGACCGATGTAAGAGACCTTTTATCCTAGTGTAGTTACTGGTGTTGTGTTCTCGGTTGTAAATGCCCGACAGCAGCAGCTGTTTCTTTCTCTTTTCTTGACATGAGGCAATGAGTGACTTTTTCTTTTGCCCCATGGGATATTATTGGAGTACATACGTCATTATATCCAATAACTGCAACACATCATTGGCCATGGTTCATTCGGTTCAGTATTATGAGTCACTGCAGTGGGGTGGTGGTAACGTTACCCAGCACAATTCAGTATGTGATGGAGGGGGATACAGTTACATAGTTGTTGGTATTGATTCTTTAAGAAAGCAGTCATGACTCAGGATTTTCTCAAAACCGAGTCCACATTGGTCTTCAACACAGCAAACCAATGTGTTCGAACCAGTTACCTAGCTAATGTTAAGGATCTTGGAAAGTGTCAGGACTTACAATTAGTAACATATTTGTTGCCAGTTTTACATTTAACATCAGCCTGAGACACCAAATGATGGTGGTTCTGAGGAATGTGCTTTATTGTCGCTCTCAATGCACTGAAATGGCGCTCTTTTGTTAGAGAGGACATACAGCAACAGCTGCACTCCTCAACAACAGTGTGTGTGTGTGTGTGTGTGTGTGTGTCTGCACATGTGTGTTTTGTCTCAGTCGGTATGCCAGCCCATGCTTGCAGCATTTCTGGAATGCTGCTTGAATTCTGTGACTTAAACATACTGGACAATGGCTGTTGTGGATGAACCTGATCTCTCATTGAGGAATTTGAATTGCTTTGCATGTTCTTTGCATGGCCTAGTCTAGCTGTGCGCCTCAGTATTCACTTGAACACTGTGGAGACACGTTGGGGCACGTAGAGCTTCGTATAGCCCCAAAAGAAGAAAAAAAGCCAAGTCGACTATAAGCAGCATATGATTTGGCACAACCACGTGTAAGCGTGTCCCAGCAGCCTGGGTTTGGCAGTGATTACTGTACTCACCTGATAATCCTTTGTTACAGGTGTACGGCTAATGTGAACTGACTAATCAGTTTATGTTGGGTTCTGCGTGGCGCGTGTGAACCATGTAAAGGTGTCGGATGCTGCGCTAAAGCGATGTGGTGCAGCAAATGAGAGAACACTGAAAAGAGCAAAGACATGTCACACTTTACAAATGGGTCTTGGCAGAGGCTGAATGCAGCATGTGTGTGTGTTTGTGTTTGTGTTTGTGTTTGTGTGTGAGTGTGTGTGTGTGTGGCTGTGGCTGAAACTCCTCGACCATTGCTCTGGCAGAGCAGTAGCTGTTGGATTGCAGTTTAACGTCTTGTAGTTTTGTTCTCTCAGTGTTTGCGTCTGTGACAGAAAAACAGGATATGACATCGCACACCCTCTCAAACACTGGCATTTTTTCACATTGTGGTTTTTGCAATACAGGTTGCCTGAGGCAAGCACGGGGGAAAGTCTTTGTGTTGCATCGCAGTGTTTCTATTAAGTACTGCTAGGCTGCCACAACTTCTGCAGAATACACACTATGAAAGGAATGTATAAACCATAGACAATATATCACTATAAGGCACGGGTGTAAAGTTGTACCACTGCAACCCCCACACTAATCGAAACAGAACCAAAATATGTATTGATGTCATACCTAAAACAAAACTACACATCACTTTTGGTGAATATGCCTTGTGACAATCAAAGAAACGCAGTACCTACTCGTAACACGGTTAGCTAGCTGGCTTCAATGCTACCCTTGTGATGATTGAATCATGGTGACTGCATTACAGTCGTATCACACAGAGGCATCCAGCTGCTGCTTTAACGTCTCACCAGGCCAGATAAAGGTAACGTGATATTCACACTTAGGCTGTGCTCAAACTCCAAATGCTTGCAGCAGCAGTTTTTGTTTGTTAGGGTCCAACTATAAATCACAAGCTGCTTTGTGATACTATATGAGAATTTCCAAAGGATTTCCTTCCAGCACTGCACATTGTGCCAAGTCTAATATCTGACTTTAGCTTTTAGCTGAACAAGCAGTGTGAATCCATTTTATATCATTATTTCTCTTTTATTGCCAACTGAGGTTATCCAGCAGCACGGCAGGGCTGTCTCTGGCACATTGGATCATACATTTGTTTATGCGTGTCAGATTATAGTTCCTCCTCCTGTGTCTCCTGAGTCTCTGTTGTATCAAGAGAAAACAATTAGAAAGTAACAACCGTTATTTTTAAGCTAAAGCAAGTAAGGCAACCGTTTACAGGTACGGCAAAGTCACAACTACAGTGACTAAAATGAAATATGTGAGGCCTCAATCATCTTGACTTTGTTCATTTGTTAGTTCGTGGCTTTCAGGAGAAGCTGACCACTCTCATTACACTTATTTAAATCATTATTCCATTCGGACGGAACAAACTGGCTACGAAGTCCCTCTGCTAATGGCTCTTAGTGCTCGGCTCCTCTCCTGTTGTCAACGACTAATCATCCCGTTTAGTGTGGCCCACCAGCCACCGCTGACTCAGCCAATGCTGCCATCTGGGCTGGAACAGAACACACAACAGACTTCTCACTGGCTCTGGTGTGTGTGTCTGTGTGTGTGTGTAGGAGTTTGAAAAATGAAGGTAATAAAATTATTTATTCTCCAACATATCGCTACAACCATATGAGGGCATTTCATTTCAGTCAAGAGGGCCAAAGTGGGTTGGACCTATGCTGGGGTGTACTAATAACAATGGATGCACTTGTTATGACACGCTCTTTGTTTTTATTTATTGTTTATTTCTAATATGGCCCCAGGACTCTGGAAAGCAGTATTGATGCTCAGTGGGATTATCCTGATGAAATTAAGTTAACTAAACTATGCACATCCATATGGCTGGGTGTCGTTTAACAAACTACGATGCCAGTACCAATACAAGTACTTCACTTGATGCCCATCATGTGAATGTAAGGTGTTTTGTGTGTCCCGCTGGCTAGCTAATCGCCCCCGCACTGCACAGCGCTACATACAGCTGTTACCACTGCTAATCCCCCCGAGCTAACTGCTGCAGAAGCGACCCCCCTCCCCCATGTTTAAACTTTTAGCTCTGTCAGCACTGTTGCCGTTGTTGGCACTGTTTGAACCGTTAGCAGTTTGTGCAGAAATTAATGCTGCAGCTCATCAAGACCAACGGAGGTGTCCCTTGTTTTGTCTTCCGGTCCCTGGAGACCAAAACAACCTGGGTTTTCTGAGGGTCGGGAAGCCAAGGCAGGCTGGTTTGTCCGTTCTGGACTACTGTAGAAACATGGCGGACCCTGGGAAGAGGACTTGTGTAGATATAAACGGCTTATTCTAAGGTAACAAAAACACTACAATTCTTATTCCCAGGTGATAATACACTAAAGGAAACGCATCTAAGTCGATTAGACAACTTATCGGTCGTTTTGATTCTACAGTCCATGCTTTCTCATGCTGAATGACTGATTTCCAAGAAACCTCTGAGCTCATCTCTGGTAAACACGTTTTAAAAGTTTTAAAGTGGTGCTTTTGTGGGATTCTTTGTGGAGGAACTCAGTTTTACAGATCTGTCGATTAAATCAACTAATCGATTAGTCTACAACTTTATACAAGTTGGTCAACTGAGAGTCTGTTTGGTGGAGGACGGCCCTAAAGGTATTGAGTTCTGAGACGCAGCCCTACACATCGGAGCGGTGTAGGTGAAGTACAGCAGCATACCTATTCTGCTTGTTTCTATACCTTTACTACATGCATATAAACTGTTGGTGTGAATGCAACTTAAGAGAAAATCTAATCAAGAGGTGTGTGTGCGGATCAAGGGTGCGTAGGGCTTTATGACTAGTAATCACATAATAGGACATTTTTAAGACATTCTGACATTTCACAGTAAAAAACAAATGATGGCTGAATTCCATTTATCAGTTTCAGGTTCTCGACCTCGGCATGCTGGCTCACTGCCCCTCTGTCATGGCTTAATGGGACATTTGAATACTAATTTTTGTTAAAAACGGCCAATGACTCAGGGCTATCATTTCAGCTGTAATAGTGTACCCACTTACACAAGGAGCCTTTTCAGTCTCACAATTTGCCAAAGCGAGATTATTAAATCTCAGCTGTTAGAACGGCTTATCTCTCAAAAGCTTAAAGTGTATTAACACTTAAGCCACCGGCATTCAATGTTCACCAGAGAAAAATGTCCAATATTTGTATTCATTGTCGGCCGGCCTCGATCCCCTCCTGTTTTTATTTCTGTCAGGAAGTTGGTTGTGTGTGTAGTCAACCATGGCTGTGTCACAGTACAACACCACGCCAATCCCTGTCTGCTCCGAGTTCCTGTTTCACCTCAGAACTACCCGTCTGTCTGCCTCTCTATCTGTCTGTCAGTCCGCCTGTGAGAATAAGTGTGTGTGGAACTGTGCTGCTTTATGACCCCGTACACTTCCCGCTCACGTTTCACTTTCTACACTCGCATCCTGTCAGCAGGACAACAGTTCTCTGTGTGCTGTTTCAGTGTGCGCTCACTGGCTACCACAGTCCTGTGAAGTTTATTACCCTGAAGTGCTCCAGTATTACTGTTACTATGTTTTCTTTGGTTTGTCGTAATGTTTGCTCGCGTAACGACATAGACTCTCCACAGAAATCGTTTAAGCTTGTTCTATTATAGGAAGCGGTTTTCTTTTGTTAACTAAACAAGAGGGATTCAAATCCTCTTTTAAAACACGTGTGCTAATGCACGGCAATGTTTAAGGTAGTTTTCTTTCAAGATTTATACATTTTACAGTGGCTGCTTTGAATATGGAAGTCCCTGTTCTCCTTATTTTATGACGTTTATTCTTATTAACCTTGTAAGGGCTCATGCTGCATCTTCTCAGATAAGTGACCTGTTGTTTGTGAAACCTAAATGGTGGTGCGACTGGGTCATTTAAGCATGCACACCATCTGTCCCATCCCTTTCAAACTACTTTGATCAAGCGTCTTTGCTTTGGTCTATTTATGCACAAATGCCCAGAGCGTCATGCTTTCTAGGCCACTGGGAAATTGGAAAGCTTTGGAAAACGTGTTGCAGTACAAAACTGTTTGAAAGTTAAAAAACTACAGGAAAAGAGATCCACAGATTGAATTAGTCCCCCCCCCCCCCCCCCTTTCACTCTTTGTCAATTATTACTTAGTAATCATATTTATGCTGCACCAATCAGAAGCTTTGCTCATATTTCTGTTTACACAGTTGACTACCTTTTAACAAACGGTCAATGTTGTCGCACTTCTGCTGTCACGCCTTATGGTTTATGAAGTGAAATTACCTGCAAGCCACTTCTCTTTTCCTGGCACGATGCTACGGCCACGTTCAGTTGGAATGTAAAAAAATGTTTGATACAAATATGCATTAGAGGAGTGCACTATGGCAGAAATCATAATCGCAAATATTTTGGTTGATATTCAGATAACGATTATTTGGCACAATTACTCATTGACTTTGGAGCATCGAGCATTTAGAAGTAACTAAAGTTAAATGCACGTAGAGAGCAAAATGAAGAGGCTAGATGTATGAAGAACTTCGTGCTCTTTCAAACAATAGATATTAATGAGGAGACAAGACGAGGTCCTTGTTTTAAGACGGGTCAGGTGGGTCACCGACAGCCTCGGTTGATTGCACAGCTCTAGAGTGCACCAGTAGCTGAATGTATAAAACACGATATTTAACCTTGACAGAGGTCGGAGAGCTGACTTGTGTGCCACCTGTTGTTTTGCGTCTCCACAGCTGGCAGAAGGATCTTGGCCTCTGTCTCTGACTGGCTTTTTCTTTTCTGTTTTGCAATTTCAGCAGCACTCTCACTGATCTCAGCAGGTGCTGATCCAGAGATTTACAGCTGTTTATTGTTCATGACAGGGCAAGTCTGTAAGAGCAGAAATATCAGGATGTTTAAGAGGACAGCCGTCTTGCTTTAGTGACGCAGAAAACCAGTGGAGTGAACAAAATAAACAGCAGTGTGCTCAGGGCTGGGCACTGATTTAGTGTGTGTGTGTGGGCTGCAAAGTAATGGCCTCCGCTCTCATCCTGATCACTGTGTGCTGGCATTGTGATGATTAATGCATCATTATTTGGATGTGCAGAGGGTGTTGCATACGTGGTGAAACTACAACTTATAACGATGCATGATGTTAAGATATAAATGTTCAGTTGTTCCTGAAATAAGTCACATTTGGCAAAGGTCCACACTGTCAGTAGTCAGAGTTCCTATTCTCTCATTGTGTGTGCTGCTTGTGCTTTGGATGTGTAAACGAGTGTGTGTTGAACTAGACTTTAATGTAATCTACAGCATGCAGACTCCGAGCAAAGGCAACAAAGTAAAGCAGTGTAAGGAGGCCCCGATATGTTGCATGACTCACTGAGCGAGTGCACTTGATCTTGGCGTCGGTCAAGCCAACAGACTTGTCTGATGACAGAAACCAAAGGCATGGCCTGTAAAGGTCAAGTATCGTCTACTAGACCAATGTGAAGTGATTAGCACTGAGCCAGAACGCCATCAATAGGTCTGCTTTCACAAGGAACACCCCTGCGCCCTACTCTGCGTTGGTATAGCCTGTTGTTGCAGAAATGACCCGGAGAGCATTTCTCTGAGCTGTGAACAACATTGTCAGCATCTTGTATCAACCTTTCTCAGGTTCACACCTGTAGCCGGCTTCGTTTGGGCCGGACCAAGGGGTGAAATGATACATTGTTGCATTTTAGTTCTGGTCCGGTTCCTCTTCACACTCGCTTCTTACAGACGAACCGAGAAGAGTTATTCATGAAGTTATTCAGACTGACAGGTAACTCGTTCATTTTGGCTATCGTCATATTGCATCATCAGGGAAATTGAATTCCAGTGACTGACAGAGGTTTATGCAGCTGTTTCTGACGTGTATGTTTATAGTCTTTGGTGTCATTGAGAGCTGATGAAGAAATAAAAGATTGTAAGCATTCTTGGATGCATCACGATTCTCTCTTGAAAGATTATGACTCGATACACAAAATTAAATAATCGGCATTATGATCGCCAGTAACAATTCTGTGACACTGGGCTGCCCCAAAACGCAGCAGACGTGTAATACGTGTGTCTTGTTAACTGTCTAAGCTAGGCTAAATACTAGCAGAGTTTTGGTGAGGGTGGCTGAGCTCGAGCTGCTGAATATGGATGCGATCCGACCGGCACCCCCTGGCTTAAAAGCTAAGGTAAGGTTTTTCTTCTAAAAACATCAAAGCAGACTTAATTTATCTGCATTTGTTGATCGGATCATATTGGGTAATATTTATGGCAGTAGCACATCTGTCCGAGTATATTAGTGAGGGGTCCTTTTGCTACCAGGGTCACGGTGGCTTCTGTTAGCCAACAGTTGTGTTAGTCCACCCAGCTAGTGGCGGAGATTGCTTGATGCTCTCGCACAAACACTCGGCAACACTAGTTCCACACAAGACCCGGTCCCACGCAGACATGGTTCCCTTTGTATCTGCTGTGCTGTGGACATGCAGGGCTTGGCAGAACAGAAGTGGCATTGAGCAGAGACGTAGGAGGAATTCCTCCGCCCGGAGTCCCACTCTATACGTAGCAGTGGCTGCTAGCAGCAAGACGGCCTCCTCCTCAAATACCAAACGCCCTCCTTAACTTTCCTACTTGCATTTCGCCTTGATTTCTTTCCCCTTGTATTGTTCTCGACAGTCCGTCTCTCTCCATCCCACCCTCTCTTTCTCAGCATTGACAGAAGCTCTCTGAGTTGTTTACTACGTCCCCTGACCCCTCCCCTTGTTGCCATTATCGGCATCCCGCTCCCTCTCCCTCCACCGTGGGCCAGATGTGGCGGAGGGATAGTGGTGAGTCTGTAAATGAGCAAGTGTAAAGCGAGGCAGCCGGCCCAGCTGACTGCACCAGAGGGCACGCGGAGCCAGCAGCTGAACAGACTAGACTCAGTGCTGTGTGACTGTTTGATATGCTCTGGTTTCAGCATTTCAGAGAGCAACCAACTACTTAAAAAATGAGCTGTGCTTGGTGTACGAGTCCTAATGGCAAAAGAGTTCTTCAGTGTGCGTAGAGCGCACAGTGGGTCCAGAACAGTGGACTCCTGTGCTGGTATGTGAAGTAGACTAAGAGGGAAGGGTAAAGGGTGTCAGTGATGCAGCAGAGGGAAGCAAGGCTGCCATTGTGGTGGAAGGTTTCCCCTTCTCCACCCAGACCACCCTCCCGCCCCCCAGCCCGTGTCCATATTAGGGCAAAACTCAGCCAACCTCCCCTGGAGCTGAGCTCAACCCCCCCAACACGCCCTGCTGTCACATTTGCTCCAGCGAAGGCAGCCTGAGGCAGCTCCCCTAACCCCATTTGAAGGCCTGTTTTCCTGGCCAGTCAAAACGGCACAAGGCTTTTAAAAATGGATGCAGGAGGCCGAGGCCAATCTTGTTTTCTTTGAAAGTGGCTGCCTGGGTGTGTTTGTTTTTGAGCGGCCTGTAGTGTTTGGGCTTAACTCGAGCAGAGCTTGACCATATGCCACTTGGTGATCCCTTCACTCTGAAGTGCAACCTGGTTTCATATGTGCATACATCCGTACTTTGTTTTCCCAGGATAATAGAATCCATAGACATGCAATAATAAGGTATCTATTTTAATCACAGTTAATTCTCCTGACTAGGGTTGGGCAATATTATATCGATATCGTGATGCGAGTCTAGATATTGATTTTGGACATCATAATATGGCATACGTGTTGTTCCTGGTTTTAAAGGCTGCATTACAGTAAAGTGATGTTATTTTATGAACTCATCAGACGGATCTAGCTGCTCTATTATTTTACCCACTTAGTCATTATATCCACATCACATGATTAATCACATCACATGATTAATCACATCACATGATTATCTATCAAACATCTCTGTGTAAATATTTAGTAAAAGCACCAATAGTCAACCTTACAATATTGAGGTATTTGGTCAACAATATTGGGATTTGATCACGAAATATACCTAGTTCTTAATATTTTGACATAATCGTCACTAGGGAAGTCATTGATGGACATCTTCATTTCAGGATTGATAATCAGGAAATTTGATTATTAAACAGAATATTTCTGATATAATAAACTAAATACTTCTTGTCATCGTCACCTATTGTCTTTCACTTTGTTAAAGTCATTTAAAGTTGTGATTTGCATAAAAATAAACAATTTACATTATTAGAAAATACAATATTGCACTTTTATTAATAAAAATATCTTGTCAGTAGTAGTTTTAATGATATATTGTAAGCTGCTTAGAGCTAGTGTTAGACAGTTCCACGGGTCATAATTCATCTCTATTTTATACTGCTGTGATAACATCTCCTTTGAACAAGAACCCTTTTCACAGAAATCATTCCTATGGTTATGAAACTGACTTTATAGAACTACGGTTATGGTCCAATCTGTGATTCCCATCCTCCCTAATCATCACTTGATGCGTCTTTCATGATTGTTTTAAGATAAACGTTCTGCAGCACTCTCAGATTCTACATGAGTACGTCTTCAGTCCGTTGGAGGTAAAGGCTCATTTGTGTAGAGACTCCGTGCCAACTTTATTCATGATGAGGGTGTAAATGCTCACTAACCAGACCAGATAACTAGTGAGAACAGACGCAGTCTGTATGAAAACACTGGCAGTGAGAGGCACACTAGTTAGACAATTGGTTTGTGCTTGCCAGTCATTTTCCTAGAGATTCCCAAACACAAGTTATTTTGGGTCATTGGTGTTGATTTTGGTTTCCTTTGGTTTATACAAAGTCCCTCAGAGGAAACGGGTTGACTTTACAGACATAAGAAGTGCTGGCTTAGTACACACACATTTCAGACCGAGAACACATTCACTCGTTTAGCTGTAACCTAATCGCACACGAACACACACAGTGACCAAGGATCTGTTGAACTGAGTGTTAAAACGGTGTGTTGAGACGTCCACGCCTCCAGACGTCCAGTCAAGCATCAGTGTGAAAACACAAGTATAGGGATTAACGGCAGGGTTCAATACTTGCATCACTTTTTGGAGTCACAGTTCAATGTGTTTCTGGCACAAAGATCTTTTCTTTTTTTTGGGGCCATAATTCACGCTGCAATGGTAAAGACAGAAGACACTCAAACATGGAATTATGATCAAAAAACAAACTCAAATAGAACTTAACGCACTGTGCTCTCTAAAGTATGGTTGTGCACCTGCAATGGTAGAAAACATTAGAGATGCACCGATCGTTTCAACACACACACACACACACACACACACACACACACACACACACACACACACACACACACACACACATCTGATCGGTGTGAAAGTTCTTCAGTTTGAGTGAAAAAGACAAAAAGCTGCAATTTGTCACAACTGCAAGTTGTAAATAAGCTGTGGAGGAATAACTTTAAACACATTTGGAACAACTTAATCAGACACTTCATCCCCATTCTGCTCAGAGACAGCTACAGATGACAGAGATTATCATGATGTGTTCAAGCTCCAATACGTTAGTATTGAGCGGAGCTGGATTATAATAATGTGTTCAAATGTAATCTTGTAAAATTTTGTTCTTCATAATTGTCAAAAAACATTCAAATGGAAACCGAAATCGGCGAAGAAAATTGGTGCATCTCTAGAAAACATTAATTATTGCAATATGAGTCGATAATAGTCAACAACTGACACACAGCTAATGGTGCCTGTAGCCTCTAATTAGATAGTATTCATTTGTAATTACTCGTTTAATAAGGCATACCACAGAAGGTCCAAACAGTTCATGGCCAATGTGTGTACCTTTACACCCCTAATAAGGAGAGGGGAGAACATGTACTGAGCATGGTTGCTTGATTGACAGATGTCTGAGCCTATCACAGTCAGTTGTGGTGATTGCTAGTTGCTTCAAACTAGCTGCAATAAAGCTTTCTCCATTTTCCTCAGACTTGGAGTCTGTTGTGGAAAGCGTTTAACTCAAATCCAGTCTTAACATAACTTGTTTTGTGAACTGCTTCATTCCCTTAGCACTGTGATTTCTCCCTGGATCCTGAGCTACATCGGCATTTCAAGATCTCCATATCTGGTTCATCGCCAAAGTAGCTTGTTGACAAACTCCCAGACTCAGCCAAACTGTAGAAGCATTTGGCTGGTGGTCCTTTTCCTCCGTCTGGGGTTTACCGTGTTCGACCGGCACCGCGAGCCTTTTAAAAATCTCTGTATCTTTGACTGGCAGCTCTTCGTTCCTCCACACCAACAACACTGAGATGTCTTTTCTGTGTCATCGGGTTCCAGGTTCAATGGTTTATCAGCATGGCCGTTTGAAATGTGTGCAGCCAGATACAGGACAGGAAGTTGACTCGCCTTATTACATTTGACCTTAATAGTCACATGTCACCATTATTCTGGTCAACATAATTGATATGTGATCCACGTATCTCGATAATCATTAGAATGTGCTTTAAACTGTTAAAATGGCACTAAAACATACATTTATCCTTTTTTAGTGAAAAACCATCTTAAATAGGATGATCATGAATCATGCGGTCCCTTGCATGAATACAATAGTGTGATTCTGTTATTTCTTCCTGTATTTTATAAGATGCAGCTTGTTCCTAAAAACAGACTTGAACAAACATAGTTCCTCTCAATCCTCCCTCATGAGCCACAGCAGGTTGGTGTCTGGGTCTTCTCTTTCCTTCTGACGTGCTGTGGTGGCTTCTTGGTGTCATCCATTGGGCGGTGGGTGTGAAGCCCTCGGCCAATAACGGCTCAGGATAGGGACCGGGTCACATCGCTGTCTGCTCTCTGTCTGTGCCATGGAGGGATGTATGAGGAGGTGCAAGTCTGTTATATGCAAGCAGAGCAGAGAGGCCACATCGCAGCAGTGTTGAGCAAACAGGATGAAGCGTTTGCTTCATGCATTCAATCGGAAAACAACAAATGATTTCACTGCTTTGTTCTTGCTCTCTCTCCTTATTTACTCCCCGTCATTCGGCCACAGCTCTCTCTCTCTCTCTTGTCGACTCGGGGGGGGGGGGGGGCTTCTGTCATTGGTTAGTTTACAAACACAAACAGACAAAGCTGCATAAATACCTTTAAATCAAGCTCTATTCTTCACTTCTCCACCGTGATGGAGAGCTAGACAGCTTTTTTTAGTCACTAACGATTATCCCAATAATGGCAATTCACCACAATCAACTCATTGTGGGCAGGTCCTGAGATTAAGCTGTTCTTTTACTTCCCCGATAGCCAAACGTACCTATCCCTTTACCTTATTGTCCTCTGTAGTGGTTATTTGCATAAAAACACATAATTCAAATGATTAGGGAAAAAAATGATTATTTATTTTTAAAATATTTGTTTTTAATTTACATTTTTGGGGGCATTTGTATTCTAAGCTGCATAGAGCTAGTGTAAGTTAAACGCGTCATGATTTATCTCTAATATCTAGTTATTGTTGCTGTAAAACATGGCGCCTCATACCTTTAGAACTACTGCCCTCGGTCATGACAGGGTAGTAAATGAGGCTATTAGTGGTGGTTATGTTGCTAGATAATGTTTGAAATGATTAATCAGGATTGTTCTTGATTTGAGGGAACAAAACAGTTAACTTTGATCGTTTTATAGCAGCAGTTAGACTGAACCGCAGCAGCCTTTCTATACATCTCTAGTGAAGAGGAACTGTAGTAATGAGATCGCAGTAGCTCACACGAAGCTGTGCAGCTCTACCTGCATGAGATAAAACAACCCAACACACTTCACACACTTGAGTTTTTCTTTTCTTTCTTTTTGGTGTGCAGAGGGCGAGAAGACAGACGCATTTCCTGTTCAACTGAGCATCAGTCCTGAATGAAAGGTTTTCGTGTGGTGCAGTGTGAATTCTAGCTCTTCCTGTTTTTCATTTGGGTTGCGTGCATCACTGTCACAGTAGTATTGAAGGATTTTGATGTTGTAAAATCAATGCAAAGTGAATGTGGGCACTTGCTACCATACAGCGCTGTCAAAAGAATGAATGTTAATGGTTAGTGATGTCCCTGTTTCCCCTCCACCCCCCCCCCCTTAAAATCCCCAAACCCAGAGCTCACTGGTGGGTTCTGAATCCATCTTCCATTCATCAGCTGTTGCCATGCAGAATGGAAGAAAGAAGCTCCAGAGTTACAAACACGCACATTAATTTGCTCACGGGAGGGTTGCAGTCTTCCAGCCCATTGAACCTCCATTGAGTGTTCACCCTTGTTTGAACCCGTAGAGGCAGATCGTCCTGAGCCAGATGTGAACCCCTCCCATCCCTCGCTCTTCACACTACAGCTGAGGACTTTTCCCATCAAAGACGTGTGTAGTCTCCACAATAAACACACGTACACGTTTATCTACTTGCCTTCAAAATGAGAGCAAACGGTGGTCTCATTGGGCGATATGGAGAAAATCAAATATCACAATGTTTTTGACCAAACACCTCATTTAGGATATTGTGGGGTTGACCATTGGTGCTTAACAAAATGTTTGCTTGTAATTTTTTAAAGTGGATTTAATGACTAAGTGGCTAAAGGCAAATAATAGAACTGGAACAGTCGGGTGTGTTCAGAAAGTTACATGACTTTACTGTAATGCAGCCTTTAAAACCAGGAAAAGACAACACTTAGGTCATAGTACGATAACCAAAATCTAAGACCACGATATCGATTTAATATCAATATAAGCTATGTCTGCTTACTCTTTACTCGCTCACACATTTGCACATCCACTCCCGTTGCGTGACCTGGAGCAGTGTTGGGAATGTGTGGTGGAGATGATGCTCATCTATGTAAATAATTGATTTGCAGGTTGAATCCTGGATGTCTGTGAACATCAACAGCTGTCACGCCATCCAGGCTTTGTGCCACGGTCTCCGATCGCCAGTTTTACGGAGGATGTAACGGAGCAGCAGCAGCTGAGCTCACTCGGAATGCTCGTTTAATGCAAACAAATTCTCACAAAAAGTCCAAACCCAGTTTAATGCTGAGCCCTGATTCGGATACTAGAGTGATAAACGCCATGAAAAATCTAATCCCACATACTGGGTCATTATTGAAACTGAATGAGAGATTCACAAATGCATTATTTGGAATGCGAATAGCTGTATTTAATTTAATTTATTTAATAACTTGGTCAAGATTTTCATACTTTTTTTAAATATAATATTTATCCAATGAGAGAAAATCCCTTTAAAATGTCTCGATCTTCTATTAAAGTATTTATTAAATCTATGTTTGCAGTTGTACATGGTTGTATCGCATGGGGGGAATACTCGGGATGCTTCTTCACTGAACCGCTCAACATTGTCTTAGCTGAGAATGGGCTCCTAAGAGCGAAGTTATGGTCAGGATCATATTAACGTTCACGTGGTGGTATTTACAATAGGCTGTTGTGTTGTTGTAGTTTTTATTATTATATTATCCAATGATCATTTTGTCGTAACTTCTAAGCATGTAGGAGACGATTTAATAGAGAAGTTAAAGCCATAGACTCGTGTGTTTAACATCAGACTTGTACGGAGAGGAACATATGAATGTATGGTGCGATCCACGTCTGTCATAGCAGCGTGATCAACACTGGAAAAGTCGTGGAAAATGATCTCTTGAAAACGATGGGAAGCCTGTGTTGGTGTGGCCCAGCAGTAAGTCACTGTTTGCCCGTGCAGCCTCCTTTGCTGGCTGTACATCAGGACAATTACTGAGACTCAGTAGAGAGTCATTCTCCAGTAATTCCGGTTGCTACCGTAAATCACAGCCACAAAGGCATTTACAAATGTGAGTCATTTCAGGTTGAATGGCAATCAATGTTAGGTACTCCTGGCAGTCATCATATTTCCCAGTAACAGGATACACATTAGAGCTAGAAGAGCTAGAAGAGCACTTAACACATGACGAAAGCTTCAAATATGTCACGTTTACGGACTGTGGTTTTGGCTTTAGGATAACCACACTTCAAACTGTGTTGGACATATTTGCACTAGATGTAATCTAATCGCTATGTAATCTGTTCTTTCTGATTAAACGAGTGCTCGGTGGTTTGAGGCTAATGTTGGGCATGTAAACAGTCCGTGAAAGCCCAGCTGGTATCAGAGCCAGATAAGAGGGGCTCGTGAGCGTTCACTACTGTGGTCCGTTGAACCCAGAGGACTGTGGGAGATGGAGTCTTCAGTAGGACATTCATACCTTTCATGTTAATCATGCTCCTCAAATAGAGCCACTTCAGATCTACTTTTGCTCTACTTTAGTCATTGAACCTTTTCTGGTCCCCGTTCATTCCCTTGAGCATCGCGGAGGCACTGTCACAATGATGATGCTCTCTTTCTTTAGATTTTGTTCGGATGCTCAGCTCCTTTCTCGGGGGTATTTTTCTTCTTCTCCCCCTGCGATTTCTCTTTTGGGATTTTTTTTCTGCCATTTTCTTCTCATCTTCATCACCCGCCTGCAGTCTGTCACTCTCCCTCTCAGCAGGTTTTCCAGGCCTTCAACCAGAAGTGACAGCAGCTTTTCATCACACACCTTCCCTTCTTCTTCTAAACAGTAAACCGTTGAAGAACAAAGTGTGCATACATGTGTGTGTGTGTGTGTGTGTGTGTGTCTCCTCCGGGGTTCTGTCATGTTCACACGCTTCCCCTGCTTTTAACGGGCGGCTCTGCTGGCCTCGTGGAAACGGATGGCTTTACACACAGCCTTGCAGCCGGAGCGTGTGGTTGTGCATGAAATGGACGGTTAATATCCTCCTGCATCTTGTGTGTGAGTGTTTGTATAGGGCATCGCCTCGGGGTAAGTCGATGACTTTAGAGTCAGTCCTTTGCCTTCATTACCCAGAGTGAAGAGTGGTGAAGCAGCCTTGTGACTGAATGTGTGTTAGACACACATCACAAACTGCCATCATAGCGTCCACAAAGGAGACCATGTGCACTCAAAGACTGAATGCTGTTGCTAGAGAATAAATGTAATTACATTTTTTAGATCAAGATTAAGTTGTCGATACTTTAAGATTAGTTAAGCCACCAAAGTTAGATTCTTCAGACCCTGGCTGCCAAATGGATAAACACTGATATGTAATAGAAACGTAATCTCATCCACAACCATATGAGAGGACACTGAAGTCATGTGATGAAAACACTGATGTGTGTGGATGGTCAACATTTAGTTTG
>JAVDOI010000027.1:0-92500 GCA_032191485.1 Leptoclinus maculatus
AATATGAACAGTGCAAAGTCTTTGATGATTGGACTTGTAGCGTAGGTTTTCTCACAACTAATTCAACAGTGCGCATTGGGCTCCAGACGGGAGAATAGTAGGAATTCCACCCTGTCAATTTTATAAAGAAAGAGCACTGTGAACCGTTGGAGAGAGAACTAACCCGACCAGCCTGCGAACCCAGCTACAAAATGTACAATAATCAAAACTTAACCAATTAATGTCTTTCAGTTCAGTCAATTATAGTTTACTCAAAATCATAAATCAAACCAAAACAGAGTTTCTTTCTCTATACACAATTATACACAAAAAGATGCATTACATCAAATACACCACATGACCGAGTCCAGATATATAAATGAAATGTCCATGGAGTAATAGAAATGAATGAGGACTCCAAGTGAATGTGTGTGTGTGTGTGTGTGTGTGTGTGTGTGTGTGTGTGTGTGTGTGTGGGGTTGGGGGGTTGTAGGTCCGTTCCAAAACTAAAGGAATATTTGTAGTATGGAGGAAGGCAGTTAATTTCAGGGTGTGTAAATGTTTGAGGAGAAGAAGAAAGAGAAGCCTGGAGAGTTGCAGTTAAAAGGACTTAGCTGATGAATCCTCGAAGTTAAGGAGGCCCAACCTGGTCCAAGCTGTAGTAGAACACGACTCTCTTCCACCACCTGCTCCTGGGATCAGCACACCTCCAGTAAGGCCTGGTCCTCCAAGAAAGCACCGTGTGTTCAGTTGTTTCATGGATCCTTGCTCCTCCGATTTAGTTAGTCGTTGTCAACTATTTCTTATGGTGAGCTTAACAGGTCCAGAAACTGAATCATACCTTTTTTAACTCCATTAACACTCTCACTCCTCTCTGGTTGCTCCTCCATGCAGCTTTGGTGAGTTGATTGTCTTTTTCCCCTTCCCCCTGCTCACAGGTGCGTCTAATTTATAGCCTCCCTTTCCCCTCCTTCTTTTCCTGTCAGGTGGGAAAAGGGCTGTTCTGTGCATTTCTGTTCTGCTACACTCTTCCCCCCCTTGACAAGACCACGCTCCGTGGTGGCTCAGAGATTGAGATTTTTATATTTCCCAAGGACTATCAGTCTGGGAAGCCAAGGAAATCTTCTTCCTCTGAGCTTTCCTGTAGGATGTCGAGTATTTTATTTGTTTCCATGAGTTCCAAGTCCTCAGCACTAGGGTAGAAGGGTTTAAGATTGCAAACATGCATAGTCCTTATATCCTGTCCGGTATCCTCCAAAACAACTTGGTAGTTTAGTGGTCCAAGCTGTTGAACTACTCGGTAGGGACCTTTCCACTTTTTGGCCAGCTTGGCTGTGAATTTGTCCTTGGCACTTGACTGAGGGAAATTTCGAACCCACACTCTTTGTTTGGGTTTGAAATCCAGCGTGCGGCGGTTTTTATCGTAGTTCCTTTTCTGTCTTAGTCTTGACCTCCTTATATTTTCATCCACATCTACTTTGAGTTGTTTTAAGTGCTGAACAACATCATAAGTAGGTGCATCAGGGGAAAAAATCTTCCCTTTCAGAATCTTGTCCATAGGACTAATCAGTTTCCTGCCAATTTGCAGCTCTGCTGGCGTTACCCCTGTTGTCTCTTGAACAGCAGAGTTTATGGCAAATCTGAACTCAGGAAGGTATTGATCCCATTTACCATGATTGTTATCCACATAAGAGGCTATCATACATTTTAAAGTACGATTTACTCTTTCAGTCATGTTTGTCTGCGGATGATAGGCCGTCGTGAGCTTGGGAGTCACAGTGCATTGTTCACAGAGTTCCCGGAATACCAAAGATACAAACTGGGATCCTCTATCTGACAAGATGAAATCAGGTACACCCCATCTTGTGAAAATGTCCTTTTTCAGAAATCGAGCTATTGCTGGTGCGGTTGCAGATCGCAAGGGAGAAAACTCAACCCAACGGGTATAGTAATCCACCACCACCAACAGGTATTCGTGTCTTTCTGGACTTCTTGGTAGGGGACCCATAATGTCAATACCCAACATCTCATTAGGGCCTTTGACATTGGTTTGTTGAATCTTTCCAGCCGGTTTCTGATTATCTGCTTTGAGACTTTGACAAACTCCACAATGCTTGAGGAAGTTTTTTACATCAGTCCACATCCCAGGCCAATAGGCTACTTGTTAATTGAAGCAACTGATTTTGCACCCAATTATTGCCAATGCATTTCAGCTGTGAGTGTCATGTGACTGTCATCTATATAAGCTGATACACCTGGGCAAAATAAAAGTTTCTTTTGGTGCTTTCTCAGAACCTAATGTGTTGAGTCGGTATATCTGGCAGTCAAGCTCTGTTTAACAGGTTATGGGCCCAGATGCGTTAGACGTTTGAGCGAAGAGATATCCGGCGTGAGTAGCCACCGAGAGACATTTGCTTTTGTGCGTGTCCCACGAATTGGAGTGCCAGCACCATGAGCGAACATACGAGTTCACGTTGGTCTCGTCTTGTTTTTAATGGGGACGAAAAGAACTATGAACTGTGGGAGACAAAGTTTTTGGGACATCTGCGGTTGCAGAAACTGAAGGACACCATCTTAAATCAGCCCGCCGATGGCGCAGAAGAAAACGCACTGGCTGAGGATGCGGCGAAGAACGCGGAAGCGTACGCGGAACTGATCCAATTCCTTGATGACAAAAGTTTGTCTCTGGTCATGCGAGAGGCAGCGGATGACAGGCGTAGAGCGCTCAGGATTTTGCGCGACTATTATGCAGGCAAGGGTAAGCCCCGCATTGTATGCCTGTATACAGAACTGACTTCTTTGCAAAAGATGAGTAGTGAGAGTGTGACTGACTATGTCATACGTGCGGAGACTTCGATCACAGCGCTGCGTAATGCTGGAGAGGTGTTAAGCGATGGACTATTGGTTGCAATGATTTTGAAGGGGCTGCCAGACTCATTTAAGCCTTTTTCCATTTTTGTCACTCAAAGTTATGAGACTCTCTCTTTTCCGGAGTTCAAGACTAAGTTGCGCAGTTATGAGAGCACTGAAAGTATGCGCACAGCTGCGGCCGACGACAATGTCATGGGGGCCCGTGCGCATCCAAGGAGGGCTGCCCCAGCAGGCGCAAGTGCGCGCAGCACCGAGAGTGGGGACATTGTGTGTTTCCGTTGTGGCGAGAGAGGTCACAAGGTAAGAGACTGTCAGCGTGGTCAACAGTGGTACAGCCAGGGCGAGAGTACCGGACGGCGAGGAGGATGGCGACAGTGGCAGCGGGACAACGCGCACGGAGTGTCCGAGGAGACGGATGACAACACCTTCGTGTTCAAGCTGGTGACCAGCGAGCCAGGGAGCGGTGTCACCAGAAAGGGCTTGATGGTGGACACCGGTGCGACGGCGCATATCATCACTGACCTGGCCTACTTGAACTTGCCCTGAGTACACACTTCACATGTCATGAAGTTGGAGAATGTTGTGGATGGAATGTCAATCAGGGGTAAAGCGTCCAAATCCATGATATGTGAAGTGTGTACTCAGGGCAAGTTCACTCAGAACAGAAACAGGAAGCCTGATGTGAGGGCCAAATCAGCCTTAGAGCTGGTTCACACTGACTTGGCAGGCCCCATTGACCCAGAGTCCAAGGAAGGGTATAGGTATGCACTTTCCTTTACTGATGACTATTCAAGCGCAGTGTTTGTGTACTGTCTAAAGCACAAGAGTGACACTGTAGAAGCCACAGAGAGGTTTCTAGCTGACACAGCCCCATTTGGGAAAGTGAAGTGTATCAGGTCTGACAATGGTACAGAGTTCACAGGGCAGGGTTACCAAGCTCTACTGCGTAGGAATAGAATCAGACATGAAACATCAGCTCCATACTCACCACACCAGAATGGCACTGCTGAGCGTAACTGGAGAACCCTTTTTGACATGGCTAGATGTATGCTCTTGGAGAGCCAGTTAGCCAAGGAGCTATGGCCGTATGCGGTCCAGACAGCAGCAGTGGTGAGGAATAGATGTTTCAACAACCGCACCAGAGAGACACCTTACTTTATGCTGACAGGAAGGAGACCTAATGTCTCCAGGATGCAGAAGTTTGGTACTGTGTGTTACGCCTACAGGCAGGACAGGAAGAAGCTAGAGTCAAGGTCTGACAAAGGCATCTTCGTTGGTTATGACAAGAACAGTCCAGCCTATATGGTCTACTACCCTGACAGCAGGAAGGTGATGAAGCACAGACTGGTGAGGTTCATGTCCTGTGTTGAGGGGCAGCAGACTGATGACATGTCCGACGATGACAGTGGTGTGCAGTCTAAAACAACCAGACCTGACCCTGACAAACCCGAGCAGAACGACATCCTAGAGGCTAGGCCAGGTCCAAGCCAGATAGGCCTACAGACAGGTGAAGTCAAGCCCGAATCCCCGTCTCCACGGAGATACTCTGCTAGAGAGAGGAGGAGGCCAGACTTCTATGGGATAGAGAGTGATCAGGCTCAGGTCAACATTGATTATTGCTACAGGATGGTTTGTAATGTACCTCAGACGTTCAGAGATGCTGTGACTTCATCCAACTCAAGAGAGTGGGTAGATGCAATGGATGAGGAGATGAAGGCACTGAGGGATAACAACACATTTACTCTGACCACCTTACCTGAGGGCAAGAAAGCAGTGGGGGGTAGATGGGTGTATACTCTCAAAACCAATGTTGATGGATCTGACAAGTACAAGGCCCGCTATGTAGCCAAGGGATACAGTCAACAAGTGGGTGTAGATTATGGAGAAACGTTTTCTCCTACTGCCGACCTGACTAGTGTGAGAGTGTTGATGCAGAAAGCTGCCCAGGAGGATCTGATCCTACATCAGATGGATGTTAAAACCGCCTACCTACATGCACCAATTGATTGTGAGATTTACATGGAACAGCCAGAGGGTTATGATGTAGAATCTCAGACAAATGAGAAGATGGTGTGTAGACTAGAGAAGTCACTATATGGGCTTAAACAATCAGGTCGAAACTGGAACAGAATGTTGCATGACTATCTATGTGAAAACATGTTTGTACAGAATCCAGCCGATCACTGTGTTTATGAGAGGGAAACGGAACATGACAAGGTAATCATACTGATCTGGGTTGATGACCTGGTTATTGCAGCCAGTGATGAGAGTGCTTTAAAAGCAGTAAAAGAGATGCTTACTGTGAAGTTCCAGATGAAAGATTTGGGCAGACTGAAGAATTTTCTTGGTATCACTTTTGACCAGTGTAATGGATGTGTGACCATGTCACAGCAGAGCTATGTTGACAAGCTGCTTGACAGGTTTGATATGCAGGATTGTAAACCCAGGTCAACACCTTGTGAACCAAGGCTGCATTACACTGATGAGAAGCTATGTGACCCCAGAAAATACAGAGAGGCAGTGGGTAGCCTAATCTACCTAACCTCATGCACCAGACCTGATCTGAGTTTTGTTGTGAGCAAACTGTCACAGCATTTCAGTGAGCCGACAGAAGAGCAGTGGACAACTGTTAAGCATGTACTGAAATATTTGAAGGGCACAAATGACAAAATGTTGTGTTACAGAAAATGTGATGAGCTGAGGTTGTTTGCTTACAGTGATGCAGATTGGGCAGGTGATGCAACTGACAGGCGCAGTACAACTGGGTATTGTGTTAGTCTGAGTGAGAATGGTCCTCTGATTTCCTGGAAGACCAAGAAGCAGCCAACTGTAGCACTGTCGACTTGTGAGGCAGAGTATATGGCGTTGGCTGCCACCACACAAGAGTGTCTTTACTTATCTCAACTGCTTGAACATCTTGATGACTGTCTGTATGATGTACCTAAGATTTTTGAAGATAACCAAGGTACAATTGCATTAGCCAAGAATCCAGTCAGCAGACAGCGATGTAAGCACATTGATATAAAATACCATTTTGTGAGATCAACTGTTAATGACTGTAAAGTATGTTTGGAGTATTGCCCAACAGACCAGATGGTAGCTGACCTGATGACAAAACCAGCTACTAAAGCAAAGCTACTTAATTTTTCCATGTTCTTGTTTGGGGCATAGCCAGTTAAGTGCAGTTGGTTTCCATGTTTGTTTGTTTTCTTTGTATGATTTATGGTTGTCAATAATGTGTGATCAAGTGGGGGTGTTAATTGAAGCAACTGATTTTGCACCCAATTATTGCCAATGCATTTCAGCTGTGAGTGTCATGTGACTGTCATCTATATAAGCTGATACACCTGGGCAAAATAAAAGTTTCTTTTGGTGCTTTCTCAGAACCTAATGTGTTGAGTCGGTATATCTGGCAGTCAAGCTCTGTTTAACACTACTTCATAAAGCCTTTTGTAGGTTTTGAAAATACCGCAGTGTCCACTTAACGGATTTTCATGATATCCCTGGAGTATCTCTTTAACCAGACAAAGGGGAATGTAGAGCCTATAGTGGAATTGGTTTTCTGACATTTGTTTTTTGTGATATACTTTATCTTCAATTATGACAAAATCCTGTTGCAGTTTTTTGTCTCCTTCTGCTAACCGAGTCATGATTTTCTCCACATTAGGATCTTTGTGCTGTTCTTCCCAAATTCTTTCAAGTGAAATAGGGATATTCATATCCTTTTTCTTAGAGTACAGGCAGCATCTGTTGTTAAGGGAAATCCTTGAGAGAGCATCAGGAGCACTATTTAGCTTTCCTTTCCTGTATTCCACAATAAAGTCAAACCGTTGCAACCTTAGTGCCCATCTGATCAGACGACTCGTGGTTTTTGTTGAAGAAAGAACCCATTTCAAGGCAGAATGATCGGTGATGACAGTAAAGAGCCTTGGTTCGAGATAATGTTGCCATTTTTCTAGAGCCCAAATGATGGCTAGACATTCCTTTTCAGTCACAGAGTAATTCCTTTCAGCTCTGTTTAGTGTTCGACTTGCATACGCAAGAACTTCTTCGACTCCATTTCCCGTTTTCTGGGTCAACACAGCTCCAAGACCCATATCGCTTGCATCCGTATAGACTAGGAATGGTAAGTCAGGATTTGGGTGACCTAAGATAGGCGGAGAGATCAACCTGGACTTCAATTGGTCAAAGGCATCCTGACATGCTTGACTCCAGATGAAAGGTCTTCCCTTCTTCTTTAGTTCATTTAGGGGCTGAGCAATTTTTGAAAAGTCTGGTACAAATTTGTGATACCATCCAGCAAGCCCCAAAAACCTCTGAACTTCTTTGAGATTCATTGGTGCTGGATAGGATCGAATTGCCTCGATTTTGTCGGGATCAGCACTGACTCCTTTACCAGAGACAATATGGCCAAGAAATCTGATTTCTTTCATGCAGAATCTAGACTTCTTGAGGTTGATTGTCAGATTGGCTTTGCAGAGTCGATCCATTACAATCCGTAGACGCTCAAAATGCTGAGTAACATTTGAGGAATAAACAATGATATCATCTAGACAGACTAGACAGATTTCTCCTCGCAGGCCATCCAAGACTCTCTCCATGAGCCTTTGGAAGGTGGCCGGCGCATTCTTGAGACCAAAGGGCATGACATTGAAATGATATAGTCCAGAGTGAGTGACGAATGCAGTTTTTGCTTTGCTATCTGGATCCATGGGTACTTGCCAGTATCCACTATTTAAGTCAATTGTGGAGAAAAAGGCAGCTCCAGAAAGGGATTCAAGGATTTCATTGATGTTTGGTAGTGGATATGCGTCGGTTTCAGTGACAGCATTAACTTTCCGAAAATCCACACAAAATCTGTGCCCTCCATCTTTTTTTGGTGGTAGAACTACAGGTGATGCCCATCCAGAATGGGAGGGTTCAATAACTCCGCTAGAAATCATCTCTCTTAATTGTTCTTCCACAATGACTTGCTTAACAGGGGACATTCGGTAAGGTCTTTGTTTTATTGGCACACAGTTTGTGGTATAGATGGTGTGCTGCGAAACATCCGTTTTTCCAGGCTGATTAGTACAGACCTGTGGATTAGACTCAAGGAGTTGTCGTAATTGTTTCTTTTCTCCTTCTTGCAAGTGAGCGTCAGACACAGCAAGGTTGATGTAATCTTTTACTTCCATTCGCACAGGCTCCAAAGAGAGAAGGGGCGGGGGAACAGAACTTATTAGTGACAGATTACGAACTGGATAGTTCTTTGTCATTTGGGTGCTCGTTTGTGTTTTATTCAATTCAATTCAATTCAAATTTATTTTGTATAGCCCAAAATCACAAATTACAAATTTGCCTCAGAGGGCTTTACAATATGTACACATGACATCCTCTTGTCCCGGAACCCTCACATCGGAACAGGAAAAACTCCCCCAAAAAAACCCTCTCTCCAGCCCAGACAACAAAGTAAAGTGACAGTCCCTCTACAGGTGAGAGTAAATTACACTTACTCAAAAAACGATATTACAAAATTTGGTTTGAGACATTTATTATACATCTATCTACTATTTTATTCATATATTTCACTACTTGTGTGAACCTAAGACTTTAAAAAAAAAATTTCAAACACCAAAACAGTTTGTCCACATGAGTAAAGTAGAGATTTGAAGAATTTCAAAAAATTGGACTTCCAACTGTTCAGCTTTAGGGCCAAATTGCACAGTGCACAGTGCCTTAGGACAATTGGTGCCTCATTATATAGATAGCTGAGATTGTTCTGCACATTTTGATATAAGACATGTCTATGTAGCATATATGAAAGTGCCTTAAAAGGTGAGTTTAAGAAAACATAAACAAATCCAAAAAATGGCCTAGTTCCCAGAGGGTTAACAGGGAGAAAAGAGGAAGAGACCTTAGGGAGAGCAACAGAGGAGGGATCCCTCTCCCAGGATGGACAGAAGTGCAATAGATGTCAAGTGTCAAGTGTTGATCTCTGTTCTGTGGTATGTTGGCACTACCGGGCTGGAATGGATAGGTAACAGAGGGGTTGGACTTAAAACTATATGCTTTATCAGCTACATTGATTACCATTCCAACACTAGAAATTAAATTAAGCCCAAGGACCATACCATAGGCTAGAGTTTTCGGCCCGAGTACAGCAACAGGGAGAGTGGCTATGTTTCCTTGAAGATCCACAGAAAGGTTTCCCCATCCAATGGGACTAGCTGCTTCTCCATTAGCCAGATACAAAGGACCTTCTTCCCATGGTTGTAGTTCCGCCTTTGATCCTTTTAATTCCATCCAGAGATATTCATGAATGAGAGTGTAACTTGCTCCTGTGTCAACTATAGCTTTTCCACGCCATGTACCTATGGAAACTGGTACAAGTAGTTGTGTGGGACTAATGGAGGTTGAAATTGGATTGTATGCATCTGAATTTGATAACTCCTGAGCTTGTTGGTATCGGCCAGAATTTTTAGCTTTGACAACAGACACAGAACCATTTCCAGGCAGCCCTTTTGGTTTTGGAACTCGCTGAGGATGCGTGGGAGCCTGCTGTCTGTAAGGATTAGGGGAAGTTCTAGGTGAACTATATTGTGGGCAGGAACCAGGGGAATGGTTACCTGTACATCTCCAGCACAAAACAGAGGACCTGGGTCTATCAAAAGGTGGACCTGAGGGGTTACTTTTGGGAAAGGGGTTTACATTTTTAATACCTATTCTTTGGTTGTATTCAATCTCTTGTTCATGGTCTTTTTCTAGTTGATGGCCAAGGCGAACTAAATCTTCAACCGTGTCTACTCGACCCCTGAGTTGACTAGCAAGAAGTGGTTTAATGTTTTTTAGAATCAATTTAACAATGCCAGCTTCTGTGAGAGAGGGATTCCATCGTTTACAGAGAGCTCTATAAGAGAAAGCAAAATCTCTGATTGTTTCATTCTCTTTTTGTCTTCTGGTTCGTACACGTTCTGCCAGCTCGTCTTCATAATCTTCTGAGAGGAAAGCTGCTAGGAAAACAGTTTCAAACTCACTCCATGTGGTTATCTTTGATCGGGCGATTTCCCACCAGTCGCGAGCAGTACCATGGAGTACTGTTCTGAAGGTGGCAAGAATATCAGCGTCAGTTAAGGGATGTAGAGCAAGAAAATCATGGCATTTGGCTAAGTAGTTGAGAGGGTCAGGATCATCATTATGCATTCCATAGGTCGGGAAAGTTATCTTGATATGGTCACTTTTTATTACAGCTGGTGTGGAGTTTTCAGCAGTGGACAACTTATCCACTGGACAAGCGCTAGAGCTTAAAGAAGATGAGTTAGTTTTAGCTTTCACCATGAGAGATTCCAATTTTTCTTGTAGACAAGAGGTTTTCTGTTCAAGACTTTGAAATCGCTCTTTATTTTCCTCTTCTACTTGTCCAATTGTTGAAGTCAAGTGTGTTGTCTCAGTATTATTTATTTCAATGGTTTTCGATAACCTACAGATACTTTCCTGAGTATCCGTTTTAAAAGCTTTGAGCTCCTGTTGTATTTCCACTTGAAGTTGCTCAGTCGGTAGAGCATGAGACTCTTAATCTCAGGGTCGTGGGTTCGAGCCCCACGTTGGGCTCCATTTCTGTAGCGTAGGTTTTCTCACAACTAATTCAACAGTGCGCGTTGTGCTCCAGACGGGAGAATAGTAGGAATTCCAGCCTGTCAATTTTATAAAGCACT
The DNA here is from genome assembly GCA_032191485.1 of Leptoclinus maculatus. Taxonomy (NCBI): domain Eukaryota; kingdom Metazoa; phylum Chordata; class Actinopteri; order Perciformes; family Stichaeidae; genus Leptoclinus; species Leptoclinus maculatus. The sequence goes on from JAVDOI010000027.1 coordinate 10,545, forward strand.
GTGAACCGTTGGAGAGAGAACTAACCCGACCAGCCTGCGAACCCAGCTACAAAATGTACAATAATCAAAACTTAACCAATTAATGTCTTTCAGTTCAGTCAATTATAGTTTACTCAAAATCATAAATCAAACCAAAACAGAGTTTCTTTCTCTATACACAATTATACACAAAAAGATGCATTACATCAAATACACCACATGACCGAGTCCAGATATATAAATTAAATGTCCATGGAGTAATAGAAATGAATGAGGACTCCAGGTGAATGTGTGAATGTGGGGGGGTGTGTGTGTGTGTGGTTGGGGGGTTGTAGGTCCGTTCCAAAACTAAAGGAATATCTGGCAGTTCACTGTTTGTAGTATGGAGGAAGGCAGTTAATTTCAGGGTGTGTAAATGTTTGAGGAGAAGAAGAAAGAGAAGCCTGGAGAGTTGCAGTTAAAAGGACTTAGCTGATGAATCCTCGAAGTTAAGGAGGCCCAACCTGGTCCAAGCTGTAGTAGAACACGACTCTCTTCCGCCACCTGCTCCCGGGATCAGCACACCTCCAGTAAGGCCTGGTCCTCCAAGAAAGCACCGTGTGTTCAGTTGTTTCATGGATCCTTCGTTCTCCGATTTAGTTAGTCGTTGTCAACTATTTCTTATGGTGAGCTTAACAGGTCCAGAAACTGAATCATACCTTTTTTAACTCCATTAACACTCTCACTCCTCTCTGGTTGCTCCTCCATGCAGCTTTGGTGAGTTGATTGTCTTTTTCCCCTTCCCCCTGCTCACAGGTGCATCTAATTTATAGCCTCCCTTTCCCCTCCTTCTTTTCCTGTCAGGTGGGAAAAGGGCTGTTCTGTGCATTTCTGTTCTGCTACAGACTCCATCCTGAAGTAGTAAATGAATATCTTACCAACTGCCGCAGAGAATTCCTAAGCAAAATAGAAAATTAGTCATGAGAGAAAGATGAAGGGTTACGTCGAGCGTCTCGGAGTCGCTGCTCCTCTTCATCCAGTAAAACATCTTTTAAACGTGTCCCACACACACTGGTGTGATTTCACGCACAACAACGGAAGATGTAGTTCCGGGTTGTGGAGCGGTGCGGCTGTAAATGATGTCCGACAAGAAACAAAACCAAAGGGAACACTTCACCTGAAAAGTGAATTAAGACAGATAGACAGATACTTTATTAATCCCAAAAGGGGAAATGTGTTCGCTACAGCAGCATTTATATGAAGGTATATTTGTGTCTTTATTACGCAAACAAACAAAAACTGTTTTGAAAGAAAATTTCTCGCACTGCAATCAAAAATCAAGTTTGTAAGTGACAATATATGAACTGAGAATAAATAATTTGTTAGTTTTGCTAATGAAACTAGAATGTTTGGCTGCAAATCATAAACCTATGCATACAAAAAACCCCAAGGAGTTGAGTTTGGAAGACACACATGAGAGTTCACACAGGAGAGAAACCATTTGGATGTGATGTTTGTGGGAAAAGATTTACAGAGCAGGGAAGTCATTTTGTTTAATGTCTAATTAATACTTATTCTAACTGATTGTATTTTAAAAGTGTAATAGGGGAATAGGAGACCTTCTGTACGAAAATAAACTACATCAATGGGTTTGTTTTTTCTTTCTTGGTGTGTTACTGAAACTTTTGTAACATTTATTTTGACGGACCCATAACTTTTTGTATTCCCTAGAAATCTGATGAAATGTAATTCCTGTGATTCTTTAAACCAGCTTTTGTGTCTTTGGTGCAGAGCTTGTTACATTGTTTGGCTTTTGTTTTTGACTCTTTACTAAGCGTGTGTATTCCGCTGGATGCCTGTTTTGCCTTGTTTGAGACCAAGCCTCAGTAAAACTTAGATTTTTGCTACACCCATTCTCTCTGTTTATTTTTTAGCAATATCATACAACGGAAGTTATAACTTTATTATTATTTAGTAAACTGCTAAAAAATGTATTTGTGTGACATTAAAGTTATTTTTTGAAGTCCCCTTCCCTCAGACTCATTTTGGTTCCTAGCTGCTTTTGTTTCACGGGGACAGTTACGAGTGTAACGGTGACTGTGAGAGAGGGAAGGTGGGTGTTTATTATGTCACCTACTTGCTTTGTTCACTGGAAGACAAACTGCAGCCGTGACCACGTTGCTCACTGCCAAACAGCGACTGAAACTGTTCAGGAAGTCCCACTGTGGACAGCTCCTGGTGCTGACTCTCCTTTATAGAGACCGATGTCCTCTATTGCCTTGTTTCACAGGAAAAAAAAATCACTCAATCGAAGTATGTTGGGGGACAAAACGGAAATGTATATAACTTCTCACCTCAATAGACTCAACCAGTGGTCTCCTTTTGGGTGGGGACAGTATATAAACTTTGCACAGTTTGCAAACTTCAATGTATCCCAGAAGATGTTTGTGTAATCACATGAATTCATCTTTCATTAGTGTCTTTCTGAAGTGTCTCCTGGCTGTTTTTCACATTTAAAGCTGTCATCGAGTACACGGTGAAATCCTTTAAACACCACTAGAGTTATTGTTCTGGTTTATAAGTGAGCGGGAGAAGCAAAGCAAATTGTATTTGTATATTTAAACACACAAGAGACAATTTCAGAATGTTTTATATGAGGCAAAAATGCACCAGAACAACATTAAAACAGAAGGATGAGGAAATTAAAATCAAGTAAAATACAATAAATAACTTCAAATAAATCAAAATAAATAAACGTCGGTCTTCACAAAATGTTTAGGCAACACAACCATTTAGTGAGTTTTAGGTAAAGAGTGTGGCTGACGTTAACGTGCGTCGGTTTCAGTTGCCGAGTAGCACTGACCGAGCTGTGTTTATTTATTATTTATAGTTTTAGTTCGGTAGATAGAAGATAGTTCCGACATAAAACTGCTCACAACAAGGTCTGTAGATCATCTTCAGTAACTGGTTCATGACTTCTAGAGAGAGGCGACTGTGGCTAAGTGGAGAGCAGGGCCGTCCTTCAATCAGAGGATCGGCGGTTCGATCCCCGGCTCCGCTAGTCGCATGTCGATGTGTCCTTGAGCAACACACTTAACCCCAAAATAGCTCCCATAGCTGTGCCTACGGTGTAGAGATGTGATAGAATCAGAATTGTAAGTTGCTTTAGATAAAAATGACTGTAACGTGAGATGTTAACGTTGAGTTTTTAAAATGTATTTTTTGGGCGCTTTAGGAACCAAAAACCGAGTGTCAACTAGTGTCATTATATTAGAGAGACGACAGACATCTCTACGGATGATAATCTCCAATACCAAAGGTTTACTTTAACAACAAGAGCAACAATCATGACAATAAATATGAGAACAATCACATGAACAGGAGCGCCACGCGGGATATCATCTGAAATGATAAAACACAAAACAGCATGGTATTTATGTTGAAGTGAAATAAACAAAAGTTGCTTCAATACATGTTTAGGTGTGCAGTGTTTTCTACTTACAAACAGAAGTACTGGTGAACAGCTCGTAATACAGCGCCTGTATGTGCCATCATCGTCAAGTTTCAGTGAAATGTTTCTCGGGTCAGGTCTCGACAGCTCCAGGGACACGAAGACGGCGTCCTCGGAAGGTTCCAGGAGGCATGGCAACATGATGTCATTGCCCACAGTCACCTGAGATGGACCGATGACCTGGGACTGACCTAAGGGAGAAACAGGATTCCTCAGTGTGAAAAGTCTTTTCACTGGCGGCTCAGAGAGATTAACGCAATTTAACCCTTCACCACAGATAAACTATACCTAAGAAAAATAATGCGCCCTAATTTGTAGATATCCCACAAAATCAATTTGTATGTAATATATGTAATCATCAGCCAGGAAGTATAACGACTACAAAAAGCCATATCGGATGGGTGGGAGGGTTAGGTGCATGGGTCTAACAGAAAAAAGCGTTTTCACGCAAAAGAGACCATAACAAAATGCAGTATTATTGCTTGTAGCAGATTCAATAAATTATAATATCAAAATATGTATTGATTACTAAAAAATTCAATTATGAGTCATAAACGCCTAAATTTTGAATTGAATGATTGTACTCAGCTTTTGCCATAAGACACCATTGGTTTAAATAACAGAATTTAACATAAGATTAAATACAGGACGCCACACAATTTTGAGAAAAATATGAAAAAATACAGAATTTTAATCAATTTAGTCTATCTCAGGGTTGCTACGGAGTTCTCGTCATGGTGTACAGTGACTTATTATTTAATATACGCACAAATCAAATGATCAAGTTCTTCATAAATGACATTTATTGAACTAACTACATAACTAAACTACTAAACAGAAAATGAATGAATAAACGATAAAATGTGTGTGACTCGTATCATTGCTTAACGTTAATTAATTGTTTGACATTTATATATTGAACTTGGTTCAAAAGATTAAAGCAATACTCAGAGTAGTCAGCAGTACATTTTTTGCCTTAAGAAGTTATACATTTACAAAGTTCACAGCATCTGAATTACGTGAGTACGAACCATCTGTTAAATGCCCACATCCATTGTTTGAATATTTAAACCCTCAAACTCAATTGACCAAATCGGCCACCAGATGTCCCAGAGCTTTGTTAAAGCAGTGGGGAAGAGGAGGAGCACTTTTGAAGGTAGGGACGTTTTTTTTTGGTACCGCCCACTGAATCACCTCCGCCACTCAGGTGGGACACAGTTAGTGTCGCTCAGAACACGGAGAAGGTAACTTCTCAGCACCTTTTCACCACTCACTTGTACTTGTATTCAAGCTCAGATCTTCTCAGGGTCATAAAACTTCAAGGACAATTATTTATTTGCTTATTAAAATTAATTAATGATCCTTCCGCAGGTTCACCTACGGAAACCTTAATTCAAATGTTATTTATTTATATATATATATGTGTATTTTCTTTCTCGCAAAACAATCAACTCTTTGAGTTTTTATCATCTGTTTGTCATCGTTACACTCCCCATGTCATTTATTTATCACGTAACTTGTGTACTTCAGTAACGGCGATCCCGTAGTTATTTCAACCTAAACCATGATCTTTATTAAACCTAACTCAGTATTTCATCATCTTTATTAAACTTAACTCAGTATTTCATCATCTTTATTAAACCTAAGTATTTCATCATCTTTATTAAACCTGACTCAGTATTTCATCATCTTTATTAAACCTAACTAAGTATTTCATCATCTTTATTAAACCTAACTCAGTATTTCACCATCTTTATTAAACCTAACTCAGTATTTCATCATCTTTATTAAACCTAACTCAGTATTTCATCATCTTTATTAAACCTAACTCAGTATTTCATCATCTTTATTAAACCTAACTCAGTATTTCATCATCTTTATTAAACCTAACTCAGTATTTCATCATCTTTATTAAACCTAACTCAGTATTTCATCATCTTTATTAAACCTAACTCAGTATTTCATCATCTTTATTAAACCTAACTCAGTATTTCATCATCTTTATTAAACCTAACTCAGTATTTCATCATCTTTATTAAACCTAACTCAGTATTTCATCATCTTTATTAAACCTACTCAGTATTTCATCATCTTTATTAAACCTAACTCAGTATTTCATCATCTTTATTAAAACCTGAACTCAGTATTTCATCATCTTTATTAAACCTAACTCAGTATTTCATCATCTTTGTTAAACCTAACTCAGTATTTCATCATCTTTATTAACCTAACTCAGTATTTCATCATCTTTATTAAACCTAACTCTAGTATTTCATCATCTTTATTAAACCTAACTCAGTATTTCATCATCTTTATTAAACCCTACTCAGTATTTCATATCTTTATTAAACCTGACTCAGTATTTCATCATCTTTATTAAACCTGACTCAGTATTTCATCATCTTTGTTAAACCTAACTCAGTATTTCATCATCTTTATTAAACCTAACTCAGTATTTCATCATCTTTATTAAACCTAACTCAGTATTTCATCATCTTTATTAAACCTAACTCAGTATTTCATCATCTTTATTAAACCTAACTCAGTATTTCATCATCTTTATTAAACCTAACTCAGTATTTCATCATCTTTATTAAACCTAACTCAGTATTTCATCATCTTTATTAAACTTACTCAGTATTTCATCATCTTTATTAAACCTAACTCAGTATTTCATCATCTTATTAAACCTAACTCAGTATTTCATCATCTTTATTAAACCTAACTAAGTATTTCAACATCTTTATTAAACCTAACTAAGTATTTCATCATCTTTATTAAACCTAACTCAGTATTTCATCATCTTTATTAAACCTAACTCAGTATTTCATCATCTTTATTAAACCTAACTCAGTATTTCATCATCTTTATTAAACCTTACTCAGTATTTCATCATCTTTATTAAACCTAACTCAGTATTTCATCATCTTTATTAAACCTAACTCAGTATTTCATCATCTTTATTAAACCTAACTCAGTATTTCATCATCTTTATTAAACCTAACTCAGTATTTCATCATCTTTATTAAACCTAACTCAGTATTTCATCATCTTTATTAAACCTAACTCAGTATTTTCCTGTGAAGAGGGAGGTTTATTTTGAAAAGACAAAAAGTTACTCAGTTCAGTTAAGCAACATGTGTCCGTTTCCAAAAGTTTTGTTTAAACTTTCTTTTCCATGTATGTATATATGTATATATATATATATATACATTTATATGTATATATATATATATACATACATATAAATGTATTGATAATTAATGAATGAATAGCTGGATAAATTAACAATTAAATTGTGTGAGAATATCTTACCTGCAGAAGAAAGTACTAGAAGAAGGAAAAGCAAATCTCTGAGGTCTGAAGTCAGGACATGAACCATCCTGGAGATCTGAAGATTAAAGAAGATCACAGACAATCTAAACTCAAATGAAGTAACTCTAGTGAACAGATCCTCAGGATCCTGAGCCGATATACAGTATATACTGAACCTACGAGCTTCACACTGAGAGTTATTGTCTCTCTCTCTCTATGTGACGTTTCTCACTCTTTGACCTTCCTGTTTACTGTTCACTGAGTGTTCCAGTTACAGCTTCTTGTACTTTCCCCACAGTGCTGCAGCTTTTGACTTAATAAGCATTACATTGTATTTAAAAGAAGACGGACACGACTCATTAATGAAAATCATGAACAGAATCTTACTTTGTTATCGTATTATCATCTCTTTTAAATCACTTCTTAAAACACATTTTTACAGACCGGCTTTTATGTCATGTCATCGCTTTTCTGTTTTATTTTTATTTGTTGATTTAAATTATTTTACAAATTTAATTTAATTTAATTATAATTTATAATCTTTTTTTAAATTTGATTTATTTTTGTATTTCTTAGTTTATTTGTATCGACTGTCTCGCTGAGCTTTCTGTTATTGTTATTATTATTTACTTTTGCTGCTTTGTAAACTCTGTTTTTATATATATAAATAAAGTTATTATTATTATTACTGTTATTATCATCATCTTCATTGACCCTACAATGTACAATTATTACAATGGGTTCTAACACAAGGTACAGTAAAATAAAGGAGTTAATCATCTACAAATGAGCACATTATAGTAGAATCCCTTCATTGTTATAATTAGTCGTTACTGTGCAGCTTTACTGGAACACACAGAGTCTGCAGAACAAAAGGAGGCGCTGGAGCATGAACGCTGAAGCGTTTATTGCAGGAAATTAAGAAGCTTGTGTTTGCAGGTTATCATGAAACAGACGGGTCCAGCTGCAGCACAGCTGTTCAGCTGTCGACGCTGATGGGAAATGTGAACGCAAACATCAGCTGGTGACGATATCACATCTTCTTGGCGCACACATGTAGCTCTTCCATTCTAAGCAGCTAGAAACAGAAAACACCCCATTCGGACCTCTTGCAGGAACACTTTCGTCTTAAAGTGATTGTTTCAACTTGATTACGGTCACTTTTCAGCAGTCGACGCTTGTTCATGTGATGTGATGAACTGTAGGATAGAATTGTTCAGCTTTCCGGTTGTCCTCAAAGAGTTTAACTGTACTCGTAATGCTCTCGTATCTTTCTTTAGTGCCATCGACCTGCTCAGCACTGCGGATCACAATCAGCCTGCAGGTTAAATATTGCCCCGGACAACCGTCTCAGCATCTCATCCTGTCCTTGTTTGCACTCTAACCGTTTCCCCTCTTTGCTTACAAATACATAATGTTTAAAGAGGTTTCACTGATGTCTTTAACAATCATTTGGTACACGTTCACTAATACTTAATATAGTATATCAAATGTTATGTGGTGAATAATTTATAGCATAACTAATACATAGCAAACATTATGAATGATCATTTCATTGTTTGTTAATAGTGAAATAACTTTTAACTAAAGTTTAATTAACTGTCAATTTACCATCTATTATTGATCGTTTTTATAGAGTAAAACAGAAATATGTATCAGAACGTACTTCTTATTCTCTCCCATTAATCATCTCCGGACCCCTCAGATGTATCTGGTGACCCTCCGGAGGGGCCCGACCCCCAGGTTGAGAACCACCATCTGACTGTATATGAAGTAAGTAAAGTAGCTGCACCCGGAATAGTGACGCTTCAATGTTAACTATCTATGAATGTCACATATAATCAGAGATCAGTCAGAAGGAAAAAACACACATTTTGCTGATAATACTTCTGTACTTTTACTTTTGAATGCAATACTTTACTGGTATTTATAGTATTGAAATAGTACTTCTACTGAGTGTGCAAGAAGAATATGAGCAACAGCAAACCTGAGGCAAAGCATGAGTGTGTGTGTGTGAGTGTGAGAGTGTGTGTGTGTGAGTGTGTGTGTGTGTGTGAGAGTGTGAGTGTGTGTGTGAGAGAGTGAGTGTGTGTGAGAGTGAGTGTGTGTGAGAGTGTGTGTGTGTGCGTGTGTGCGTGCTTGTGTGAGTGTGTGTGTGTGTGAGAGTGTGTCTGTGTGTGTCTGTGTATATATGTGTGTGTGTATATACGTGTGTGTGCGTGTTTGTGTGAGTGTGTTTGTGTGTGTGTGTGTGAGAGTGTGTGTGTGTGTGAGAGTGAGTGTGTGTGTGAGAGTGTGTGTGAGAGTGAGTGTGTGTGTGTGAGAGTGTGTGTGTGTGTGTGAGTGTGTGTGTGAGAGTGAGTGTGAGAGTGTGAGTGCGTGTGTGTGTGTTTGTGTGCGTGTTTGTGTGTCTGTATATATGTGTGTGTGTATATATGTGTGTGTGCGTGTTTGTGAGAGTGTGTGAGTGTGTGTGTGTGTGCGGGTGCGTGTGTTTGTGTGCGTGTGTGTGTTTATCGGGGGTTGGGTGTTCATAAACATCACAAACATGATTGAAGGCACCAAATGCTGCGTTCAGGGCCCCGTGGGATTTGAAAGTCTTCCGATGTCACATTCATCAAGGAAGCACATTTGTAGAAAACAATTAGAAATCATTTCACAGAGTTTAAACGACTCAGTTTGAGGAAACATCACATTTCCCAGTTGCCCTGAATGCAACATTAAATACACGTCTTTATGAAAACAGTGGAACGAGAATAAAAACATTTAAATAATTAAATGAAAACGTTTCTCTATTTTTATGAAAACAACAGGAAGTCAAGTAAAACATGTAAGAAATAAAATCGCTGTACAGTTGATGAATTTCTGTTTGTGAGCGTCACACGACCTGGAGGCAGTGAATGCACCACGATGTCTATACAAGTGAACTACACACGAAGCTGTTTAGCGATCTGATCTAACAATTTGACTAATTTGAACTAATAAACCGAAACAGATGAATTATCTGTGGATTATATTTTATATATTCGGATTAAAACGTAGTTATTTTTCTTTAAATTTGAGACGCTGGAATCAGAGAACAGCTGATTGAAACAAATAATTAACAAACTTGTTTCTTTAAATACTACTTCCAATGTAATACAAAAACAATCAATCACTACGACTGTTAATATCGACGTTTCATTACTTTTATATTGATTAACTAATCGATGAATTGTTCCAGAAGTTTTTTATATTTATTTTTATTTATTTATTAAAAAGTAGAGCTGGGTGTTGTTTGACATTCTTTTAGGTAAAAACACCAAAACTATTTTTTTCACTGCTTTACCTTTTTTTCTTCAATTTAACAAAAAGAAGCCGAAGTTCTAAAATGTTAAAATTCAGAGATTATTCTTTTTTTTTTTTTTTAAAGAAGCGACCGTGTGAAGTTTAATTTGTTTAACAGTTTAACCTTCAAAGTACATTATAACGTTATCATGATGTGTTCACATGTAATCTGTAAAATGTAGTTTTGGTGATAAACTTGAATAAATCCAGTAGTTTGAAGGAGATGTTTTCACATGAATATAAAATAGATATTAGAGATGAATTATGATGTTTAACTTCTAACACGAGCTCTAAGAGATTATTATACAGCATTAAAACTAATAGTTATGATTTGTTTTCATCAATAAAATACAATCTTTTATTTCCCGATCATTTGAATTGTGTGTTTTTATGTAAATAATAGCTAAAGATGATTTTTAACAAAGTAAAACATTTAGAGTTTTTGATGGTTTAACTGATTACAGTTTGAATGATTTTTGGGACGGTCATGTAGATCAGCTGTTATAAACAAAAACAAAAACAAAACAACAAAAACGATCCGTATCGGCTCATATGGATCGGTATCGTGATACTTCTGAAAGTTTGATTTGCTCCGTTTGAAAACAAACAAACTGTTCTGGTCTCGTCTTCCTCTCAGACCTTCACGGTGCGTTCAGGAAGGTGTCCCCCCCCCCCGCTCCCCCGTGGCTCTTCATGTGCGTCTTCAGACAGTGGCTCTGCGTGAAGGCCCTGTCGCAGACGGTGCACTGGTAGGGTCTCTCCCCGTTGTGCGTCCTCATGTGGACCGTCAGGTGCTCCTGGCGGGAGCACGGCTTCCCGCACACGGCGCACATGAACAGCTTGATGCCCAGGTGGCTCCTCACGTGGTTGCTCAGGTGGGTCTTGCGTTTGAAGAAGCGTTTGAAGAAGCGGCCGCACTCCGAGCAGCCGTACGGCGCCTCGCCCGTGTGCACGCGCGTGTGCGCCTTGCGCTCGCCGTTGGACACAAAGGCTTTACCGCAGACGCCGCAGGCGAACGGCCGCTCGCCGCTGTGCGTCCGCATGTGCGCCGTCAGGCCGCAGTTTGAGAGGAAGGTCTTGCAGCAGACGTGGCAGAGGAACGGCCGCTCCCTCGCTGCGTGCGTCTTCTCGTGAGACTTAAGCGTGCACGAGAGTTTGAAGCGCTTCCCGCAGACGTCGCAGCCGTAGCACCGCTCCCCCGAGTGCGTGGCCTTGTGGCGGGTGAGGGAGCGCAGGTCGTACAGCGACTTCCCGCAGACGGAGCAGTGGTACCGGTCTCGGCCCGTGTGCACCTTGACGTGGGCCTGGAGCTGAGCCCTCAGGCCAAACGCCTTCGGGCAGACGGCGCACTTGTACGGTTTCTCCTCCACGTGCACCCAGCGGTGGTTACTCAAGCTGGACATGTGAGCAAAGGTCTTGCCGCAGATGTCGCACTTGAACGGCCTGTTTCCCGTGTGGAGGGTGGTGTGGCACTTGAGGCCGGTGACGGTGAGGAAGGACTTCCTGCAGTACGAGCACTCGTGTTTTTTTTTATATTTTTTGAGATGTCCCTTCAAGTCGTCCGCGGACTCGTAGCGCTCGCCGCACACTCCGCAGACGCACCGTGGCTCATCCACGTGGCTCCAGGCGTGTTTGATTAAACTGCCTAGTGTCCTGTACCAAACCCCACAGACTTTACAGGGTGTTTTACCGCTCGAGATCAACTTCCGCTCCACGCCGGACGCTTTGGCTCCTCGCTTCCTCTTCCTCTGCGACGTCTGCGACGAATCGGGTTCCCAGTCGTCGTCTCCGTCCAACAAATCGCCTCCGTCCTCGTCAGCAGCAGCGTCTTCATCAGCAGCAGCGTCTTCATCAGCAGCAGCGTCTTCCTTTGTTTCCACATCCTGTTGCTGCGACAGGACGTCCGCTCTGTTATCTTCTACATGTTGAACTGGGCTGATGTGGAGCAAAAAGTAATAGATTACTTTGAGTATCAGTATGTCTTATAATCTGTAGTGCAAGTAGGATTACACTGGTTTTTTTTGTGTCTTTGTTTTGTTTGTCTCGAGGGTTTAAATAGCTAAATAAATAAAAGCTTTCTGTCATTTTTAGTGAATGAATGTGATTTTTTGAAGAAAGAAACTAATATTTTATTTTTTTTACAATAAATGACAACAAACTCAAGTAAAGAATGAAAAAAAACCACAGTAATACTAATTCAAACATGATGTGTCTGAATCAAACCAGTGGTAGAAGAAGTACTTCCAGTAGTATTTCAAAGTTCTATATTTTACTTAAGTATGAGCATCAAAAGAACCTTAAAGTAAAAGTACTTGTTACGCAGAATGATTCTTTTTAAATTACCTTGAGTTGAGTCCGGCTTCGTCACTTTTCTTCATAACAGAATCACCGGAGGCTTCATCGCTTCTCTGTGAAAGGTGAAGCTCCTCCTCCTCTTCCTCGTCTCCAGTCTACAACAGTTCATGTTTTTAATGAAAAAGACACTGAAAAGTACAATATGTACCTCTGAGATGTAGTACAGTAAAAAGTACAATATGTACCTCTGAGGTGTAGTACAGTAAAAAGTACAATATGTACCTCTGAGATGTAGTACAGTAAAAAGTACAATATGTACCTCTGAGATGTAGTACAGTAAAAAGTACAATATGTACCTCTGAGATGTAGTACAGTATAAAGTACAATATGTACCTCTGAGATGTAGTACAGTAAAAAGTACAATATGTACCTCTGAGGTGTAGTACAGTAAAAAGTACAATATGTACCTCTGAGATGTAGTACAGTATAAAGTACAATATGTACCTCTGAGATGTAGTGGAGTAAAAAGTACAACATTTACAACATTACCTCTGAGAAGAAGAAAGTAGCTTGACTGTGTACTGAAGTACTAGAGTAAATGTACTAATACCACAGTGAGTACCTTCAGTCTGATGTAGATCAGGGTCTTCTCTCCGGTGGACCTGGTCCTGAAGATCTCCTCGGGGGTCATGGTCTTCACTTTGAGCTTCTGGAGTCTCCGGCTTCTGTCGGACTTGAAGATGTCAAACGGTTTGTCGTGACCCCCCAGCTGAGGGAACGTGGACCTCAGAATTATCCATTAAATATGTTATTCTGATTTTAGTTAAACAGGTTATTTATTTTTATTCAAGGATATGTACCCTATGTATTCGGGACATTTTAGTTACGGGGCCGGGGGAATATTATGAGAAAAAACGTACAAAATAAAATTCTCAGAGATTATTAAATCCTAAATTTGCAAGATATTCTTTTGTGTCCCCTGGCCCTGTCATTTTTTTGTGTGTATTTATTAGTGTTTATATATTCATTATTTTTGATTTACTTATCATTTATTTACTTATGTATTCATTCTTTAGTTTTTATGTATGTATTTATTTATTTATTAATTAATTGTCTTGTTTATTCATTTTCTGTTTTTATTTATTCATTAATTTATTTTTTATTTCTAAACTATTTATTAATATTTATCTATTTCATTAATTTTTTTATTTCATTATTTTTTTCCTACAAAAGTTAGTTACCACCTGAGGTCTCTCCTCTCTGTGACCAGACACCTGAGGTCTCTCCTCTCTGTGACCAGACACCTGAGGTCTCTCCTCTCTCTGACCAGACACCTGAGGTCTCTCCTCTCTCTGATCAGACACCTGAGGTCTCGTCTCTGTGACCAGACACCTGAGGTCTCTCCTCTCTGTGACCAGACACCTGAGGTCTCTCCTCTCTGTGACCAGACACCTGAGGTCTCGTCTCTGTGACCAGACACCTGAGGTCTCTCCTCTCTGTGACCAGACACCTGAGGTCTCTCCTCTCTGTGACCAGACACCTGAGGTCTCTCCTCTCTGTGACCAGACACCTGAGGTCTCTCCTTTCTGTGATCAGACACCTGAGGTCTCTCCTCTCTGTGACCAGACACCTGAGGTCTCTCCTCTCTCTGACCAGACACCTGAGGTCTCTCCTCTCTGTGACCAGACACCTGAGGTCTCTCCTCTCTGTGACCAGACACCTGAGGTCTCTCCTCTCTGTGACCAGACACCTGAGGTCTCCTCTCTGTGACCAGACACCTGAGGTCTCTCCTCTCTGTATTTACCTGCTGACGGTTTCGGTCTCATCAGCCGACGTCGTGGCCGAGCCGGACGGAGACCCAGCAGGTCTCTGCAGACCATGAAGGTCTTCACTGCTGCTCTGAGGATCCTCTCCGCTCTGAAACAGAGTTTAAAGATCATATCTCAGTAAAAAACTATATTTATCTTTCCTAAAATCACAGTCTCAGTTCTCATCTTTGACATTCTGACTTTGTTGAAAAAGCACCCTGTGGTCCCAGAGAGTTCTCATTTAATTTAATTTTAATTAATTAATTTTTTAATTGAATGTGCATTAAATTAAATTTAGTTAAAAAGTGCACATTAATCACCATTTCAGTTTCCACCTCAATGTAAATGTTCCACCGTTAGCTAGAGAGCAAATTTTCTACCTCATATTAGTACACAGACCAGAGGAAACTATGTGTATCTGTACGTGTGTGTGTATATATATATATATATATATATATATATATATATATATGTGTACTAACTGTAGACTTCTATGTTATAAACAATAACGTCGCTGCTGTATTTATGTCTATATGACGTTATTCTGAGTGTCGATGGAGCAGCTACAATGTTAGCTTAGCATAGCACGGATCAAAACAAACTCCATTCAGAAAACAACCAGTTTAAAAGTTGTTTGCTTGTCGTGTTGAGTACAGACGCTTCAAAACATGAATTCAGACTTTTAACAAATCAACATCATTACGTCGTTATTTCTGCATCTTTTTTATCTGCTTATTGCGATTTAATTACAGCTAAATCTTCATATGTTTTAGTCAACCAGCTGACTCGTGACTCACCTTCAGGCGGATGTAGAGGGCAGAGTTTCCTCGTCCGGAGAGCCGGATGCTCCTGCAGATCTCCTCAGGCGTGAGCGTCTCCACCCTCAGAGGCTGGAGCGTCTTCGTCCGGTCCGAGGTGAAGACGTCAAAGGGTCTCTGATCGGCCAGCTGAGGGAACGTGGACCTCAGCAGGTCCAGGAAGTCCTCCTCTTGGAGTCCTCGAGGACACCTCACCTCTTGAACCGGGTACTTCTTAAAAACTGAAGCAGATATAAAATATTTTTTAAACTTTTATCACCGCGGCTGAAAAAAAAAGACGCTCTGCTGTCTTATAAAACGAACCGGTGTTCGAGAGCACGACGGTCCGAGAGTCCTCCAGGACGCAGACCCTCAGGACCAGCTGGCTCTGTATTTCAGGGCTCCGAGGTCTGCCGGGCCTTCTCCTGTCAGACCGGCCTCTGGGGGAAATTAACCTGCCGTTGAACAACAAAATAAAAGAACGTGAAGTTATTGTAATTTATTTAAATACACATTCAAACTAGCATGCTAAGCTTACTGGCATGCTAATATCATGCTAAGCTAACCAGCATGCTACATACTGTGTGGTTTGATAGTCCGGGTCCTTCAGGTCTTCTCGTCTCCTTCTGGAGCTCGTCGCCACTCATCGCTGCTCTTCGTCGTCACCGTCGTCTTCGTCATCGAACCACAGGAGGCCCAGACTCCCAGTGTCCTCCACAGCTGGACCCAGACTCCCAGTGTCCTCCACAGCTGGACCAGTTCAGACCACAACTCCCAGTTCAGTTCATCACAGACACTTCAACTCCTTTCACTGTTTCAAAACGCTTCTACTGTACATTTTAAGTGACGGTCCGAGAACTTCTACTGTGACAGAGTACTTTTAACGTAGTTTTAGTATTTGTACAGTGTGGTACTAGTACTTTTACTTTATAATGTGGTATTTGTACATTTACTGCAGTAAAGGACCTGAATACTTCCTCCATCACTGGTGAAGGAACATTATATATTATTTATATTTTCATAGTTTCACTGATACTTTCATAAGTAACTCACGTGACTCCTCCCCTTCCTCCTCCTCCTCTTCCTCACTCAGAACAACCACCTCGTGACCTTCCTCATCCGGAACCAGGGCTTCGTGTTTTCAACGGAAAGTAAAAGAGAGTGAGACACACATTTAAACACGCGACGTATTAGACATTGATTAGTGGAAAACGGGCTTAATTTGTTCAATTTAGTTCAACTTTATGTGTTCCGAGTTGAAATGATGAACGGAGTTCCGCCACAGACCTCTCCCTCTCCAGAGAGACACGAGGCTGCAGGAGGACCTCCAGCTGCTTCTTTTGCCGGTCGATCTCCCGCCTGAAGCCCGACGCCTCCTCCTCGTAGCCGGCCACGGTCCTCTCCACCACCGCCAAGATCTCCCGCGCGGCCGTGGTGAGTTTCTCGGTAACGATTCCTCTCAGAATCTCGGCTTTAGACATGTCGAGCGTCTCGGAGTCGCTGCTCCTCTTCATCCAGTAAAACATATTTTAAACGTGTCACCACACACACACTGGTGTGATTTCACGCACAACAACGGAAGATGTAGTTCCGGGTTGTGGAGCGGTGCGGCTGTAAATGGTGTCCGACGAGAAACGGAACCAAAGGGAACACTTCACCTGAAAAGTGAATTAAGACAGATAGACGGATACTTTATGACACAGGTAAGCAATCAGAGTATAAAGATAATATTAAACTTAAAAAAATGCACAATATATACAATAAAATAGAATAAAATGAACTAACTAAACAGTAGTGCACAGTTTAAATGAACTAACTAATAATTAATAGTAGTTCAGGGCAGTATAGATTCAAATCCAGCCTTAATCTCATTTCGTGCTTGGAACTCCTCTGGAATCCCTCTAGGCTGCCCTATAGCGTCTAACTGGAGATGTTGGTCCGCCGTGTATTGTCTTCTTTACCTACGCCTCCCATCGGACACTTCCCCCATCACTCACCCCCTCACAAAGCACCACTACCGATAACCTCGTCCGAACCAATGCGCAAAGCCCAACCCATCTTGGTGGCAGAATATTCAGTAAAACATTTCCCCCACACATCCAATAACTGTCTGCTGTGCCTGTTTGTTCACTTAACAAATGGAGAGTGGGAACGGTCATAGTTATGTTTTCACAACTTTGGTCTCGTGGTATTGGGTTTTCACACCATACCGGTCTCCCGATGAACGAAGGAGTAATGTTAGCCTGTGGGAACCAGGACACCACCCAGGTTACTTTACAGTAAACGGTAGTATTGCCTACTTAACCCTTTTCCCATCCGCAGCAAATCCACCACTGGCAACACATTCATACTCTTCTAATTGATCTACTTTATAATTAGAGGGAGGCTCATTCTGCGATGTGTAAATCGTAACTTCTGCGCAGTTGATATTCAGGATGTCGATCTAAGTAGTCGAGTTTCTTCTGAGATCCATACAAGAGTCTACATTGAACACCACACAGAGGAAGTCTGAAGATTGGAGCAACTCTTCTTGGGGATGAATCTTCCCTCTCTGCACTCGCGCTGTTGTGTCTTCGCACATTCTTTGAAAGTGTGCTTTTCTGGAACCAATATAGGCAATGGTGTCGGGGCTTCTGAACACATTATGCATTCATTGGAGGGTCATCTCCGTCACTGAGTACCATGCCCACTTGTACCACCCATTCTGATTATTTTGCTCCCAGCTTTTATCTTCTATTATCCTAACACTCCTCTGCATTGGCCTGAATCTGCTCACGAGTCTTCTACATCAGTGACTCTCAACTGGTGGGTCGCGGGCCTTTGCCTGACATCACGTGATGAGAGAGAGAGAGGAGAGAGAGAGAGAGAGAGAGAGAGAGAGAGAGAGAGAGAGAGAGAGAGAGAGAGAGAAGAGAGAGAGAGAGAGAGAGAGAGAGAGAGAGAGAGAGAGAGAGAGAAGAGAGAGAGAGAGAGAGGAGAGAGAGAGAGGAGAGAGAGAGAGAGAGAGAGAGAGAGAGAGAGAGAGAGAGAGAGAGAGAGAGAGAGAGAGAGAGAGAGAGAGAGAGAGAGAGAGAGAGAGAGAGAGAGAGAGAGAGAGAGAGGAGAGAGAGAGAGAGAGAGAGAGAGAGAGAGAGAGAGAGAGAGAGAGAGAGAGAGAGAGAGGAGAGAGAGAGAGAGAGAGAGAGAGAGAGAGAGAGAGAGAGAGAACTAACTTCTCTTTTCAGAAGATGAGAAAAATATAATATTGTGTCTTTTTCACTTCACCCTGAATGAACTGAATTTAAAGCTGCAGGACAATTCAGTGAAATTAACTTTTCTAAAATTAATTCTGTTACGTAATTTTATTCTTTAATCCAGCCGTTATTTTACTTGAAATGAGAAGAACATTTATTTATGTATTTCTATGTATTATTCATAATCCATCCAGTTAAATTTTAAAAATGAGAATAATAATTGTTAAAATATAATTGATGTACTTTCTTTATTTGATTTGACAGTTTACTACACAGAGACGTTACTACTACTAGACTTCTTGAATATAGATATACCCAAATGATATATGGTCGCGGCTTGTCATTTGATGGTGGTATATATAAATAATGAAAGTGAGGCCCCGTCCGCACCACACGACAGACTGGTATGTCTGCCCCATGGTACCGAGGAGGTCTGAGGATCTCCGGGGATTCACAGTTCCTTTTTCCCCATAAAGTCTGAAAAGTCTCATTACATATCGATCAGCTCAATGATTGGCTGAAGTCCAATTAGCCCCTCCTTGGCTCTTGAGCTATTGTTCCACTCTTAACACCTCACCCAGCCACTTTCCAACCCCCGCTCTAAGCACATTCCTTAACCTGATCACACAGACACTCAAACACACTCCTTGGTTTAAAACTTCCGAAGTAAATATACTGTATCACATAACAGCCATAATTAGGAGTGCTTTAAAACTTAAATTCCTCACATGAGCACAAGAATAAACAGTCCCCGCTGGTTGCAACAACAATTGCATCTCTCCTCTTCATTCTGCCACAACACCTCCACCAGGGTTGTACCTTGTCACCAATCCTTTGTGATTTTCACAGACAGGATTTAAAGGCACAACCAGGAGGAAAAGAGTGTTTGGTTTGGGGACCTCAGAATTGCGTCTCAGCTCTTTGCAGATGATGTGGTTCTATTGGCTCCTTCTGAACGTGATCTTCAGCACGCACTGGGGTGGTTTGCAGCCGAGTGTGAAGTTCAGGGACAAGAGTCAGAACCTCCAAGGCCATGGTCCTTTCCTGGAAGACTATGGATTGCACCCTCAGCTTTGGGAGTGAGTCACTGCCCCAAGCGAAGGCAGTATCTCGGTATCTCGAGTTCTTGTTTACAGTGAGGATAAAATAGTGTGAGATTGACAGGGGGTTTAGTGCGGGTGTTGTGTCGGACAGTTGTGGTGAAGAGCAAGGTATTGCGACACTTCTTTAGTATCGGTATGATATGTGACACTAGATCTCAGTAACATAATGTAATGATACCAGAGACCTCACAGTCGTCCATAATGTTCTACCTGCAGATGATCAGCCGCTGTTGGTGATGAAAGATGTCCCCCCTGAGTGGAGCCCCAGCCTGGACCAGGAGGACCCAGAGCCCCTCCACATAAAAGAGGAGAAGGAGGACCAAGAGCCCCTCCGCATAAAAGAGGAGCAGGAGGACCAAGAGCCCCTCCGCATAAAAGAGGAGCAGGAGGACCAAGAGCCCCTCCGCATAAAAGAGGAACAGGAGGACCAAGAGCCCCTCCGCATAAAAGAGGAGCAGGAGGACCAAGAGCCCCTCCGCATAAAAGAGGAGCAGGAGGACCAAGAGCCCCTCCGCATAAAAGAGGAGCAGGAGGACCAAGAGCCCCTCCGCATAAAAGAGGAGCAGGAGGACCCAGAGCCCCTCCGCATAAAAGAGGAGCAGGAGGACCAAGAGCCCCTCCGCATAAAAGAGGAACAGGAGGACCAAGAGCCCCTCCGCATAAAAGAGGAGCAGGAGGACCAAGAGCCCCTCCGCATAAAAGAGGAACAGGAGGACCCAGAGCCCCTCCGCATAAAAGAGGAGCAGGAGGACCAAGAGCCCCTCCGCATAAAAGAGGAACAGGAGGACCAAGAGCCCCACCGCATAAAAGAGGAGCAGGAGGACCAAGAGCCCCTCCGCATAAAAGAGGAGCAGGAGGACCAAGAGCCCCTCCGCATAAAAGAGGAACAGGAGGACCAAGAGCCCCTCCGCATAAAAAAGGAGCAGGAGGACCAAGAGCCCCTCCGCATAAAAGAGGAGAAGGAGGACCAAGAGCCCCTCCGCATAAAAGAGGAGCAGCAGGAACTCTGGACCAGTCTGGAGGCAGAGCACCTCAAAGGGCTGGAGAAGGCAGATGTCCCCAGGTTCCTATTCAATACTGTTCCTGTGAAGATTGAAGATGACGATGAGATACCTCAGTCTTCACACCTTCATCATAGCCAAAAGGAGGATAACAGAGAGGCAGAGCCTCCAGCCAGCAGCTCAGCTACTGATGGAGAGGACTGTGGAGGATCAGGACCAGCCGGGAACCTAGATCCAGATCGTCTTGCACAACCGAATTTTAATGATGAAATGGTTTCTGACTCCTCTGAGATGGAAGTCAGTTATTGGCAAAAGCCTTTGTTAGATTCTGGATCTGAAACAGAGGACAGTGACAGTGATTGGAAGGAGACCAGGGCACCAGATTCTGCTACGCATGCTCTGAAAGTTAAGGAAACCATTGTAAAGGATGTAGTCTGTAACACTGGCAAGAAATCCTTCAGCTTCTTCAAGTGTAGTAATAGATTTTACTACAAGGGCTTTCTTAAGAGACACATGATGTGTAATTATGGAAAAATGTCCTCGAGCTGTTTGGTTCGTAAGAAATGTTTGAGAGAGAAGAAAAAGGTAGATTCACGGAAAAGAGTCCAAACGGGAGGGAAACGATTTGGATGTGATGTTTGTGGGAAAAGATTTACACAGCAGGGAAAGCTGAAGGAACACATGAGAGTTCACACAGGAGAGAAACCATTTGGATGTGATGTTTGTGGGAAAAGATTTACACAGCAGGGAAGTCTGAAGGAACACATGAGAGTTCACACAGGAGAGAAACCATTTGGATGTGATGTTTGTGGGAAAAGATTTACACGGCAGGGAAAGCTGAAGAGTCACATGAGAGTTCACACAGGAGAGAAACCATTTGGATGTGATGTTTGTGGGAAAAGATTTACACAGCAGGGAAGTCTGAAGGAACACATGAGAGTTCACACAGGAGAGAAACCATTTGGATGTGATGTTTGTGGGAAAAGATTTACACGGCAGGGAAGTCTGAAGAAACATACGAGAGTTCACACAGGAGAGAAACTATTTGGATGTGATGTTTGTGGGAAAAGATTTACAGAGCAGGGAAGTCTGAAGAGTCACATGAGAGTTCACACAGGAGAGAAACTATTTGGATGTGATGTTTGTGGGAAAAGATTTACAGTGCAGGGAAATCTGAAGAATCACATGAAAGTTCACACAGGAGACAAACCATTTGGATGTGATGTTTGTGGGAAAAGATTTACAGAGCAGGGAAGTCTGAAGAGACACATGAGAGTTCACACAGGAGAGAAACCATTTGGATGTGATGTTTGTGGGAAAAGATTTACAGGGCAGGGAAGTCTGAAGAAACACATGAGAATTCACACAGGAGACAAACCATTTGGATGTGATGTTTGTGGGAAAAGATTTACAGTGCAGGGAAATCTGAAGAGTCACATGAGAGTTCACACAGGAGAGAAACCATTTGGATGTGATGTTTGTGGGAAAAGATTTACAGTGCAGGGAAGTCTGAAGAGTCACATGAGAGTTCACACAGAAGACAAACCATTTGGATGTGATGTTTGTGGGAAAAGATTTACAGTGCAGGGAAGTCTGAAGAAACACATGAGAGTTCACACAGGAGAGAAACCATTTGGATGTGATGTTTGTGGGAAAAGATTTACAGAGCAGGGAAATCTGAAGAAACATACAAGAGTTCACACAGGATAAAAATGCATCTTTTCACTTTGTTGTGAAAGATGAATTACCTAAATGTGTTGGTAGGAACCACTGCAGTTTTCATTGTCTTATATTTTCGTCTTTGTTTGTAAATGAGAAGAAAGGGGAAGTGTTTTCAAAACATTATATATATCTTAATTACATTCAAATCAATGACAACACACAGTAGATGGAAACTAAAAAAGGAACCAAAGACTGTTCATCAGGGAAAATATGTCCATTTGAATTGCAACATTTAGTTTAATGTCTAATTAATGCATATTCAAACTGATTGTATTTTAAAAGTGTAATAGGGGGAATAGGAGACCTTCTGTATTAGGCCATGTCCATACTACTACGTTTTCGTTTGAAAACACATATGTTTTGCTACAAAAAAATGTAATTCCTGTGATTCTTTAAACCAGTTTGTGTTTTTGGTGCAAAGCTTGTTACATTGTTTGGCTTTTGTTTTTGACTCTTTACTAAGCGTGTGTATTCCCGCTGGATGCCTGTTTTGCCTTGTTTGAGACCAAGCCTCAGTAAAACTTAGATTTGCTACACCCATTCCCTACTGTTCATTTTTTAGCAATATCATACAACTGAAGTTATAACTTTATTATTATTTGGTTAACTGCTAAAAAATGTATTTGTGTGAAATTAAAGTTATTTTTGTATTTCCTAGAAATCTGATGAAATGTAACTAATAATAATAACTCCCTAAATGATAGTTATTATTGGTAAAGTGTCTTTTTTTACTTTTGTTTACAGGTCAGCGTACAGTTCAACATCTTTTTCCTGAAATAAATAAAGAGAAAGATCAAACATGTGATGGTAGAGTTTGTTTTTATGATCTGATGAAACCAACACAAACAATCATTCAGGAAATTTCAGACAAGTTATGTTCATTTCAATCAGGAGAGTTTATTAGGATTTAACAATAATTTACTATACATACATAAAATATGAACAGTGCAAAGTCTTTGATGATTGGACTTGTAGCGTAGGTTTTCTCACAACTAATTCAACAGTGCGCATTGGGCTCCAGACGGGAGAATAGTAGGAATTCCACCCTGTCAATTTTATAAAGAAAGAGCACTGTGAACCGTTGGAGAGAGAACTAACCCGACCAGCCTGCGAACCCAGCTACAAAATGTACAATAATCAAAACTTAACCAATTAATGTCTTTCAGTTCAGTCAATTATAGTTTACTCAAAATCATAAATCAAACCAAAACAGAGTTTCTTTCTCTATACACAATTATACACAAAAAGATGCATTACATCAAATACACCACATGACCGAGTCCAGATATATAAATGAAATGTCCATGGAGTAATAGAAATGAATGAGGACTCCAAGTGAATGTGTGTGTGTGTGTGTGTGTGTGTGTGTGTGTGTGTGTGTGTGTGTGTGGGGTTGGGGGGTTGGGGGGTTGTAGGTCCGTTCCAAAACTAAAGGAATATTTGTAGTATGGAGGAAGGCAGTTAATTTCAGGGTGTGTAAATGTTTGAGGAGAAGAAGAAAGAGAAGCCTGGAGAGTTGCAGTTAAAAGGACTTAGCTGATGAATCCTCGAAGTTAAGGAGGCCCAACCTGGTCCAAGCTGTAGTAGAACACGACTCTCTTCCACCACCTGCTCCCGGGATCAGCACACCTCCAGTAAGGCCTGGTCCTCCAAGAAAGCACCGTGTGTTCAGTTGTTTCATGGATCCTTGCTCCTCCGATTTAGTTAGTCGTTGTCAACTATTTCTTATGGTGAGCTTAACAGGTCCAGAAACTGAATCATACCTTTTTTAACTCCATTAACACTCTCACTCCTCTCTGGTTGCTCCTCCATGCAGCTTTGGTGAGTTGATTGTCTTTTTCCCCTTCCCCCTGCTCACAGGTGCGTCTAATTTATAGCCTCCCTTTCCCCTCCTTCTTTTCCTGTCAGGTGGGAAAAGGGCTGTTCTGTGCATTTCTGTTCTGCTACACTCTTCCCCCCCTTGACAAGACCACGCTCCGTGGTGGCTCAGAGATTGAGATTTTTATATTTGCCAAGGACTATCAGTCTGGGAAGCCAAGGAAATCTTCTTCCTCTGAGCTTTCCTGTAGGATGTCGAGTATTTTATTTGTTTCCATGAGTTCCAAGTCCTCAGCACTAGGGTAGAAGGGTTTAAGATTGCAAACATGCATAGTCCTTATATCCTGTCCGGTATCCTCCAAAACAACTTGGTAGTTTAGTGGTCCAAGCTGTTGAACTACTCGGTAGGGACCTTTCCACTTTTTGGCCAGCTTGGCTGTGAATTTGTCCTTGGCACTTGACTGAGGGAAATTTCGAACCCACACTCTTTGTTTGGGTTTGAAATCCAGCGTGCGGCGGTTTTTATCGTAGTTCCTTTTCTGTCTTAGTCTTGACCTCCTTATATTTTCATCCACATCTACTTTGAGTTGTTTTAAGTGCTGAACAACATCATAAGTAGGTGCATCAGGGGAAAAAATCTTCCCTTTCAGAATCTTGTCCATAGGACTAATCAGTTTCCTGCCAATTTGCAGCTCTGCTGGCGTTACCCCTGTTGTCTCTTGAACAGCAGAGTTTATGGCAAATCTGAACTCAGGAAGGTATTGATCCCATTTACCATGATTGTTATCCACATAAGAGGCTATCATACATTTTAAAGTACGATTTACTCTTTCAGTCATGTTTGTCTGCGGATGATAGGCCGTCGTGAGCTTGGGAGTCACAGTGCATTGTTCACAGAGTTCCCGGAATACCAAAGATACAAACTGGGATCCTCTATCTGACAAGATGAAATCAGGTACACCCCATCTTGTGAAAATGTCCTTTTTCAGAAATCGAGCTATTGCTGGTGCGGTTGCAGATCGCAAGGGAGAAAACTCAACCCAACGGGTATAGTAATCCACCACCACCAACAGGTATTCGTGTCTTTCTGGACTTCTTGGTAGGGGACCCATAATGTCAATACCCAACATCTCATTAGGGCCTTTGACATTGGTTTGTTGAATCTTTCCAGCCGGTTTCTGATTATCTGCTTTGAGACTTTGACAAACTCCACAATGCTTGAGGAAGTTTTTTACATCAGTCCACATCCCAGGCCAATAGGCTACTTGTTAATTGAAGCAACTGATTTTGCACCCAATTATTGCCAATGCATTTCAGCTGTGAGTGTCATGTGACTGTCATCTATATAAGCTGATACACCTGGGCAAAATAAAAGTTTCTTTTGGTGCTTTCTCAGAACCTAATGTGTTGAGTCGGTATATCTGGCAGTCAAGCTCTGTTTAACAGGTTATGGGCCCAGATGCGTTAGACGTTTGAGCGAAGAGATATCCGGCGTGAGTAGCCACCGAGAGACATTTGCTTTTGTGCGTGTCCCACGAATTGGAGTGCCAGCACCATGAGCGAACATACGAGTTCACGTTGGTCTCGTCTTGTTTTTAATGGGGACGAAAAGAACTATGAACTGTGGGAGACAAAGTTTTTGGGACATCTGCGGTTGCAGAAACTGAAGGACACCATCTTAAATCAGCCCGCCGATGGCGCAGAAGAAAACGCACTGGCTGAGGATGCGGCGAAGAACGCGGAAGCGTACGCGGAACTGATCCAATTCCTTGATGACAAAAGTTTGTCTCTGGTCATGCGAGAGGCAGCGGATGACGGGCGTAGAGCGCTCAGGATTTTGCGCGACTATTATGCAGGCAAGGGTAAGCCCCGCATTGTATGCCTGTATACAGAACTGACTTCTTTGCAAAAGATGAGTAGTGAGAGTGTGACTGACTATGTCATACGTGCGGAGACTTCGATCACAGCGCTGCGTAATGCTGGAGAGGTGTTAAGCGATGGACTATTGGTTGCAATGATTTTGAAGGGGCTGCCAGACTCATTTAAGCCTTTTTCCATTTTTGTCACTCAAAGTTATGAGACTCTCTCTTTTCCGGAGTTCAAGACTAAGTTGCGCAGTTATGAGAGCACTGAAAGTATGCGCACAGCTGCGGCCGACGACAATGTCATGGGGGCCCGTGCGCATCCAAGGAGGGCTGCCCCAGCAGGCGCAAGTGCGCGCAGCACCGAGAGTGGGGACATTGTGTGTTTCCGTTGTGGCGAGAGAGGTCACAAGGTAAGAGACTGTCAGCGTGGTCAACAGTGGTACAGCCAGGGCGAGAGTACCGGACGGCGAGGAGGATGGCGACAGTGGCAGCGGGACAACGCGCACGGAGTGTCCGAGGAGACGGATGACAACACCTTCGTGTTCAAGCTGGTGACCAGCGAGCCAGGGAGCGGTGTCACCAGAAAGGGCTTGATGGTGGACACCGGTGCGACGGCGCATATCATCACTGACCTGGCCTACTTGAACTTGCCCTGAGTACACACTTCACATGTCATGAAGTTGGAGAATGTTGTGGATGGAATGTCAATCAGGGGTAAAGCGTCCAAATCCATGATATGTGAAGTGTGTACTCAGGGCAAGTTCACTCAGAACAGAAACAGGAAGCCTGATGTGAGGGCCAAATCAGCCTTAGAGCTGGTTCACACTGACTTGGCAGGCCCCATTGACCCAGAGTCCAAGGAAGGGTATAGGTATGCACTTTCCTTTACTGATGACTATTCAAGCGCAGTGTTTGTGTACTGTCTAAAGCACAAGAGTGACACTGTAGAAGCCACAGAGAGGTTTCTAGCTGACACAGCCACATTTGGGAAAGTGAAGTGTATCAGGTCTGACAATGGTACAGAGTTCACAGGGCAGGGTTACCAAGCTCTACTGCGTAGGAATAGAATCAGACATGAAACATCAGCTCCATACTCACCACACCAGAATGGCACTGCTGAGCGTAACTGGAGAACCCTTTTTGACATGGCTAGATGTATGCTCTTGGAGAGCCAGTTAGCCAAGGAGCTATGGCCGTATGCGGTCCAGACAGCAGCAGTGGTGAGGAATAGATGTTTCAACAACCGCACCAGAGAGACACCTTACTTTATGCTGACAGGAAGGAGACCTAATGTCTCCAGGATGCAGAAGTTTGGTACTGTGTGTTACGCCTACAGGCAGGACAGGAAGAAGCTAGAGTCAAGGTCTGACAAAGGCATCTTCGTTGGTTATGACAAGAACAGTCCAGCCTATATGGTCTACTACCCTGACAGCAGGAAGGTGATGAAGCACAGACTGGTGAGGTTCATGTCCTGTGTTGAGGGGCAGCAGACTGATGACATGTCCGACGATGACAGTGGTGTGCAGTCTAAAACAACCAGACCTGACCCTGACAAACCCGAGCAGAACGACATCCTAGAGGCTAGGCCAGGTCCAAGCCAGATAGGCCTACAGACAGGTGAAGTCAAGCCCGAATCCCCGTCTCCACGGAGATACTCTGCTAGAGAGAGGAGGAGGCCAGACTTCTATGGGATAGAGAGTGATCAGGCTCAGGTCAACATTGATTATTGCTACAGGATGGTTTGTAATGTACCTCAGACGTTCAGAGATGCTGTGACTTCATCCAACTCAAGAGAGTGGGTAGATGCAATGGATGAGGAGATGAAGGCACTGAGGGATAACAACACATTTACTCTGACCACCTTACCTGAGGGCAAGAAAGCAGTGGGGGGTAGATGGGTGTATACTCTCAAAACCAATGTTGATGGATCTGACAAGTACAAGGCCCGCTATGTAGCCAAGGGATACAGTCAACAAGTGGGTGTAGATTATGGAGAAACGTTTTCTCCTACTGCCGACCTGACTAGTGTGAGAGTGTTGATGCAGAAAGCTGCCCAGGAGGATCTGATCCTACATCAGATGGATGTTAAAACCGCCTACCTACATGCACCAATTGATTGTGAGATTTACATGGAACAGCCAGAGGGTTATGATGTAGAATCTCAGACAAATGAGAAGATGGTGTGTAGACTAGAGAAGTCACTATATGGGCTTAAACAATCAGGTTGAAACTGGAACAGAATGTTGCATGACTATCTATGTGAAAACATGTTTGTACAGAATCCAGCCGATCACTGTGTTTATGAGAGGGAAACGGAACATGACAAGGTAATCATACTGATCTGGGTTGATGACCTGGTTATTGCAGCCAGTGATGAGAGTGCTTTAAAAGCAGTAAAAGAGATGCTTACTGTGAAGTTCCAGATGAAAGATTTGGGCAGACTGAAGAATTTTCTTGGTATCACTTTTGACCAGTGTAATGGATGTGTGACCATGTCACAGCAGAGCTATGTTGACAAGCTGCTTGACAGGTTTGATATGCAGGATTGTAAACCCAGGTCAACACCTTGTGAACCAAGGCTGCATTACACTGATGAGAAGCTATGTGACCCCAGAAAATACAGAGAGGCAGTGGGTAGCCTAATCTACCTAACCTCATGCACCAGACCTGATCTGAGTTTTGTTGTGAGCAAACTGTCACAGCATTTCAGTGAGCCGACAGAAGAGCAGTGGACAACTGTTAAGCATGTACTGAAATATTTGAAGGGCACAAATGACAAAATGTTGTGTTACAGAAAATGTGATGAGCTGAGGTTGTTTGCTTACAGTGATGCAGATTGGGCAGGTGATGCAACTGACAGGCGCAGTACAACTGGGTATTGTGTTAGTCTGAGTGAGAATGGTCCTCTGATTTCCTGGAAGACCAAGAAGCAGCCAACTGTAGCACTGTCGACTTGTGAGGCAGAGTATATGGCGTTGGCTGCCACCACACAAGAGTGTCTTTACTTATCTCAACTGCTTGAACATCTTGATGACTGTCTGTATGATGTACCTAAGATTTTTGAAGATAACCAAGGTACAATTGCATTAGCCAAGAATCCAGTCAGCAGACAGCGATGTAAGCACATTGATATAAAATACCATTTTGTGAGATCAACTGTTAATGACTGTAAAGTATGTTTGGAGTATTGCCCAACAGACCAGATGGTAGCTGACCTGATGACAAAACCAGCTACTAAAGCAAAGCTACTTAATTTTTCCATGTTCTTGTTTGGGGCATAGCCAGTTAAGTGCAGTTGGTTTCCATGTTTGTTTGTTTTCTTTGTATGATTTATGGTTGTCAATAATGTGTGATCAAGTGGGGGTGTTAATTGAAGCAACTGATTTTGCACCCAATTATTGCCAATGCATTTCAGCTGTGAGTGTCATGTGACTGTCATCTATATAAGCTGATACACCTGGGCAAAATAAAAGTTTCTTTTGGTGCTTTCTCAGAACCTAATGTGTTGAGTCGGTATATCTGGCAGTCAAGCTCTGTTTAACACTACTTCATAAAGCCTTTTGTAGGTTTTGAAAATACCGCAGTGTCCACTTAACGGATTTTCATGATATCCCTGGAGTATCTCTTTAACCAGACAAAGGGGAATGTAGAGCCTATAGTGGAATTGGTTTTCTGACATTTGTTTTTTGTGATATACTTTATCTTCAATTATGACAAAATCCTGTTGCAGTTTTTTGTCTCCTTCTGCTAACCGAGTCATGATTTTCTCCACATTAGGATCTTTGTGCTGTTCTTCCCAAATTCTTTCAAGTGAAATAGGGATATTCATATCCTTTTTCTTAGAGTACAGGCAGCATCTGTTGTTAAGGGAAATCCTTGAGAGAGCATCAGGAGCACTATTTAGCTTTCCTTTCCTGTATTCCACAATAAAGTCAAACCGTTGCAACCTTAGTGCCCATCTGATCAGACGACTCGTGGTTTTTGTTGAAGAAAGAACCCATTTCAAGGCAGAATGATCGGTGATGACAGTAAAGAGCCTTGGTTCGAGATAATGTTGCCATTTTTCTAGAGCCCAAATGATGGCTAGACATTCCTTTTCAGTCACAGAGTAATTCCTTTCAGCTCTGTTTAGTGTTCGACTTGCATACGCAAGAACTTCTTCGACTCCATTTCCCGTTTTCTGGGTCAACACAGCTCCAAGACCCATATCGCTTGCATCCGTATAGACTAGGAATGGTAAGTCAGGATTTGGGTGACCTAAGATAGGCGGAGAGATCAACCTGGACTTCAATTGGTCAAAGGCATCCTGACATGCTTGACTCCAGATGAAAGGTCTTCCCTTCTTCTTTAGTTCATTTAGGGGCTGAGCAATTTTTGAAAAGTCTGGTACAAATTTGTGATACCATCCAGCAAGCCCCAAAAACCTCTGAACTTCTTTGAGATTCATTGGTGCTGGATAGGATCGAATTGCCTCGATTTTGTCGGGATCAGCACTGACTCCTTTACCAGAGACAATATGGCCAAGAAATCTGATTTCTTTCATGCAGAATCTAGACTTCTTGAGGTTGATTGTCAGATTGGCTTTGCAGAGTCGATCCATTACAATCCGTAGACGCTCAAAATGCTGAGTAACATTTGAGGAATAAACAATGATATCATCTAGACAGACTAGACAGATTTCTCCTCGCAGGCCATCCAAGACTCTCTCCATGAGCCTTTGGAAGGTGGCCGGCGCATTCTTGAGACCAAAGGGCATGACATTGAAATGATATAGTCCAGAGTGAGTGACGAATGCAGTTTTTGCTTTGCTATCTGGATCCATGGGTACTTGCCAGTATCCACTATTTAAGTCAATTGTGGAGAAAAAGGCAGCTCCAGAAAGGGATTCAAGGATTTCATTGATGTTTGGTAGTGGATATGCGTCGGTTTCAGTGACAGCATTAACTTTCCGAAAATCCACACAAAATCTGTGCCCTCCATCTTTTTTTGGTGGTAGAACTACAGGTGATGCCCATCCAGAATGGGAGGGTTCAATAACTCCGCTAGAAATCATCTCTCTTAATTGTTCTTCCACAATGACTTGCTTAACAGGGGACATTCGGTAAGGTCTTTGTTTTATTGGCACACAGTTTGTGGTATAGATGGTGTGCTGCGAAACATCAGTTTTTCCAGGCTGATTAGTACAGACCTGTGGATTAGACTCAAGGAGTTGTCGTAATTGTTTCTTTTCTCCTTCTTGCAAGTGAGCGTCAGACACAGCAAGGTTGATGTAATCTTTTACTTCCATTCGCACAGGCTCCAAAGAGAGAAGGGGCGGGGGAACAGAACTTATTAGTGACAGATTACGAACTGGATAGTTCTTTGTCATTTGGGTGCTCGTTTGTGTTTTATTCAATTCAATTCAATTCAAATTTATTTTGTATAGCCCAAAATCACAAATTACAAATTTGCCTCAGAGGGCTTTACAATATGTACACATGACATCCTCTTGTCCCGGAACCCTCACATCGGAACAGGAAAAACTCCCCCAAAAAAACCCTCTCTCCAGCCCAGACAACAAAGTAAAGTGACAGTCCCTCTACAGGTGAGAGTAAATTACACTTACTCAAAAAACGATATTACAAAATTTGGTTTGAGACATTTATTATACATCTATCTACTATTTTATTCATATATTTCACTACTTGTGTGAACCTAAGACTTTAAAAAAAAAATTTCAAACACCAAAACAGTTTGTCCACATGAGTAAAGTAGAGATTTGAAGAATTTCAAAAAATTGGACTTCCAACTGTTCAGCTTTAGGGCCAAATTGCACAGTGCACAGTGCCTTAGGACAATTGGTGCCTCATTATATAGATAGCTGAGATTGTTCTGCACATTTTGATATAAGACATGTCTATGTAGCATATATGAAAGTGCCTTAAAAGGTGAGTTTAAGAAAACATAAACAAATCCAAAAAATGGCCTAGTTCCCAGAGGGTTAACAGGGAGAAAAGAGGAAGAGACCTTAGGGAGAGCAACAGAGGAGGGATCCCTCTCCCAGGATGGACAGAAGTGCAATAGATGTCAAGTGTCAAGTGTTGATCTCTGTTCTGTGGTATGTTGGCACTACCGGGCTGGAATGGATAGGTAACAGAGGGGTTGGACTTAAAACTATATGCTTTATCAGCTACATTGATTACCATTCCAACACTAGAAATTAAATTAAGCCCAAGGACCATACCATAGGCTAGAGTTTTCGGCCCGAGTACAGCAACAGGGAGAGTGGCTATGTTTCCTTGAAGATCCACAGAAAGGTTTCCCCATCCAATGGGACTAGCTGCTTCTCCATTAGCCAGATACAAAGGACCTTCTTCCCATGGTTGTAGTTCCGCCTTTGATCCTTTTAATTCCATCCAGAGATATTCATGAATGAGAGTGTAACTTGCTCCTGTGTCAACTATAGCTTTTCCACGCCATGTACCTATGGAAACTGGTACAAGTAGTTGTGTGGGACTAATGGAGGTTGAAATTGGATTGTATGCATCTGAATTTGATAACTCCTGAGCTTGTTGGTATCGGCCAGAATTTTTAGCTTTGACAACAGACACAGAACCATTTCCAGGCAGCCCTTTTGGTTTTGGAACTCGCTGAGGATGCGTGGGAGCCTGCTGTCTGTAAGGATTAGGGGAAGTTCTAGGTGAACTATATTGTGGGCAGGAACCAGGGGAATGGTTACCTGTACATCTCCAGCACAAAACAGAGGACCTGGGTCTATCAAAAGGTGGACCTGAGGGGTTACTTTTGGGAAAGGGGTTTACATTTTTAATACCTATTCTTTGGTTGTATTCAATCTCTTGTTCATGGTCTTTTTCTAGTTGATGGCCAAGGCGAACTAAATCTTCAACCGTGTCTACTCGACCCCTGAGTTGACTAGCAAGAAGTGGTTTAATGTTTTTTAGAATCAATTTAACAATGCCAGCTTCTGTGAGAGAGGGATTCCATCGTTTACAGAGAGCTCTATAAGAGAAAGCAAAATCTCTGATTGTTTCATTCTCTTTTTGTCTTCTGGTTCGTACACGTTCTGCCAGCT
This sequence comes from Leptoclinus maculatus, assembly GCA_032191485.1. Classification (NCBI taxonomy): domain Eukaryota; kingdom Metazoa; phylum Chordata; class Actinopteri; order Perciformes; family Stichaeidae; genus Leptoclinus; species Leptoclinus maculatus. The sequence continues at coordinate 43,370 of JAVDOI010000027.1, forward strand.
CGTCTTCATAATCTTCTGAGAGGAAAGCTGCTAGGAAAACAGTTTCAAACTCACTCCATGTGGTTATCTTTGATCGGGCGATTTCCCACCAGTCGCGAGCAGTACCATGGAGTACTGTTCTGAAGGTGGCAAGAATATCAGCGTCAGTTAAGGGATGTAGAGCAAGAAAATCATGGCATTTGGCTAAGTAGTTGAGAGGGTCAGGATCATCATTATGCATTCCATAGGTCGGGAAAGTTATCTTGATATGGTCACTTTTTATTACAGCTGGTGTGGAGTTTTCAGCAGTGGACAACTTATCCACTGGACAAGCGCTAGAGCTTAAAGAAGATGAGTTAGTTTTAGCTTTCACCATGAGAGATTCCAATTTTTCTTGTAGACAAGAGGTTTTCTGTTCAAGACTTTGAAATCGCTCTTTATTTTCCTCTTCTACTTGTCCAATTGTTGAAGTCAAGTGTGTTGTCTCAGTATTATTTATTTCAATGGTTTTCGATAACCTACAGATACTTTCCTGAGTATCCGTTTTAAAAGCTTTGAGCTCCTGTTGTATTTCCACTTGAAGTTGCTCAGTCGGTAGAGCATGAGACTCTTAATCTCAGGGTCGTGGGTTCGAGCCCCACGTTGGGCTCCATTTCTGTAGCGTAGGTTTTCTCACAACTAATTCAACAGTGCGCGTTGTGCTCCAGACGGGAGAATAGTAGGAATTCCAGCCTGTCAATTTTATAAAGCACTGTGAACCGTTGGAGAGAGAACTAACCCGACCAGCCTGCGAACCCAGCTACAAAATGTACAATAATCAAAACTTAACCAATTAATGTCTTTCAGTTCAGTCAATTATAGTTTACTCAAAATCATAAATCAAACCAAAACAGAGTTTCTTTCTCTATACACAATTATACACAAAAAGATGCATTACATCAAATACACCACATGACCGAGTCCAGATATATAAATTAAATGTCCATGGAGTAATAGAAATGAATGAGGACTCCAGGTGAATGTGTGAATGTGGGGGGGTGTGTGTGTGTGTGGTTGGGGGGTTGTAGGTCCGTTCCAAAACTAAAGGAATATCTGGCAGTTCACTGTTTGTAGTATGGAGGAAGGCAGTTAATTTCAGGGTGTGTAAATGTTTGAGGAGAAGAAGAAAGAGAAGCCTGGAGAGTTGCAGTTAAAAGGACTTAGCTGATGAATCCTCGAAGTTAAGGAGGCCCAACCTGGTCCAAGCTGTAGTAGAACACGACTCTCTTCCGCCACCTGCTCCCGGGATCAGCACACCTCCAGTAAGGCCTGGTCCTCCAAGAAAGCACCGTGTGTTCAGTTGTTTCATGGATCCTTCGTTCTCCGATTTAGTTAGTCGTTGTCAACTATTTCTTATGGTGAGCTTAACAGGTCCAGAAACTGAATCATACCTTTTTTAACTCCATTAACACTCTCACTCCTCTCTGGTTGCTCCTCCATGCAGCTTTGGTGAGTTGATTGTCTTTTTCCCCTTCCCCCTGCTCACAGGTGCGTCTAATTTATAGCCTCCCTTTCCCCTCCTTCTTTTCCTGTCAGGTGGGAAAAGGGCTGTTCTGTGCATTTCTGTTCTGCTACAGACTCCATCCTGAAGTAGTAAATGAATATCTTACCAACTGCCGCAGAGAATTCCTAAGCAAAATAGAAAATTAGTCATGAGAGAAAGATGAAGGGTTACGTCGAGCGTCTCGGAGTCGCTGCTCCTCTTCATCCAGTAAAACATCTTTTAAACGTGTCCCACACACACTGGTGTGATTTCACGCACAACAACGGAAGATGTAGTTCCGGGTTGTGGAGCGGTGCGGCTGTAAATGATGTCCGACAAGAAACAAAACCAAAGGGAACACTTCACCTGAAAAGTGAATTAAGACAGATAGACAGATACTTTATTAATCCCAAAAGGGGAAATGTGTTCGCTACAGCAGCATTTATATGAAGGTATATTTGTGTCTTTATTACGCAAACAAACAAAAACTGTTTTGAAAGAAAATTTCTCGCACTGCAATCAAAAATCAAGTTTGTAAGTGACAATATATGAACTGAGAATAAATAATTTGTTAGTTTTGCTAATGAAACTAGAATGTTTGGCTGCAAATCATAAACCTATGCATACAAAAAACCCCAAGGAGTTGAGTTTGGAAGACACACATGAGAGTTCACACAGGAGAGAAACCATTTGGATGTGATGTTTGTGGGAAAAGATTTACAGAGCAGGGAAGTCATTTTGTTTAATGTCTAATTAATACTTATTCTAACTGATTGTATTTTAAAAGTGTAATAGGGGAATAGGAGACCTTCTGTATGAAAATAAACTACATCAATGGGTTTGTTTTTTCTTTCTTGGTGTGTTACTGAAACTTTTGTAACATTTATTTTGACGGACCCATAACTTTTTGTATTCCCTAGAAATCTGATGAAATGTAATTCCTGTGATTCTTTAAACCAGCTTTTGTGTCTTTGGTGCAGAGCTTGTTACATTGTTTGGCTTTTGTTTTTGACTCTTTACTAAGCGTGTGTATTCCGCTGGATGCCTGTTTTGCCTTGTTTGAGACCAAGCCTCAGTAAAACTTAGATTTTTGCTACACCCATTCTCTCTGTTTATTTTTTAGCAATATCATACAACGGAAGTTATAACTTTATTATTATTTAGTAAACTGCTAAAAAATGTATTTGTGTGACATTAAAGTTATTTTTTGAAGTCCCCTTCCCTCAGACTCATTTTGGTTCCTAGCTGCTTTTGTTTCACGGGGACAGTTACGAGTGTAACGGTGACTGTGAGAGAGGGAAGGTGGGTGTTTATTATGTCACCTACTTGCTTTGTTCACTGGAAGACAAACTGCAGCCGTGACCACGTTGCTCACTGCCAAACAGCGACTGAAACTGTTCAGGAAGTCCCACTGTGGACAGCTCCTGGTGCTGACTCTCCTTTATAGAGACCGATGTCCTCTATTGCCTTGTTTCACAGGAAAAAAAAATCACTCAATCGAAGTATGTTGGGGGACAAAACGGAAATGTATATAACTTCTCACCTCAATAGACTCAACCAGTGGTCTCCTTTTGGGTGGGGACAGTATATAAACTTTGCACAGTTTGCAAACTTCAATGTATCCCAGAAGATGTTTGTGTAATCACATGAATTCATCTTTCATTAGTGTCTTTCTGAAGTGTCTCCTGGCTGTTTTTCACATTTAAAGCTGTCATCGAGTACACGGTGAAATCCTTTAAACACCACTAGAGTTATTGTTCTGGTTTATAAGTGAGCGGGAGAAGCAAAGCAAATTGTATTTGTATATTTAAACACACAAGAGACAATTTCAGAATGTTTTATATGAGGCAAAAATGCACCAGAACAACATTAAAACAGAAGGATGAGGAAATTAAAATCAAGTAAAATACAATAAATAACTTCAAATAAATCAAAATAAATAAACGTCGGTCTTCACAAAATGTTTAGGCAACACAACCATTTAGTGAGTTTTAGGTAAAGAGTGTGGCTGACGTTAACGTGCGTCGGTTTCAGTTGCCGAGTAGCACTGACCGAGCTGTGTTTATTTATTATTTATAGTTTTAGTTCGGTAGATAGAAGATAGTTCCGACATAAAACTGCTCACAACAAGGTCTGTAGATCATCTTCAGTAACTGGTTCATGACTTCTAGAGAGAGGCGACTGTGGCTAAGTGGAGAGCAGGGCCGTCCTTCAATCAGAGGATCGGCGGTTCGATCCCCGGCTCCGCTAGTCGCATGTCGATGTGTCCTTGAGCAACACACTTAACCCCAAAATAGCTCCCATAGCTGTGCCTACGGTGTAGAGATGTGATAGAATCAGAATTGTAAGTTGCTTTAGATAAAAATGACTGTAACGTGAGATGTTAACGTTGAGTTTTTAAAATGTATTTTTTGGGCGCTTTAGGAACCAAAAACCGAGTGTCAACTAGTGTCATTATATTAGAGAGACGACAGACATCTCTACGGATGATAATCTCCAATACCAAAGGTTTACTTTAACAACAAGAGCAACAATCATGACAATAAATATGAGAACAATCACATGAACAGGAGCGCCACGCGGGATATCATCTGAAATGATAAAACACAAAACAGCATGGTATTTATGTTGAAGTGAAATAAACAAAAGTTGCTTCAATACATGTTTAGGTGTGCAGTGTTTTCTACTTACAAACAGAAGTACTGGTGAACAGCTCGTAATACAGCGCCTGTATGTGCCATCATCGTCAAGTTTCAGTGAAATGTTTCTCGGGTCAGGTCTCGACAGCTCCAGGGACACGAAGACGGCGTCCTCGGAAGGTTCCAGGAGGCATGGCAACATGATGTCATTGCCCACAGTCACCTGAGATGGACCGATGACCTGGGACTGACCTAAGGGAGAAACAGGATTCCTCAGTGTGAAAAGTCTTTTCACTGGCGGCTCAGAGAGATTAACGCAATTTAACCCTTCACCACAGATAAACTATACCTAAGAAAAATAATGCGCCCTAATTTGTAGATATCCCACAAAATCAATTTGTATGTAATATATGTAATCATCAGCCAGGAAGTATAACGACTACAAAAAGCCATATCGGATGGGTGGGAGGGTTAGGTGCATGGGTCTAACAGAAAAAAGCGTTTTCACGCAAAAGAGACCATAACAAAATGCAGTATTATTGCTTGTAGCAGATTCAATAAATTATAATATCAAAATATGTATTGATTACTAAAAAATTAAATTATGAGTCATAAACGCCTACATTTTGAATTGAATGATTGTACTCAGCTTTTGCCATAAGACACCATTGGTTTAAATAACAGAATTTAACATAAGATTAAATACAGGACGCCACACAATTTTGAGAAAAATATGAAAAAATACAGAATTTTAATCAATTTAGTCTATCTCAGGGTTGCTACGGAGTTCTCGTCATGGTGTACAGTGACTTATTATTTAATATACGCACAAATCAAATGATCAAGTTCTTCATAAATGACATTTATTGAACTAACTACATAACTAAACTACTAAACAGAAAATGAATGAATAAACGATAAAATGTGTGTGACTCGTATCATTGCTTAACGTTAATTAATTGTTTGACATTTATATATTGAACTTGGTTCAAAAGATTAAAGCAATACTCAGAGTAGTCAGCAGTAAATTTTTTGCCTTAAGAAGTTATACATTTACAAAGTTCACAGCATCTGAATTACGTGAGTACGAACCATCTGTTAAATGCCCACATCCATTGTTTGAATATTTAAACCCTCAAACTCAATTGACCAAATCGGCCACCAGATGTCCCAGAGCTTTGTTAAAGCAGTGGGGAAGAGGAGGAGCACTTTTGAAGGTAGGGACGTTTTTTTTTGGTACCGCCCACTGAATCACCTCCGCCACTCAGGTGGGACACAGTTAGTGTCGCTCAGAACACGGAGAAGGTAACTTCTCAGCACCTTTTCACCACTCACTTGTACTTGTATTCAAGCTCAGATCTTCTCAGGGTCATAAAACTTCAAGGACAATTATTTATTTGCTTATTAAAATTAATTAATGATCCTTCCGCAGGTTCACCTACGGAAACCTTAATTCAAATGTTATTTATTTATATATATATATGTGTATTTTCTTTCTCGCAAAACAATCAACTCTTTGAGTTTTTATCATCTGTTTGTCATCGTTACACTCCCCATGTCATTTATTTATCACGTAACTTGTGTACTTCAGTAACGGCGATCCCGTAGTTATTTCAACCTAAACCATGATCTTTATTAAACCTAACTCAGTATTTCATCATCTTTATTAAACTTAACTCAGTATTTCATCATCTTTATTAAACCTAAGTATTTCATCATCTTTATTAAACCTGACTCAGTATTTCATCATCTTTATTAAACCTAACTAAGTATTTCATCATCTTTATTAAACCTAACTCAGTATTTCACCATCTTTATTAAACCTAACTCAGTATTTCATCATCTTTATTAAACCTAACTCAGTATTTCATCATCTTTATTAAACCTAACTCAGTATTTCATCATCTTTATTAAACCTAACTGAGTATTTCATCATCTTTATTAAACCTAACTCAGTATTTCATCATCTTTATTAAACCTAACTCAGTATTTCATCATCTTTATTAAACCTAACTCAGTATTTCATCATCTTTATTAAACCTAACTCAGTATTTCATCATCTTTATTAAACCTGACTCAGTATTTCATCATCTTTTATTAAACCTAACTCAGTATTTCATCATCTTTATTAAACCTAACTCAGTATTTCATCATCTTTATTAAACCTAACTCAGTATTTCATCATCTTTATTAAACCTAACTCAGTATTTCATCATCTTTATTAAACCTGACTCAGTATTTCATCATCTTTATTAAACCTGACTCAGTATTTCATCATCTTTATTAAACCTGACTCAGTATTTCATCATCTTTGTTAAACCTAACTCAGTATTTCATCATCTTTATTAAACGTAACTCAGTATTTCATCATCTTTATTAAACCTAACTCAGTATTTCATCATCTTTATTAAACCTAACTCAGTATTTCATCATCTTTATTAAACCTGACTCAGTATTTCATCATCTTTATTAAACCTGACTCAGTATTTCATCATCTTTATTAAACCTAACTCAGTATTTCATCATCTTTGTTAAACCTAACTCAGTATTTCATCATCTTTATTAAACATAACTCAGTATTTCATCATCTTTATTAAACCTAACTAAGTATTTCAACATCTTTATTAAACCTAACTAAGTATTTCATCATCTTTATTAAACCTAACTCAGTATTTCATCATCTTTATTAAACCTAACTCAGTATTTCATCATCTTTATTAAACCTAACTCAGTATTTCATCATCTTTATTAAACCTTACTCAGTATTTCATCATCTTTATTAAACCTAACTCAGTATTTCATCATCTTTATTAAACCTAACTCAGTATTTCATCATCTTTATTAAACCTAACTCAGTATTTCATCATCTTTATTAAACCTAACTCAGTATTTCATCATCTTTATTAAACCTAACTCAGTATTTCATCATCTTTATTAAACCTAACTCAGTATTTCATCATCTTTATTAAACCTAACTCAGTATTTCATCATCTTTATTAAACCTAACTCAGTATTTCATCATCTTTATTAAACCTAACTCAGTATTTTCCTGTGAAGAGGGAGGTTTATTTTGAAAAGACAAAAAGTTACTCAGTTCAGTTAAGCAACATGTGTCCGTTTCCAAAAGTTTTGTTTAAACTTTCTTTTCCATGTATGTATATATGTATATATATATATATATACATTTATATGTATATATATATATATATACATACATATAAATGTATTGATAATTAATGAATGAATAGCTGGATAAATTAACAATTAAATTGTGTGAGAATATCTTACCTGCAGAAGAAAGTACTAGAAGAAGGAAAAGCAAATCTCTGAGGTCTGAAGTCAGGACATGAACCATCCTGGAGATCTGAAGATTAAAGAAGATCACAGACAATCTAAACTCAAATGAAGTAACTCTAGTGAACAGATCCTCAGGATCCTGAGCCGATATACAGTATATACTGAACCTACGAGCTTCACACTGAGAGTTATTGTCTCTCTCTCTCTATGTGACGTTTCTCACTCTTTGACCTTCCTGTTTACTGTTCACTGAGTGTTCCAGTTACAGCTTCTTGTACTTTCCCCACAGTGCTGCAGCTTTTGACTTAATAAGCATTACATTGTATTTAAAAGAAGACGGACACGACTCATTAATGAAAATCATGAACAGAATCTTACTTTGTTATCGTATTATCATCTCTTTTAAATCACTTCTTAAAACACATTTTTACAGACCGGCTTTTATGTCATGTCATCGCTTTTCTGTTTTATTTTTATTTGTTGATTTAAATTATTTTACAAATTTTATTTAATTTAATTATAATTTATAATCTTTTTTTAAATTTGATTTATTTTTGTATTTCTTAGTTTATTTGTATCGACTGTCTCGCTGAGCTTTCTGTTATTGTTATTATTATTTACTTTTGCTGCTTTGTAAACTCTGTTTTTATATATATAAATAAAGTTATTATTATTACTGTTATTATCATCATCTTCATTGACCCTACAATGTACAATTATTACAATGGGTTCTAACACAAGGTACAGTAAAATAAAGGAGTTAATCATCTACAAATGAGCACATTATAGTAGAATCCCTTCATTGTTATAATTAGTCGTTACTGTGCAGCTTTACTGGAACACACAGAGTCTGCAGAACAAAAGGAGGCGCTGGAGCATGAACGCTGAAGCGTTTATTGCAGGAAATTAAGAAGCTTGTGTTTGCAGGTTATCATGAAACAGACGGGTCCAGCTGCAGCACAGCTGTTCAGCTGTCGACGCTGATGGGAAATGTGAACGCAAACATCAGCTGGTGACGATATCACATCTTCTTGGCGCACACATGTAGCTCTTCCATTCTAAGCAGCTAGAAACAGAAAACACCCCATTCGGACCTCTTGCAGGAACACTTTCGTCTTAAAGTGATTGTTTCAACTTGATTACGGTCACTTTTCAGCAGTCGACGCTTGTTCATGTGATGTGATGAACTGTAGGATAGAATTGTTCAGCTTTCCGGTTGTCCTCAAAGAGTTTAACTGTACTCGTAATGCTCTCGTATCTTTCTTTAGTGCCATCGACCTGCTCAGCACTGCGGATCACAATCAGCCTGCAGGTTAAATATTGCCCCGGACAACCGTCTCAGCATCTCATCCTGTCCTTGTTTGCACTCTAACCGTTTCCCCTCTTTGCTTACAAATACATAATGTTTAAAGAGGTTTCACTGATGTCTTTAACAATCATTTGGTACACGTTCACTAATACTTAATATAGTATATCAAATGTTATGTGGTGAATAATTTATAGCATAACTAATACATAGCAAACATTATGAATGATCATTTCATTGTTTGTTAATAGTGAAATAACTTTTAACTAAAGTTTAATTAACTGTCAATTTACCATCTATTATTGATCGTTTTTATAGAGTAAAACAGAAATATGTATCAGAACGTACTTCTTATTCTCTCCCATTAATCATCTCCGGACCCCTCAGATGTATCTGGTGACCCTCCGGAGGGGCCCGACCCCCAGGTTGAGAACCACCATCTGACTGTATATGAAGTAAGTAAAGTAGCTGCACCCGGAATAGTGACGCTTCAATGTTAACTATCTATGAATGTCACATATAATCAGAGATCAGTCAGAAGGAAAAAACACACATTTTGCTGATAATACTTCTGTACTTTTACTTTTGAATGCAATACTTTACTGGTATTTATAGTATTGAAATAGTACTTCTACTGAGTGTGCAAGAAGAATATGAGCAACAGCAAACCTGAGGCAAAGCATGAGTGTGTGTGTGTGAGTGTGAGAGTGTGTGTGTGTGAGTGTGTGTGTGTGTGTGAGAGTGTGAGTGTGTGTGTGAGAGAGTGAGTGTGTGTGAGAGTGAGTGTGTGTGAGAGTGTGTGTGTGTGCGTGTGTGCGTGCTTGTGTGAGTGTGTGTGTGTGTGAGAGTGTGTCTGTGTGTGTCTGTGTATATATGTGTGTGTGTATATACGTGTGTGTGCGTGTTTGTGTGAGTGTGTTTGTGTGTGTGTGTGTGAGAGTGTGTGTGTGTGTGAGAGTGAGTGTGTGTGTGAGAGTGTGTGTGAGAGTGAGTGTGTGTGTGTGAGAGTGTGTGTGTGTGTGTGTGTGAGAGTGAGTGTGAGAGTGTGAGTGCGTGTGTGTGTGTTTGTGTGCGTGTGTCTGTATATATGTGTGTGTGTATATATGTGTGTGTGCGTGTTTGTGAGAGTGTGTGAGTGTGTGTGTGTGTGCGGGTGCGTGTGTTTGTGTGCGTGTGTGTGTTTATCGGGGGTTGGGTGTTCATAAACATCACAAACATGATTGAAGGCACCAAATGCTGCGTTCAGGGCCCCGTGGGATTTGAAAGTCTTCCGATGTCACATTCATCAAGGAAGCACATTTGTAGAAAACAATTAGAAATCATTTCACAGAGTTTAAACGACTCAGTTTGAGGAAACATCACATTTCCCAGTTGCCCTGAATGCAACATTAAATACACGTCTTTATGAAAACAGTGGAACGAGAATAAAAACATTTAAATAATTAAATGAAAACGTTTCTCTATTTTTATGAAAACAACAGGAAGTCAAGTAAAACATGTAAGAAATAAAATCGCTGTACAGTTGATGAATTTCTGTTTGTGAGCGTCACACGACCTGGAGGCAGTGAATGCACCACGATGTCTATACAAGTGAACTACACACGAAGCTGTTTAGCGATCTGATCTAACAATTTGACTAATTTGAACTAATAAACCGAAACAGATGAATTATCTGTGGATTATATTTTATATATTCGGATTAAAACGTAGTTATTTTTCTTTAAATTTGAGACGCTGGAATCAGAGAACAGCTGATTGAAACAAATAATTAACAAACTTGTTTCTTTAAATACTACTTCCAATGTAATACAAAAACAATCAATCACTACGACTGTTAATATCGACGTTTCATTACTTTTATATTGATTAACTAATCGATGAATTGTTCCAGAAGTTTTTTATATTTATTTTTATTTATTTATTAAAAAGTAGAGCTGGGTGTTGTTTGACATTCTTTTAGGTAAAAACACCAAAACTATTTTTTTCACTGCTTTACCTTTTTTTCTTCAATTTAACAAAAAGAAGCCGAAGTTCTAAAATGTTAAAATTCAGAGATTATTCTTTTTTTTTTTTTTTAAAGAAGCGACCGTGTGAAGTTTAATTTGTTTAACAGTTTAACCTTCAAAGTACATTATAACGTTATCATGATGTGTTCACATGTAATCTGTAAAATGTAGTTTTGGTGATAAACTTGAATAAATCCAGTAGTTTGAAGGAGATGTTTTCACATGAATATAAAATAGATATTAGAGATGAATTATGATGTTTAACTTCTAACACGAGCTCTAAGAGATTATTATACAGCATTAAAACTAATAGTTATGATTTGTTTTCATCAATAAAATACAATCTTTTATTTCCCGATCATTTGAATTGTGTGTTTTTATGTAAATAATAGCTAAAGATGATTTTTAACAAAGTAAAACATTTAGAGTTTTTGATGGTTTAACTGATTACAGTTTGAATGATTTTTGGGACGGTCATGTAGATCAGCTGTTATAAACAAAAACAAAAACAAAACAACAAAAACGATCCGTATCGGCTCATATGGATCGGTATCGTGATACTTCTGAAAGTTTGATTTGCTCCGTTTGAAAACAAACAAACTGTTCTGGTCTCGTCTTCCTCTCAGACCTTCACGGTGCGTTCAGGAAGGTGTCCCCCCCCCCCGCTCCCCCGTGGCTCTTCATGTGCGTCTTCAGACAGTGGCTCTGCGTGAAGGCCCTGTCGCAGACGGTGCACTGGTAGGGTCTCTCCCCGTTGTGCGTCCTCATGTGGACCGTCAGGTGCTCCTGGCGGGAGCACGGCTTCCCGCACACGGCGCACATGAACAGCTTGATGCCCAGGTGGCTCCTCACGTGGTTGCTCAGGTGGGTCTTGCGTTTGAAGAAGCGTTTGAAGAAGCGGCCGCACTCCGAGCAGCCGTACGGCGCCTCGCCCGTGTGCACGCGCGTGTGCGCCTTGCGCTCGCCGTTGGACACAAAGGCTTTACCGCAGACGCCGCAGGCGAACGGCCGCTCGCCGCTGTGCGTCCGCATGTGCGCCGTCAGGCCGCAGTTTGAGAGGAAGGTCTTGCAGCAGACGTGGCAGAGGAACGGCCGCTCCCTCGCTGCGTGCGTCTTCTCGTGAGACTTAAGCGTGCACGAGAGTTTGAAGCGCTTCCCGCAGACGTCGCAGCCGTAGCACCGCTCCCCCGAGTGCGTGGCCTTGTGGCGGGTGAGGGAGCGCAGGTCGTACAGCGACTTCCCGCAGACGGAGCAGTGGTACCGGTCTCGGCCCGTGTGCACCTTGACGTGGGCCTGGAGCTGAGCCCTCAGGCCAAACGCCTTCGGGCAGACGGCGCACTTGTACGGTTTCTCCTCCACGTGCACCCAGCGGTGGTTACTCAAGCTGGACATGTGAGCAAAGGTCTTGCCGCAGATGTCGCACTTGAACGGCCTGTTTCCCGTGTGGAGGGTGGTGTGGCACTTGAGGCCGGTGACGGTGAGGAAGGACTTCCTGCAGTACGAGCACTCGTGTTTTTTTTTATATTTTTTGAGATGTCCCTTCAAGTCGTCCGCGGACTCGTAGCGCTCGCCGCACACTCCGCAGACGCACCGTGGCTCATCCACGTGGCTCCAGGCGTGTTTGATTAAACTGCCTAGTGTCCTGTACCAAACCCCACAGACTTTACAGGGTGTTTTACCGCTCGAGATCAACTTCCGCTCCACGCCGGACGCTTTGGCTCCTCGCTTCCTCTTCCTCTGCGACGTCTGCGACGAATCGGGTTCCCAGTCGTCGTCTCCGTCCAACAAATCGCCTCCGTCCTCGTCAGCAGCAGCGTCTTCATCAGCAGCAGCGTCTTCATCAGCAGCAGCGTCTTCCTTTGTTTCCACATCCTGTTGCTGCGACAGGACGTCCGCTCTGTTATCTTCTACATGTTGAACTGGGCTGATGTGGAGCAAAAAGTAATAGATTACTTTGAGTATCAGTATGTCTTATAATCTGTAGTGCAAGTAGGATTACACTGGTTTTTTTTGTGTCTTTGTTTTGTTTGTCTCGAGGGTTTAAATAGCTAAATAAATAAAAGCTTTCTGTCATTTTTAGTGAATGAATGTGATTTTTTGAAGAAAGAAACTAATATTTTATTTTTTTTACAATAAATGACAACAAACTCAAGTAAAGAATGAAAAAAAACCACAGTAATACTAATTCAAACATGATGTGTCTGAATCAAACCAGTGGTAGAAGAAGTACTTCCAGTAGTATTTCAAAGTTCTATATTTTACTTAAGTATGAGCATCAAAAGAACCTTAAAGTAAAAGTACTTGTTACGCAGAATGATTCTTTTTAAATTACCTTGAGTTGAGTCCGGCTTCGTCACTTTTCTTCATAACAGAATCACCGGAGGCTTCATCGCTTCTCTGTGAAAGGTGAAGCTCCTCCTCCTCTTCCTCGTCTCCAGTCTACAACAGTTCATGTTTTTAATGAAAAAGACACTGAAAAGTACAATATGTACCTCTGAGATGTAGTACAGTAAAAAGTACAATATGTACCTCTGAGGTGTAGTACAGTAAAAAGTACAATATGTACCTCTGAGATGTAGTACAGTAAAAAGTACAATATGTACCTCTGAGATGTAGTACAGTAAAAAGTACAATATGTACCTCTGAGATGTAGTACAGTATAAAGTACAATATGTACCTCTGAGATGTAGTACAGTAAAAAGTACAATATGTACCTCTGAGGTGTAGTACAGTAAAAAGTACAATATGTACCTCTGAGATGTAGTACAGTATAAAGTACAATATGTACCTCTGAGATGTAGTGGAGTAAAAAGTACAACATTTACAACATTACCTCTGAGAAGAAGAAAGTAGCTTGACTGTGTACTGAAGTACTAGAGTAAATGTACTAATACCACAGTGAGTACCTTCAGTCTGATGTAGATCAGGGTCTTCTCTCCGGTGGACCTGGTCCTGAAGATCTCCTCGGGGGTCATGGTCTTCACTTTGAGCTTCTGGAGTCTCCGGCTTCTGTCGGACTTGAAGATGTCAAACGGTTTGTCGTGACCCCCCAGCTGAGGGAACGTGGACCTCAGAATTATCCATTAAATATGTTATTCTGATTTTAGTTAAACAGGTTATTTATTTTTATTCAAGGATATGTACCCTATGTATTCGGGACATTTTAGTTACGGGGCCGGGGGAATATTATGAGAAAAAACGTACAAAATAAAATTCTCAGAGATTATTAAATCCTAAATTTGCAAGATATTCTTTTGTGTCCCCTGGCCCTGTCATTTTTTTGTGTGTATTTATTAGTGTTTATATATTCATTATTTTTGATTTACTTATCATTTATTTACTTATGTATTCATTCTTTAGTTTTTATGTATGTATTTATTTATTTATTAATTAATTGTCTTGTTTATTCATTTTCTGTTTTTATTTATTCATTAATTTATTTTTTATTTCTAAACTATTTATTAATATTTATCTATTTCATTAATTTTTTTATTTCATTATTTTTTTCCTACAAAAGTTAGTTACCACCTGAGGTCTCTCCTCTCTGTGACCAGACACCTGAGGTCTCTCCTCTCTGTGACCAGACACCTGAGGTCTCTCCTCTCTCTGACCAGACACCTGAGGTCTCTCCTCTCTCTGATCAGACACCTGAGGTCTCGTCTCTGTGACCAGACACCTGAGGTCTCTCCTCTCTGTGACCAGACACCTGAGGTCTCTCCTCTCTGTGACCAGACACCTGAGGTCTCGTCTCTGTGACCAGACACCTGAGGTCTCTCCTCTCTGTGACCAGACACCTGAGGTCTCTCCTCTCTGTGACCAGACACCTGAGGTCTCTCCTCTCTGTGACCAGACACCTGAGGTCTCTCCTCTCTGTGATCAGACACCTGAGGTCTCTCCTCTCTGTGACCAGACACCTGAGGTCTCTCCTCTCTCTGACCAGACACCTGAGGTCTCTCCTCTCTGTGACCAGACACCTGAGGTCTCTCCTCTCTGTGACCAGACACCTGAGGTCTCTCCTCTCTGTGACCAGACACCTGAGGTCTCCTCTCTGTGACCAGACACCTGAGGTCTCTCCTCTCTGTATTTACCTGCTGACGGTTTCGGTCTCATCAGCCGACGTCGTGGCCGAGCCGGACGGAGACCCAGCAGGTCTCTGCAGACCATGAAGGTCTTCACTGCTGCTCTGAGGATCCTCTCCGCTCTGAAACAGAGTTTAAAGATCATATCTCAGTAAAAAACTATATTTATCTTTCCTAAAATCACAGTCTCAGTTCTCATCTTTGACATTCTGACTTTGTTGAAAAAGCACCCTGTGGTCCCAGAGAGTTCTCATTTAATTTAATTTTAATTAATTAATTTTTTAATTGAATGTGCATTAAATTAAATTTAGTTAAAAAGTGCACATTAATCACCATTTCAGTTTCCACCTCAATGTAAATGTTCCACCGTTAGCTAGAGAGCAAATTTTCTACCTCATATTAGTACACAGACCAGAGGAAACTATGTGTATCTGTACGTGTGTGTGTATATATATATATATATATATATATATATATATGTGTACTAACTGTAGACTTCTATGTTATAAACAATAACGTCGCTGCTGTATTTATGTCTATATGACGTTATTCTGAGTGTCGATGGAGCAGCTACAATGTTAGCTTAGCATAGCACGGATCAAAACAAACTCCATTCAGAAAACAACCAGTTTAAAAGTTGTTTGCTTGTCGTGTTGAGTACAGACGCTTCAAAACATGAATTCAGACTTTTAACAAATCAACATCATTACGTCGTTATTTCTGCATCTTTTTTATCTGCTTATTGCGATTTAATTACAGCTAAATCTTCATATGTTTTAGTCAACCAGCTGACTCGTGACTCACCTTCAGGCGGATGTAGAGGGCAGAGTTTCCTCGTCCGGAGAGCCGGATGCTCCTGCAGATCTCCTCAGGCGTGAGCGTCTCCACCCTCAGAGGCTGGAGCGTCTTCGTCCGGTCCGAGGTGAAGACGTCAAAGGGTCTCTGATCGGCCAGCTGAGGGAACGTGGACCTCAGCAGGTCCAGGAAGTCCTCCTCTTGGAGTCCTCGAGGACACCTCACCTCTTGAACCGGGTACTTCTTAAAAACTGAAGCAGATATAAAATATTTTTTAAACTTTTATCACCGCGGCTGAAAAAAAAAGACGCTCTGCTGTCTTATAAAACGAACCGGTGTTCGAGAGCACGACGGTCCGAGAGTCCTCCAGGACGCAGACCCTCAGGACCAGCTGGCTCTGTATTTCAGGGCTCCGAGGTCTGCCGGGCCTTCTCCTGTCAGACCGGCCTCTGGGGGAAATTAACCTGCCGTTGAACAACAAAATAAAAGAACGTGAAGTTATTGTAATTTATTTAAATACACATTCAAACTAACATGCTAAGCTTACTGGCATGCTAATATCATGCTAAGCTAACCAGCATGCTACATACTGTGTGGTTTGATAGTCCGGGTCCTTCAGGTCTTCTCGTCTCCTTCTGGAGCTCGTCGCCACTCATCGCTGCTCTTCGTCGTCACCGTCGTCTTCGTCATCGAACCACAGGAGGCCCAGACTCCCAGTGTCCTCCACAGCTGGACCCAGACTCCCAGTGTCCTCCACAGCTGGACCAGTTCAGACCACAACTCCCAGTTCAGTTCATCACAGACACTTCAACTCCTTTCACTGTTTCAAAACGCTTCTACTGTACATTTTAAGTGACGGTCCGAGAACTTCTACTGTGACAGAGTACTTTTAACGTAGTTTTAGTATTTGTACAGTGTGGTACTAGTACTTTTACTTTATAATGTGGTATTTGTACATTTACTGCAGTAAAGGACCTGAATACTTCCTCCATCACTGGTGAAGGAACATTATATATTATTTATATTTTCATAGTTTCACTGATACTTTCATAAGTAACTCACGTGACTCCTCCCCTTCCTCCTCCTCCTCTTCCTCACTCAGAACAACCACCTCGTGACCTTCCTCATCCGGAACCAGGGCTTCGTGTTTTCAACGGAAAGTAAAAGAGAGTGAGACACACATTTAAACACGCGACGTATTAGACATTGATTAGTGGAAAACGGGCTTAATTTGTTCAATTTAGTTCAACTTTATGTGTTCCGAGTTGAAATGATGAACGGAGTTCCGCCACAGACCTCTCCTCTCCAGAGAGACACGAGGCTGCAGGAGGACCTCCAGCTGCTTCTTTTGCCGGTCGATCTCCCGCCTGAAGCCCGACGCCTCCTCCTCGTAGCCGGCCACGGTCCTCTCCACCACCGCCAAGATCTCCCGCGCGGCCGTGGTGAGTTTCTCGGTAACGATTCCTCTCAGAATCTCGGCTTTAGACATGTCGAGCGTCTCGGAGTCGCTGCTCCTCTTCATCCAGTAAAACATATTTTAAACGTGTCACCACACACACACTGGTGTGATTTCACGCACAACAACGGAAGATGTAGTTCCGGGTTGTGGAGCGGTGCGGCTGTAAATGGTGTCCGACGAGAAACGGAACCAAAGGGAACACTTCACCTGAAAAGTGAATTAAGACAGATAGACGGATACTTTATGACACAGGTAAGCAATCAGAGTAAAAGATAATATTAAACTTAAAAAAATGCACAATATATACAATAAAATAGAATAAAATGAACTAACTAAACAGTAGTGCACAGTTTAAATGAACTAACTAATAATTAATAGTAGTTCAGGGCAGTATAGATTCAAATCCAGCCTTAATCTCATTTCGTGCTTGGAACTCCTCTGGAATCCCTCTAGGCTGCCCTATAGCGTCTAACTGGAGATGTTGGTCCGCCGTGTATTGTCTTCTTTACCTACGCCTCCCATCGGACACTTCCCCCATCACTCACCCCCTCACATAGCACCACTACCGGTAACCTCGTCCGAACCAATGCGCAAAGCCCAACCCATCTTGGTGGCAGAATATTCAGTAAAACATTTCCCCCACACATCCAATAACTGTCTGCTGTGCCTGTTTGTTCACTTAACAAATGGAGAGTGGGAACGGTCATAGTTATGTTTTCACAACTTTGGTCTCGTGGTATTGGGTTTTCACACCATACCGGTCTCCCGATGAACGAAGGAGTAATGTTAGCCTGTGGGAACCAGGACACCACCCAGGTTACTTTACAGTAAACGGTAGTATTGCCTACTTAACCCTTTTCCCATCCGCAGCAAATCCACCACTGGCAACACATTCATACTCTTCTAATTGATCTACTTTATAATTAGAGGGAGGCTCATTCTGCGATGTGTAAATCGTAACTTCTGCGCAGTTGATATTCAGGATGCCGATCTAAGTAGTCGAGTTTCTTCTGAGATCCATACAAGAGTCTACATTGAACACCACACAGAGGAAGTCTGAAGATTGGAGCCAACTCTTCTTGGGGACGAATCTTCCCTCTCTGCACTCGCGCTGTTGTGTCTTCGCACATTCTTTGAAAGTGTGCTTTTCTGGAACCAATATAGGCAATGTTGTCGGGGCTTCTGAACACATTATGCATTCATTGGAGGTCATCTCCGTCACTGAGTACCATGCCCACTTGTACCACCCATTCTGATTATTTTGCTCCCAGCTTTTATCTTCTATTATCCTAACACTCCTCTGCATTGGCCTGAATCTGCGCCACGAGTCTTCTACATCAGTGACTCTCAACTGGTGGGTCGCGGGCCTTTGCCTGACATCACGTGATGCGAGAGAGAGAGAGAGAGAGAGAGAGAGAGAGAGAGAGAGAGAGAGAGAGAGAGAGAGAGAGAGAGAGAGAGAGAGAGAGAGAGAGAGAGAGAGAGAGAGAGAGAGAGAGAGAGAGAGAGAGAGAGAGAGAGAGAGAGAGAGAGAGAGAGAGAGAGAGAGAGAGAGAGAGAGAGAGAGAGCACTAACTTCTCTTTTCAGAAGATGAGAAAAATATAATATTGTGTCTTTTTCACTTTACCCTGAATGAACTGAATTTAAAGCTGCAGGACAATTCAGTGAAATTAACTTTTCTAAAATTAATTCTGTTACGTAATTTATTCTTTAATCCAGCCGTTATTTTACTTGAAATGAGAAGAACATTTATTTATGTATTTCTATGTATTATTCATAATCCATCCAGTTAAATTTTAAAAATGAGAATAATAATTGTTAAAATATAATTGATGTACTTTCTTTATTTGATTTGACAGTTTACTACACAGAGACGTTACTACTACTAGACTTCTTGAATATAGATATACCCAAATGATATATGGTCGCGGCTTGTCATTTGATGGTGGTATATATAAATAATGAAAGTGAGGCCCCGTCCGCACCACACGACAGACTGGTATGTCTGCCCCATGGTACCGAGGAGGTCTGAGGATCTCCGGGGATTCACAGTTCCTTTTTCCCCATAAAGTCTGAAAAGTCTCATTACATATCGATCAGCTCAATGATTGGCTGAAGTCCAATTAGCCCCTCCTTGGCTCTTGAGCTATTGTTCCACTCTTAACACCTCACCCAGCCACTTTCCAACCCCCGCTCTAAGCACATTCCTTAACCTGATCACACAGACACTCAAACACACTCCTTGGTTTAAAACTTCCGAAGTAAATATACTGTATCACATAACAGCCATAATTAGGAGTGCTTTAAAACTTAAATTCCTCACATGAGCACAAGAATAAACAGTCCCCGCTGGTTGCAACAACAATTGCATCTCTCCTCTTCATTCTGCCACAACACCTCCACCAGGGTTGTACCTTGTCACCAATCCTTTGTGATTTTCACGGACAGGATTTAAAGGCACAACCAGGAGGAAAAGAGTGTTTGGTTTGGGGACCTCAGAATTGCGTCTCAGCTCTTTGCAGATGATGTGGTTCTATTGGCTCCTTCTGAACGTGATCTTCAGCACGCACTGGGGTGGTTTGCAGCCGAGTGTGAAGTTCAGGGACAAGAGTCAGAACCTCCAAGGCCATGGTCCTTTCCTGGAAGACTATGGATTGCACCCTCAGCTTTGGGAGTGAGTCACTGCCCCAAGCGAAGGCAGTATCTCGGTATCTCGAGTTCTTGTTTACAGTGAGGATAAAATAGTGTGAGATTGACAGGGGGTTTAGTGCGGGTGTTGTGTCGGACAGTTGTGGTGAAGAGCAAGGTATTGCGACACTTCTTTAGTATCGGTATGATATGTGACACTAGATCTCAGTAACATAATGTAATGATACCAGAGACCTCACAGTCGTCCATAATGTTCTACCTGCAGATGATCAGCCGCTGTTGGTGATGAAAGATGTCCCCCCTGAGTGGAGCCCCAGCCTGGACCAGGAGGACCCAGAGCCCCTCCACATAAAAGAGGAGAAGGAGGACCAAGAGCCCCTCCGCATAAAAGAGGAGCAGGAGGACCAAGAGCCCCTCCGCATAAAAGAGGAGCAGGAGGACCAAGAGCCCCTCCGCATAAAAGAGGAACAGGAGGACCAAGAGCCCCTCCGCATAAAAGAGGAGCAGGAGGACCAAGAGCCCCTCCGCATAAAAGAGGAGCAGGAGGACCAAGAGCCCCTCCGCATAAAAGAGGAGCAGGAGGACCAAGAGCCCCTCCGCATAAAAGAGGAGCAGGAGGACCCAGAGCCCCTCCGCATAAAAGAGGAGCAGGAGGACCAAGAGCCCCTCCGCATAAAAGAGGAACAGGAGGACCAAGAGCCCCTCCGCATAAAAGAGGAGCAGGAGGACCAAGAGCCCCTCCGCATAAAAGAGGAACAGGAGGACCCAGAGCCCCTCTGCATAAAAGAGGAGAAGGAGGACCAAGAGCCCCTCCGCATAAAAGAGGAGCAGCAGGAACTCTGGACCAGTCTGGAGGCAGAGCACCTCAAAGGGCTGGAGAAGGCAGATGTCCCCAGGTTCCTATTCAATACTGTTCCTGTGAAGATTGAAGATGACGATGAGATACCTCAGTCTTCACACCTTCATCATAGCCAAAAGGAGGATAACAGAGAGGCAGAGCCTCCAGCCAGCAGCTCAGCTACTGATGGAGAGGACTGTGAGGGATCAGGACCAGCCGGGAACCTAGATCCAGATCGTCTTGCACAACCGAATTTTAATGATGAAATGGTTTCTGACTCCTCTGAGATGGAAGTCAGTTATTGGCAAAAGCCTTTGTTAGATTCTGGATCTGAAACAGAGGACAGTGACAGTGATTGGAAGGAGACCAGGGCACCAGATTCTGCTTCGCATGCTCTGAAAGTTAAGGAAACCATTGTAAAGGATGTAGTCTGTAACACTGGCAAGAAATCCTTCAGCTTCTTCAAGTGTAGTAATAGATTTTACTACAAGGGCTTTCTTAAGAGACACATGATGTGTAATTATGGGAAAATGTCCTCGAGCTGTTTGGTTCGTAAGAAATGTTTGAGAGAGAAGAAAAAGGTAGATTCACGGAAAAGAGTCCAAACGGGAGGGAAACGATTTGGATGTGATGTTTGTGGGAAAAGATTTACACAGCAGGGAAGTCTGAAGAGTCACATGAGAGTTCACACAGGAGAGAAACCATTTTGTTGTGAAGTTTGTGGGAAAAGATTTACAGGGCAGGGAAATCTGAAGAGTCACATGAGAGTTCACACAGGAGAGAAACCATTTGGATGTGATGTTTGTGGGAAAAGATTTACACAGCAGGGAAGTCTGAAGACACACATGAGAGTTCACACAGGAGACAAACCATTTGGATGTGATGTTTGTGGGAAAAGATTAACAGTGCAGGGAAGTCTGAAGAGTCACATGAGAGTTCACACAGGAGAGAAACCATTTGGATGTGATGTTTGTGGGAAAAGATTTACAGTGCAGGGAAGTCTGAAGAGTCACATGAGAGTTCACACAGGAGACAAACTATTTGGATGTGATGTTTGTGGGAAAAGATATACAGTGCAGGGAAAGCTGAAGGAACACATGAGAGTTCACACAGGAGAGAAACCATTTGGATGTGATGTTTGTGGGAAAAGATTTACAGTGCAGGGAAGTCTGAAGAAACACATGAGAGTTCACACAGGAGAGAAACCATTTGGATGTGATGTTTGTGGGAAAAGATTTACAAGGCAGGGAAGTCTGAAGAGTCACATGAGAGTTCACACAGGAGAGAAACCATTTGGATGTGATGTTTGTGGGAAAAGATTTACAGAGCAGGGAACTCTGAAGAGTCACATGAGAGTTCACACAGGAGAGAAACCATTTGGATGTGATGTTTGTGGGAAAAGATTTACAATGCAGGGAAGTCTGAAGAAACACATGAGAATTCACACAGGAGAGAAACCATTTGGATGTGATGTTTGTGGGAAAAGATTTACAGTGCAGGGAAGTCTGAAGAAACACATGAGAATTCACACAGGAGACAAACTATTTGGATGTGATGTTTGTGGGAAAAGATTTACAGTGCAGGGAAGTCTGAAGGAACACATGAGAGTTCACACAGGAGAGAAACCATTTGGATGTGATGTTTGTGGGAAAAGATTTACAGAGCAGGGAAGTCTGAAGAGTCACATGAGAGTTCACACAGAAGAGAAACCATTTGGATGTGATGTTTGTGGGAAAAGATTTACAGTGCAGCGAAGTCTGAAGAGTCACATGAGAGTTCACACAGGAGACAAACTATTTGGATGTGATGTTTGTGGGAAAAGATTTACAGGGCAGGGACATCTGAAGAGACACATGAGAGTTCACACAGGAGACAAACCATTTGGATGTGATGTTTGTGGGAAAAGATTTACAGAGCAGGGAAGTCTGAAGAGACACATGAGAGTTCACACAGGAGAGAAACGATTTGGATGTGATGTTTGTGGGAAAAGATTTACAGAGCAGGGACATCTGAAGAGTCACATGAGAGTTCACACAGAAGAGAAACCATTTGGATGTGATGTTTGTGGGAAAAGATTTACAGTGCAGGGAAGTCTGAAGAAACACATGAGAGTTCACACAGGAGAGAAACCATTTGGATGTGATGTTTGTGGGAAAAGATTTACAGAGCAGGGAAATCTGAAGAAACATACAAGAGTTCACACAGGATAAAAATGCATCTTTTCACTTTGTTGTGAAAGATGAATTACCTAAATGTGTTGGTAGGAACCACTGCAGTTTTCATTGTCTTATATTTTCGTCTTTGTTTGTAAATGAGAAGAAAGGGGAAGTGTTTTCAAAACATTATATATATCTTAATTACATTCAAATCAATGACAACACACAGTAGATGGAAACTAAAAAAGGAACCAAAGACTCTGTTCATCAGGGAAAATATGTCCATTTGAATTGCAACATTTAGTTTAATGTCTAATTAATGCATATTCAAACTGATTGTATTTTAAAAGTGTAATAGGGGGAATAGGAGACCTTCTGTATTAGGCCATGTCCATACTACTACGTTTTCGTTTGAAAACACATATGTTTTGCTCCGAAAAAATGTAATTCCTGTGATTCTTTAAACCAGTTTTTGTTTTTGGTGCAAAGCTTGTTACATTGTTTGGCTTTTGTTTTTGACTCTTTACTAAGCGTGTGTATTCCCGCTGGATGCCTGTTTTGCCTTGTTTGAGACCAAGCCTCAGTAAAACTTAGATTTGCTACACCCATTCTCTACTGTTCATTTTTTAGCAATATCATACAACTGAAGTTATAACTTTATTATTATTTGGTTAACTGCTAAAAAATGTATTTGTGTGAAATGAAAGTTATTTTTGTATTTCCTAGAAATCTGATGAAATGTAACTAATAATAATAATAATAACTCCCTAAATGATAGTTATTATTGGTAAAGTGTCTTTTTTTACTTTTGTTTACAGGTCAGCGTACAGTTCAACATCTTTTTCCTGAAATAAATAAAGAGAAAGATCAAACATGTGATGGTAGAGTTTGTTTTTATGATCTGATGAAACCAACACAAACAATCATTCAGGAAATTTCAGACAAGTTATGTTAATTTCAATCAGGAGAGTTTATTAGGATTTAACAATAATTTACTATACATACATAAAATATGAACAGTGCAAAGTCTTTGATGATTGGACTTGTAGCGTAGGTTTTCTCACAACTAATTCAACAGTGCGCGTTGGGCTCCAGACGGGAGAATAGTAGGAATTCCACCCTGTCAATTTTATAAAGAAAGAGCACTGTGAACCGTTGGAGAGAGAACTAACCCGACCAGCCTGCGAACCCAGCTACAAAATGTACAATAATCAAAACTTAACCAATTAATGTCTTTCAGTTCAGTCAATTATAGTTTACTCAAAATCATTTTACTTTCTCTATACACAATTATACACAAAAAGATGCATTACATCAAATACACCACATGACCGAGTCCAGATATATAAATGAAATGTCCATGGAGTAATAGAAATGAATGAGGACTCCAGGTGTGTGTGTGTGTGTGTGTGTGTGTGTGTGTGTGTGTGTGTGTGTGTGTGTGTGTGTGTGTGTGTGTGTGTGTGTGTGTGTGTGTGTGTGTGTGTGTGTGTGTGTGTGTGTGTGTGTGTGTGTGTGTGTGTGTGTGTGTGTGTGTGTGAGAAAGAGAGATAGCGCCCGAGGCCTTCATTCAACCATTACTGTGACCCAGAACTCTGCAACACTTATAAACCTGACATCTATAATAGACCTGGTGTGTCTCTCTTCAGTACACAGACATGTACACACACACACACACACACTTATACACACACACAGTCACATACTCACACTGAGGCACTTTTCTGTAGAGACACTATCACTAAGATAGACACTATCTATCTTTTTATTTGTATTCTCCCTCCCTGATTCCCTCTCTGAAACACACACACACACCAACACACACACACACACACACACACAAAAGCCCAGCGGGTCAGGGTAGGCTTTATAATTCCATTTCTTGTCTCGTCACCTCCGCTCCAGTTTTGATAAATAGGTACTGCCCTGCACCGGCTGACACCTGAATAATATATAGGAGGCACACACACACACACACACGCACATGGAGGGCATACACAGACCCACAGGTACACACACACACACACACACACACACACACACACACACACACACACACAAAGGACAAGCACACCTGCAGAGAAACACAAACCTAGAGAGAATACAGGTGTCAACACAAATATAAAGACACACACAAGCACACACTCTCTCTCAGATCTCTCAGATTAGTAATCCATAATAAATGATAGTACCACCAAAGCAGATTGTACGAGGTTGACACTGTAGGTATGATCATTTGAAATGTTTAAAGCTGTATGAACCTAATACAGAAGCAAACAGTTGCCTACTTGCAGACACTGAGCTATGATTGCAGCAGAACTATTTGCAGATGTCAGAGTTGTGTAACTGAATCTCTGACACACATTTACAAATCGGATTACGCACGCACAGATTGAGATACGGTTACACAACTTTTCACACACGTTCAGTTACGAAAGAGTTTTGCTACAATGATGACCCCCTACAGACACCATTACTGGTCCGGAGTGGTGTTTGCAGATGTGGGATGTGGGTCGTTGTTTCACTGGAGTCCAAGGCGTCCTGAGTCTTCAACAAGGCTGTGCTCTTCACCAAATATAATGACATTTGTGTCTCTGTCTGTCATTTTTGACCTGCATTTTTTTTGCACAGTGCAGTTTGTTTTTTGTTGACCACTGTGTATTTTTTTGTACACAAAGAAAATATTCTTTGGTATCATTTTTTAACCAACTGCCGTTCTTTGTGGTTCTATTCTGCAACTTCATCGGATGCTCTCCGATTGGTTCAAACAAAGTGGATCTAGGGAATCAAGTGCTGACTTTCTACAAATTATTTTTAAAAAATCAGGAAATGAATTGATTCTTGGAACACTTTTTGAATAACTTTTTGATCTTTGGGCTAGGGGAAAGTATTTTCAAGTCAAAAGGCTCAAGTCCGAGTAAGTAAGTAACGAGTCATAGTGTCAAAGTCCAAGTCGTCTAAAGTTATCAAATGTGTGACTTGAATCTTGTGACTCGAGTCCACGTCTCTCGACGTCTTCCTGATGAATGCAAGTCCAACATTCTTTAAGCACTGGTTTACGCAGGAGTTAAGTCCATATTTAATAACCTCGAGGTGTAGTAAGTAAAGTACGGGTGTGTAACCTGAACATATTTATGGTTTATTTGCCATAAGAAAAATATTTTGCAAACCATACAGCACAATATTTGCCATATGCAGATATTGTCGAAATAACATTTGGACATGATCCAGTATTGTTGGGCTTGTATTTGTAAATATCTTTGTCAGTCGCTGCTAAATGCACATTAATCGACTTTTGGCATTTTTTTGCCTCAAACTATCATTTTTATTTTCAAAATCCACTGTGGGTCAACCTCTTCCTCTTCAACCAGGAGATGTCCTTATGTCCACCTATATTCCTACATCTTTGTGTGTGTGTGTGTTTGTGCATAACGTTAGCAGTAATCTTGGTGGTTCAGAGGGTGGCCTAGTTCACAGCTCCCATGTGTCTCCGCTCAGTTATCATTTTATCGATAACATCTCCTCTGTCTTTGTTCTTTTTTCCCCTCGGTTCTTTTTACAAGCTGTTCCCTCGTCTCTTCTCCATCACTATCTCAGCTCAAATTAATCAGGGCCGACTCATGATCGTCTTAAGGGAGGCACAGTTAAAGCTTTTCTGCTGCTTTTGAGTGTGAACAGCCACCGCGAGGCCAGTTTTCTGCCACCCGCAGCGACTTTGTTTCAGAAGTTTCAAGGTTGAAACCCTCACTTCCTGTTCTGGTGAAGAGGGACACGACTGACGAGTAGATGTCACATGACCATATGTGCCATTCTGACAGTGGAGACGCTGTCCATGTTGATGGAGATCTCCGCCCACCGAATTTCTGTGGATTTCTAAGTGCAAAGTTGTTGCTTCAACGCTGGCGAGAAAAGCCGCTGACAAACCTCACATGTCCCAGATTCAGACAGGCCCATCCCAACTGTTTATCTGCATGCTTGAGGACATACAAGGTGCCACATGGGAATAACACGCTGTCATTGGGCGACAACGTCTAGGAGAGAGTCTGGAGGTAGCCGGTTATTCTGGAGAAATAATAGAACCTGTGAGTCACATTCTGGAGCCGTTAGCTCCAAGATGACTTTTACTTTTGAAACTTAAAACAGCAACAGCGAGTAAACCGTTAGCAGAGCAGCTGTAGCAACAACAGTTCTGTACGTTTGTTTCTGCTCAGCAGTGTTTACGAGCACCTGACTTCAGCATGTCACCGCCCCAATATGAAGCACCGCCCTAAAAACTTTGGATTGGTTCTGGTGTGCAGGGCTCTTTGAAATCTCTAGAATTGTTTTCAGCCTCAGAGAGCATTTAGAGTCTGTGCTCATGGTAATGAAGAAACATGCAACATGTGCTCTTCTCCTCTCTCTCTACTATGAAAGTGGAAATGTGACATGTTGTGTAGGTTGCCATCTGCTGCTTTTGCAAAGCAAATATTTGACCAATTTTTCCAATAAAATGTGGTGTATTGTATTGCAATATTATATCATAACGGAGGTCGACATTCAAAACGTGTGCTAATACAATGTCTTCAACCAAAACACAACAGAGGTGTTAGTTACACTTTTACACTATGCAGGATCTTTTTTTCATATTGTATGATTTCATGCCAGTAGTAATACATATCCTCTATAGCGTGTGCACAATTAATTGATCAAAAACCTTTGCGCGTGCATGTGTCCATATATGACACATGCACCTGAGGCGATCACATGGTGCTGATCACATGACGTATGAAACTTATTTGCGCGGGCCTGCGAGCGTGCCCTGTAGTGGGGAGGTGTCCCCTGTAGGCGGGGTCATTTGGATGATACTGCATAAAGCGAGCCGTCAATCATGGCATCGGCCTTTTCCCCTGGCAACTATATGTGCAGTCCAGGAGTTGTTTTGAAGCAGATCCATTTCGTCCGTATCAAGCCATGTCTACTGATCAAACGTAAGTATTTTCTTCTTTCATTTTATTTATTTATTTCGTGGGTCAGTGGTTTATTTTAAAATCAGACTTGTTTTCTAAAGGCTCTCATCAACAGCGGACAGGCCTGTGTCTAGGGGAAAAGATATTGAAAATAGACCACCGAGCCCCTTCTATGGTGCGTATTTAGTTTTGGGGTTTAAATACCATTTTTATTCGGTTAATACGATAATCTATTTTATTTAACTATTTATTTCACTCCATATCATTGTAGATTCATCAGATGATTTTCAATCACCGGAAAAAAAACGAATCCATCAGGGGTCTGTGAGAAAACCTGTGAACCATTGTGAGTGAATGAATTGTAAATACCAATGTTCTGTTGTATCCCTTCCAAAAGAGAATATTAATTTCGTTTCATTGTAAATAAATATAGACATCAACCCTCCCAAACCTGGGAGATTATCGTCGAGATATAAACGGGCTGGTGTTAAAAAAAGGTGTGTACATGTTTAATTTACCATGTTGTTTATATATATATATATATATATATATATATATATATATATATATATAGTTAACTATTGTTTTGTTCATTAGGACTCTGTCTGAGAGACCCCGACAAAACCTCTGTAAGCCTGCATATGAGAGCGTTGGAGCGCATGACAGTACATCGGTTGTCGAGCCCCGACAAACTAAGAGTGTGTCTAGGTGTGTGTTCATTAAATAATGTTTCATTTATTTACCCCAGGGGGTTTTCATCTATATATTACTAATATTTGTCTTTGTTTATCAAGGGTTTTAACGGAGAGGCCGCAATCCTGCACTAACGCCCCAGATGAATCGTGCTTAGCAGTGGCTGCTCTCATCCAAGCTGAACCCGATTTGACTGCTGCTGCCGGGTGCTGGCCCACCACCGGATCATCTGCACGTTTTGCGATCAACTCCCCGCCGGAGCACCTATCAGAGACTAAAATATCTGTTGCAGAGGCTTCAAACAGTGAGTTCGAAACCGCTTCAAAGTTTACTGAATGGCCTGTGGACACCGCACAATTTGTATGCGACCAAGATTTTGATGGTAATGATGTGTGTATAGAAACAGTCCCACTGTTTACTGACCAGCCGTTTGACCCCGTGCGATATTTGTACGAACAAAGTATTGCACCTGTTGATACTGTGTGTATACCTGTAGGCCCTATTAATGATGTACAGTCTGGCGTTGATGTAGATCCACATGATTTGTTTGATGTAAGTCAGTGGATTGATGAGCAGGAGTGTGGGCAAGGCGCACAGTACATACAGCCGATGGGTGAAGACATGAGCGCTAACATTAGGACCATGCAACTACAGATTGTACAGGCGGTTACAAGGCTAGATCGAAGGATTACTTTGGGGAGGGAATCTCAGGAGGAATTCATTCGCGCGAGTGTAATACGTACAAAACACATACTTAGTACTCTCAATCATATTATGTCAGTCATGGAAGACAGAGTCTAGGCAGGCTCGATAATTCACTAGACAGTTTTTGGTTGTTTGTTTTAGTTTTTTGTTTCTTAGAGGGAGGGTTATACACTGGGTCAATATGGAGCCACCCCGGAAATTTTTAAAACTTGACATAGATACTGAGGCTGTTAATAGTAGGGATACCCGTGTGAGTGTTTACGATCCAAACACGCCTGCTAATGATCAGGTTTTTTATAACAACGCCCCGCCCTCTACCATAGCCCAGGTTATGGCTGAATATGACATACTGATACAGGAGCTGGGTGTAATCTCTCGTAGAGCGCGCATCCTGGCGGAACGAAAGATTGCTGTTAAAGCTGCGGCTGCAGCGGAGACCGCTGAGAAGAGCTGGGGGGCTCATTTTACAGAACCGTCTTTATCTTATGTAGATGAAGGGTACACCACTCTGCTTGATGTATTATGTGGCAGCAATGAAAGACCAACCATACATAGTGCTCATGCCTCCACGAGTTCCCCCTCCCCCTCCTCCTCCTCCTCCTCCTCATCCTCCTCCTCCTCCTCCTCCTCCCCCTCCTCCTCCTCCTCCTCCTCCTCCTCCTCCTCCTCCTCCTCCTCCTCTCCCACAGCATCCATATGTTCAATGTCTACAAGTTATGAGCCAGATGTGGGGGTTATTGAGTCGGAGACACCACACAGGCCCCTTCATGTAGCACCAAGCCCGGGTCAATTGCATAATCTCGGGGGTGCATCCACGGCTCCAGGTGGGGGAGACGGTGCCTGTTTGACGCTCCCCCTGGGGGATGCAAGCGTGGGTTCAGAGATGGTTGTTGAGACGGCGACGAATGCCCCCTCCACTGTTCAGTGTGGTGGGGTCATCCCCCCTGCTATTCATAGAAGGCCAATCCCCATTTTTAATGCTTTTGAACTGAGGCAGCGTGTTGATTTCAGAGGCATTAGTTTAAATGACATAGAACAAGTCCCAGACATGGTTCAAGGATGCGTCTCTGGAGTGATCAACCAGGCTATAAACACTGCCCCTGCGGGCAGTGTTTTAAATGTTGTGCTGCGAGGGCCCTCACTGGCTAGTGATGTACAGGCGGTTCTAAATGCAAACGATGCATACAACGTAGACATGTTTATGGAGCAAATTGCACAGGTCCTTCAGAGTAATGATGAATCTGTGTCTGATGATGCATTGGAGCTAGTAGTCACTGTAGCACAAAATAGAAGTGGGGGAGGTCGTCTTAGGTTAGGGAACATCCCCTATAATGAGATATTGGCTAAGAAAGGCCGTTTTCTACACATGCCAGTCATCAGTGAGGGTCATAATCTATGTTTCTCTCTCTGTCTGGCCCATTTCAACAACTCCTCTTTGACAGAGCATGCTAAATTAGCATATGCATCCCTACTACACAGGACCGTTGGCTTTGATCACATGCATCGTGTATCATTCGCTGATGTATCCAGCTTTGAGGCACATCTGGGGGTGAAAATTGTAATATTTCACCACAATGACGGCATTAAAAGACTGCAGTGTTTCAAGACACATGACACACCCCACAAACAGACAATCTGGCTATATTTGCACAATGACCACTATTACCTGATTGAAAATCAGACAGGGTTTTTCGGATCATCTTATGTATGTGGGTTCTGTTACCAAACATATGAAACACCTCTATACCACAACTGTCAATACCGATGCAATGTATGTTTTACAGAGTGCCATAAGCACCCTGGCTCAACAATCAAGTGTGACGGGTGTAACCGCATATGTAGATCACAACATTGTTATGACCAACACAAGCTTCCAGAAGCTGTTCATAGGATCATCCCCTGTGATACTATGAAATACTGTGACATGTGTGGTAAAACGTACAAGGCCGGTAAAAAGACACACACATGCCCCTCCCCTATCTGTTCACACTGTAGGGTGCCGATGTTGGAGAGCGATGTGACACATGAATGTTTTATTCAGCCCCAGGAGAAAAAAGATGTGGAAACGAAGTACATTTTTTTTGATTTTGAGACTCGTTATCATAATGGCAAGCATGAGGCAAATTTTGTGTGTGCGATGGATATGGATGGGAACAAGTTTTGTTTCAACACCTTGAACTGTGTCGATGCGTTTGTGAAGCGTTACAGAATGCCAAAGTACAGAGGTTACACATTCATAGCACATAATGCCTCCGGCTTCGACAACTATCTCCTGCTGGAGTACTTTGTTCAACAACAGATTACACCGGAGGTGATAATGAGGGGGAGTCGGGTTATTCTGATGCATGACAAGGGTTTACAACAGCGCTGGATTGATTCATTCAGCTTTCTCCCCATGAGTTTAGCAAAAACCCCTGCAGCTCTGGGGTTCGAGGATCTGGTGAAAGGATATTTCCCTCACAAATTCAACACTAGGGCGAGAGAGTATTACATAGGAAGATACCCCGCCCCCTCTTACTATGGCTACAACGAGATGGGTGACAGTGCCAAAACCTCCTTCAGGAGCTGGTATGACACCGTTTGTGACAAAACATTTGATTTCCAGGCAGAGATCAGACTCTACTGCGTGAACGATGTAGCAGTGTTGCGCCGAGCGTGCACTATTTATCGCGAGTCTTTTCTGGAGTGCACACAGCTTGACCCATTTGCATTCACCACACTGGCTTCTAGTTGTATGGGGGTGTTCAAGACCCTGTTTCTCCCCCTAGACACTGTGGCTCTAACGTATGAAGGTGCATACATGCCCCAGAACAAGGCATACTCAGATGTCTCGATACAGTGGCTTGAATATGTGGCACACACAAAGAGCGTCACAATCAGGCATGCGCTCAATCATGGTGAGCAACGGTTTCCCCCGTTCTATGTGGACGGCTTTAATGCAGACACAAACATCTGCTACGAATTTGCAGGGTGTTTTTTCCACGGATGTGTCAAATGTCACGTGCCATCTGCTTTGAACCCCGTCACCAAGGTCACCTACGGCCAGCAGTACAGGGCGTTCATGGACAAAATACACGCTCTGCAAAATAAATATCGTCTGCGGGTTGTTGTGATGTGGGAGTGTGAGTGGACAGCATTAAAGAAATCCCATCTGGCTGTGCAGATATTCATGTCTACGTACAAGATGCGGGTCCGGCTCAATCCTAGAGAGGCGCTCTTTGGGGGGCGTACAAATGCCTTGAAGCTACACCACCAGGCTGGTGATGATGAAAAAGTCAGATACTATGACTTCACAAGTCTGTATCCGACTGTTCAGGCCACAAAACAGTACCCCGTTGGACATCCCCAGATTATCTTTAGGGATTTCGATTCCATAGATAATTATTTTGGGTTTATCAAGTGCACGGTGCTCCCCCCAAAAGGTTTGTACCACCCCGTCCTGCCATACAGGTGTCACAACAAACTAATGTTCCCCTTGTGCTGCACGTGTGCTGAAGATTTGAACCAGACGAGTGCATGTGCACACAGTGACAGAGACAGACAGCTGTCGGGTGTGTGGGTCTCTTTCGAGCTGCAGAAGGCTGTTGAAAAGGGTTACCAGATTGTGTCCATGGATGAAGTGTGGCATTTCCCCCGCACCACAGACACATTGTTTCAGGGTTATGTCAAGACATTTCTCAAGTGTAAGCAGGAGGCCTCTGGCTACCCTGGACATGTCAAAACACCTGCTGATCAGGAGAAGTATGTCGCTGACTATTTCGAAAAGGAGGGCATTAAGCTTGACCCCAGCAAAATCAAGGTCAACAAAGCAATGAGAAGTTGTAATAAACTACTCCTAAACTCTTTGTGGGGCCGGTTTAGCATGCGGACCAATATGCCATCCTGTGAACTGATCACTGACCCCAACAGATTTATGCAGCTCATGTTTAGCGATGATTTCGATGTGCGACAGTTCTGTTTTATTTCTGACGAGCTAGCACTGGTGCAGTGGTGTTACGCTGATGGTCGGGCCTCACGCATAAAAGATGTAAATGTGTTTATAGGAGCCATGACAACGGCCCACGCGCGGTTGGTGCTTTATGATCTGTTAGATACGCTGCAGGAGAGGGTGTTGTACTGCGACACAGACAGCGTTGTATTCACATCACGGGAGGGTGACAGGGTCCCGCCCCTCGGCTCGTATCTTGGTGACTTGACAGACGAAATAAACAACGGGGATGTGTGTGGTCTCCCTGAGGAAGACTACATCACAGAGTTTGTATCGGGGGGTCCAAAGTGTTATGCATACAACACGAAACACGGCAAAACACAGGTAAAGTGCAAAGGGGTGACATTAAACGCCAAAAATGCCGCAGTTGTCACCCCTGAGGCACTGACTGGTCTAGTCCATGCATTTGTAGCCAATCAGAACACCAATGCACACATGATGACTGTGTCTGACAACATCACCAGGGATAAGAAGAAGTTCCATCTTAAAAATGCGTCAGTTTTGAAGAAAGTCCAGGTGGTGTACAATAAGCGCAGAGTGTTGTCTGATTACACCACCCTCCCCTATGGATACTGATCAGGGCTTTGATGTGAGGCTACAACATCCATTTAGTTTAGTGGTGAGCGGTCCCTCAAACTGTGGTAAAACATTCTTTGTCAAGGATATTATCGAAAATGCATCGCGGGTTATTTCACACAGTTTTGATAATGTAGTTTACATTTACTCCTGCTGGCAGCCTTTATATGATCAACTCCTTAAAATAAGAGATATCAAATTTGTAGACGGTTTACCCGAGTCTCTGTGTGACGACGTACTGCTCCCTCCAGACAAAAACAACTTGCTCATCATAGACGACTTGATGAACGATGCCAGTAATAACATAGAAGTTCAAAATGTTTTTACCAAATATGTACATCATAGAAATCTCAGCTGTATATATTTAGTACAAAATTTATTTATTCAAGGTAAAGCTAGTCGTACTATTAGTTTAAACACAAACTATCTCATTTTGTTTAAAAACCCCAGGGATAAATACCAGATTACACTATTGGCTAGACAGATGTTTCCAGGTAATACTAAATATTTTCTAGAAGCGTTTAATGATGCCACCGCCCCCTCTTACGGATATCTCCTCATAGATTATAAAGCAAAGACCCCTGATTATTTGAGACTCAGAACAGCCTTGCTATCAGAGCACCCGGTTGCATACATCCCTAAAAAACAAAAGAGGTAACAATGTCGTCCCGAATGCAGAGGAATTTGTCTCTGCTGGAGTTGATATATAAGGCGTCGCCGAGAGTGCGAAAGGTCATTGTGAGTAATGCAGACGCAGACTTTATTAACTCTCTGTGTGAGATAGCTCTCAACGTGTTGAGAGGTAATATTCCTTTGACTGACAAACAGTACAAGCTTTTAAGGAAGAGGAAAGCTCTTATCAGACAGGTTGCTGATAAAAAAGTAAAACTTACAAAGAAGAAAAAAACCCTCAACCAGACAGGAGGATTTTTACTGCCACTATTAGGGGCCGCTATTCCATTTATAATTAGCCTCATCAACAGAGGGAGGTAACAATGGAGCACACCCAAAAAATGTTTTTGGTACCCCAGAATCAGATGGATGCCTTAAAGCTACAAACACAGCATCCCCAGCAGCAGCAGCAGGACCAAAACACTGGTTCTATAAGACAAGTGGTGCAAAATGAGCTTGATAGAGCCATGACCGATGTATTGAAACTGCCTGATACAGACATGTATGAGAAGGCTAAAAAATATGCGGGTATTTTACAGAGATACCTGACTATGGTGAGACAGGGTGAACGTGAAAAGAACGTGTTGACCTTATCACTGCCCTCCGATGAAAGTAGTGGGCTCTCAACCCCTCTCGTTTCTCAGGGTGATAATGATGTGTCTCAAAAGGGTCTGGTGGTAGGGGATGTTATAAAACACATGCCTAAAAAGAGCAAGAAAAATGCTCAATACATTTTGGATGCCTTAACGCATGCTAAAAAAACTATCTCATGGTCTGAACAGGGGGAAATGATCGCTGGTAATCACAGGGTCAGAGGATCGCATCTGTATGATTTGGTGAAAAGTGTCACTGCTTCACATAATGTTTTAGACAGTTCTAGACCTACAGGGTGGAGGATTTTTTTTAAAACATTAGCGGATATAAATGTACCGTTATCAGCCGTCCCCAACACAACGGTACGTAGGGCCATAGCCGAATATAAAATTGTTAATGATGATGATGATGATAGTACACATTCGGGTGAGGAGCGTTTTACACCTAGGGGTAGAGGGGTCCGGCCTCTAGATGCCTCACACGGGCATAGCACCCCAAAATCAAAAAGGAGGAGGAAGAGGGGGGGTGATTCATGGGAGGGTTTTTGATTATTTTTTTTTTTGATTATTTTTATGGAATTATACCTATCTACACCAGTGTGCCATATCGAATGTCAGACCTATTGATTGTATTTTGTATTTTTTTCCCCATCTATACTGAACAGCATTGAATGTACAAAGCCTGTCACTGGTGTGTGTGTGTATTGTGGTAGAATATTTCTATGTTGATCGGGAGAAGAGAGTTTTGTTCACAAAAAAAAAACAGCCACACAGTCAGTGCCTGTGTTGGAAGCTTCACCATCGTACAGAAACATCACATCCTTTAAGCAAACACAGGTTCACGCCTTCAGATAAATCATAGACGGAGAGTAGATTTTGTTTACAGACTAGTTGTCGCACTTATCTGGACTTATGCCAGGTATGTTCAACTCGGAACTAGTTTATGGTTTTATGGCCTGCCCCAAATGCATCACATAGACAAAAGGTGAGACCTTCACCTTTCGTTCTTGTGTGGGAGCGTGTGAGCCGTTCGAAACAAAACCAGACACTAGACTCATAAATTGATTGTCTACTTTGCAGGACTGCTGCGTTTTATCAGTTTCTCCTCTCTCTTTCAGTTGTTCATCTGTTAAAAAAATATATTTTTTCCCATTACAGTATTCCCTGCAAACATGTGAATAAAAACGCCTTTCTTTGATGATGATGTATTCCCTGCATACATGTGAATAAAAATGCTTTTCTTTGATGATGATGATGATGATGTTGTATTCCCTGCAATCATGTGATTAAATAATTTTCTTTACACATAAAGATGGCTTCTATTTTTTATTTATTTTTCTCAACAGTTCTACTTGTTACATCAGAGAGCACATTGTACACAGGTAAAATGATCCCCGCAGCACACAGCAGGTTGTACTCTGTTAACAAATCGGGTAACCATTGCATCATTATTAACAGGATTATTACCATACAGGTCTAACACACATGCATAAGACATTCCTTTCTGTATGTGACATAGAAAAAACACACAGTGCTGCCCGCATGTTGTAGCAAAATTATTCTGAACCTGTTTTCTAGAATAAGATACATCGGTACAGTTATTCTTGAGGAAATTAACTATAGCCTCTGGAAACATCGCACTATCTGGAGGGTTCCCAAAACTGTCAAAGAAATAGCCATTCCTGTGTTTTGTAATATAGATAGCCAGCCAATGCTCCCCAGGCCTGTTAGAAGGATGAGTGTTCACAATCACCATTGAAGGATGTTTACACACAGGGGATTGTGGAAGCTGATCGCTTGCTAGTACTCCCATGAAATCTGTGCCATTAATAATTCGCTTTCTAACAACACTAGTCAATTCTATGGTATTCATAGTGTTTTAGTAGTAATCCAATAACACCTGCCGTCTGTTTGATATCTCAATAATTGAGTCAAAAACAGCATAGCATATAAGATTAACGGTGCGGGGGAGTGGTACTCTGAAACGGGCTTCCATACGCACATTCCCCGTTTTAATTAGTGAAACATTCCCTGAGCATCCGTCATCGGGCTCCAGATTAAAACAGAATAGTGTGTAGCCGGACCCAAAATCACCACGTGTTACAGCCAGCGATCTGTCTTTTAAATGACGACCTGTTGTCTGTATCATCTGGTAATATTCACGGGTATATTGTCCTCTCTGGAAGTAAGGCTGAAAAGGTTTCGCCGGATAGGAATGTCCATCTACATGTAGACTCATGAACTCAGTGTCATAGTGCCCAAAATTAAAGGGATTACGGGCACAGCTCCCTGTGTAACCCTCGTTGTCGACAAAACCGATTATGATGAATTTAGGGACCTGTCCTGTGTAGAGGTTTTCCTGGTTGCACACCCTTGTCCCAGCCGGGATGGAGAATGTTTTCAATGCAACTCTGTCGATAGCATATTTAGCATTCGTATGCTGTAAAGCCCTACTGTGGGCCAGTCTGACTGTAGGGGCCACAGCCACTTTTTTCACAAATATGCTAGCTGACACGATCTTAACAGCGTAATCATCAGCTGTAGCTGTCATCAGAGAGAATTCATCTTTTGAGCGCATAAATTTCAGAGAAATATCAACCCCATTGAGTAATAGTTTTTCTTGAAAAAACAAATCTGCATGTATAGGTGTAATCATCTCCACTATACGGCTTGCTCCGGTGAACTTTCCTCGCTGCACTAGTCCCATATTGGCACCATTTATGGACGTGCCGTCCATATGGCCCCCGGTGTCTTTACAAAACAGACCCGTGCTGAACTGTGTGTCAAGAGTGTCTTGTCCATAGTTCATTAAACACTCGATTATGCCGCGGTATGGGTATGTGTTTGAGGACTGTGTAATAAGTCTATCTCCCAGCATTATATCGACCTGGGAGAACAGTGTGCATCCGGGGTAGTTTATAAAACCCACATCTGTATCATTAGCTATATTTGTTCCATCAGCATTAGTGATTTTCACCTTCATAAACATATATGTATCATTCAGATCAATGTAGTCTTCTCCGCTAGATGATATATAAAACTCCAGGGGTCCTGTGTCTGTTATTGCAGATACGGGAGGGATCTCGATGAATGTAGATTTCTCGATGGATGTCTGGGTGTATGGCACAGTGAACAGATCCAATTCCGTTTTCACACATTCTGCAGATTGGTTATGAATGAGTGCCATCTTGTTTCCAGCTTCTTCTTCTTTTTTCACCCTTAAAATATGTCTTGTAACAAAATCCTGGAGCGTTTGGTGGGAGCTCTGCTACGTCCGGCTACCGATTTCTTTTTGACAGCTCGGGGCTTTTTCACAGCGGTTTTACGCTTTTTTGAACCCTCCTGGCTACGCCCCCTAGAACCAGGTGGTCTTTTCAAGGATCTGGATGTGCGTACTAACATACCATGCCCCTCCTGCTTCTTTGTAAATGCACTTTTAGTTATGTTTGACACCACGTCCCCTATGATGCTAGTTGCTGCGGTCTTTAAATGGGGCTTGGCTAGGCTGAACCCCCGTTTTAACAAGGGCATGGCCATCCTGAATAGACTACGAAATATACCTCCTAGTCCATTACCATACTGAGTACTCGCACCAATAAATCCTGGTAAATCACCACCGGCCTGATTCATATAGTATGCCATATATCGAGCATCATCGCGAATGTATGGAGTATATGCCATCTTTATAAAAACTGTTTTATAGGCCTAAAGTGTAGCTTGACAATCACTTTTCCGTGTGAGAATGGTATATGTTTGTTCTGATCGTTTTTTAGCGATATCTCAATATCATCGATAACGCGCTTCGAGAGTGATGTGTAGTGTGGCCGATCATATGTTAAAGTGGGGATGGTTCGTTGTTCATCAGCGATATTTATACACCTCAGGAGCGGTACAGTGCTGTCCCCCACTAGTTGATAATCCACTATGTCACTATAAACATATATATTATACCGGCCAGCATGAATGTCGGCAGGGTGAGGCGCCTGAAACATCTCGCCACATACATTCTCTTCCCCCGGGTTGAAACCCAGTATCTCAGCCAACCGGCCTTTAAATGTTATGGTAGTGCCACCACCCCCAGAAAGCCAAATACGATTCTCCGCATTATCATAATACATAGAAGGGGCCCTGACTGCTGCTGTATTGAACGCTGCCACTACATTGATTATAGCCTCATGATACCCCTGCTTCAGCAGGATAGTTGATGTCTGACCTGTTTTAGAGTCGCGTCGGGTCACACCCGCATCACTTGCAGGGAAGCTAAACCACGTCCTTGGGTACTGTATCTCTATAAGACCCACCTCATAGGGCTCGCTCAGGACTATAGGTTTAGCTAATTTTGTCCTGTAGTTCCATATCTTATTATTTGGATATACATCCTGTGAGGAGTTACTAGGTAGTGTAACATAAAAGCTGTTCATGGTCGCTACTGCTACTACTGCTACTACTACGGCTACTACTCATCCCAACAAATACCTCTTTAAGAGTGAACACTTAGGCAGAGTGCTCCTGTGTTTTATCAGGCCTCCACTACATCTTTTTCTGGGAGCCATGAGTTAAACTTCTCGGGCCAACCCAGCCATTTTACATGGACCATTTTTTTACCCTTGGTCCCTTTTCTAGATAATATTTTTTCTATTTTAAACACCTTGTTTTTACCAATGATTACTTTTTGTAACTCCTTCTCATAAAATGTCCCACTCACAGTCTCTCCCGTGCAATCTGATAATTTATAAACAGGAGGCTCTCTGGCTATGCACTTTGATACTGTAAAATGTTCATCAGTAAATGTTTGCTTATATCCTTTCCTAAACACTCCTCTGAGTTTTGATACTCGCACTGTATCCCCCTGATTAAATTTAAAGATCACAGTCTTCTGGGGCTTGTCCTTGTACAAGTGTTTGAAGACCATTTTTTCATTGTCTCTATTTACAGCCGCTGGGGACATCTTTATCGATCTATGATACGTGTTGTTATAAGCTTTAGCCAGATCCTGAACAACATCAACATATCTGCGTGAATTAACAGACGTCAGATATCTCCACATGCGCGTCTTGAATGTTCTGTTAAAGCGCTCCACCACGCTGGCCTTAGTCTCATTCGATGTTGAAAAATGCGTAATTTTATGCAGGGTCAATAGCTGTTGAAACTGCTTATTATAAAACTCTGTACCATCATCTGTTTGAAGTTTCATCGGTACACGCCCCTCGCTCAGAATGTCTTTAAAAGCCTTTGTAACAGATGACCCCGATTTGTTGGCAAGACATCTAACCCAGGCATATTTTGAAAATACATCGATACACATTAATAAATATCGAACATGATCGTTTTCCTCTGTATATTCACCCATATCAACTAAGTCGATCTGAAACTGCTTGTCAATACCGTTAACCAAAACCCTATTCCGAGGAAAATGTATGGCCGCCTTGGCATGGAGTGTGTACACATCTTGGGCTAATAAAAATCTGTTAACCACAGACAGTGAGGGAGTCGCTCCAGTGCATTCTCTGACGGCCTTACGAAGATTATCCACACTGCCCAGGCCTCCTGGATGTGCTGGATCATAATATATCTTGTGTAGCATACTATCCATGTTGGAACCAAAAGTGTAGAATGACAACGCCGTCTCTGTTACAACATATTTTATTCAGTAACATTGTACAAAAATACACCCCAGATAGCAATAGTGTGCAAAATAAAAAAATCACATAAACACACACACCTAAAATAGTACGAAAAGGATCCCCTTTTTATTTTACTCATGGTGACCCCGCCCAATCCCTCCACAGATGGTTTAGCAGAGCTACTTTGTAGTCGTCGGGGGATAGCTCAACATCATACATTTTTAAGCATTCTTCGAAGACATCAGCGTCATGTGATTTCATGTCGTGGATCACACGCTCTGCAACCCCATGGATACGGTCACCGCTGGCCTGGATGTCGATGATGCGCAGATGACGTTGTATGGCTGGTATAAAACGATCGCTCCATAGGCGGTCCTTCAGATCCTCAATATTACTTTCATAGTAACCCTCAGTGACGGGCCACATACACTCGTGTTGTTTCTGACTGGGGTGATTAACCTGACATCCATTGCAGTTCTCCTCCCTGTATTTGCCAATAACCCTCTCCAACAGAAATAGAACACTCCGTTTAACCTCATCTAGGAACGTCACACACGCCACAGCTGGTATCAGAGTCTCATCATCCTCGTCATAGGGGTTTGCTGCTGCTGCTGCTGCTGCTATAGCTGCATTAGCTGATACTATTGCTAAGGTCTTGGGTGTGCTCATCACGGGTGGAGAAGGAGAGGGAGGAGGCGAGGGAGATGCCCCCGCACTTGTGTCCAGATGCATATCAATGACGGGGAATGCCTCCAGGTGGGTCCTCCTCCTCCTCACACCCCATATCGGATGAGGAGGAGTGACACACGATCCGTATGTAGGGGATTCCATGTCTGCTGCTCTGGAGGTCAGAGGGGTGTAGAGCAGGGGTGTCTGAGGAGTTGGTGGTGGAGACATCGATGGGGGTGCCCAGCTGGGCGATGAAGAGGTGTCGGTAAAAAGAAGAGGAGAGGGGGGTTGCCAATCGCCTCCTGTCTGATTATGGTCCTGAGCTGGTAAAACAAAAAATACAACACAAATTTCAGTTGTTTGTAGAAAATAAAACATTTTTATAAATATATTGTTAATGTTAATAATACAACCTACCATATCAATCATTGTTTGAGGTCTGCTGCGGCTGCACTGATGATGCCTTGCCCTTTACGCATGGGAGTATGTAACACAAAAGGCGTAGAGCACGAGGGACGGCCGTATACAAGGCATTTTCTAACATCGCCATAAGCAGTGTTGACGGTGTCTCTTTTGATCGCCTTGTCAATTTCGCTAAACACCGCTTGCATAGCTTCCCAGTCACACCACTGAATATAGAGAACAATTGCAAAAGCTGTGTCAACAGCTGACCGCGGCTGGCCCCACTCTAAAAAGGGTTTAACACTACAATCCCACGCTTTACGGATACTCAGAAAGATAAAATCCTTTACATGTCTGCTGCGCTTTGTTATCAAGTGATACATTTCAGGCCCTGTAACACTGTCCCACTGAGACGAGTAAACTCCGTCTAGACTACCCAGCTCGTTAAGGTCCGCACAGAGATCAGAACGGAACCGGGCCCAGTCTTTTACAGACATAGACCCATTCACACGCCAATCCGAGGCACCCCCCATCTCAGGGACCGCCCCTGAATCTCCCCCTACGGAGGACTTGAATGTCACTGTCCCATCCTGATACCCCACGGTGTACACATACCCTCTGATGCCCTCCACTCCCATCTCTAACAACCCGGGCTTGTTAGCAGTAAGGCTTCGCATTCGGCGTCTCCTTTGGTTAGGAGCATCCACAACCACATCTGTAGACATACCTATGGCATCTGGTGTAACATCCATACTATCAGGGCATGACATGGCTGATAGGTAGAGTGGATAGCAGAGAGCACAGCAAAAAAAAAAAGATCGTTCGTAGATGTTGCTGTTGAACCGAGACAGGTTGAGCTCCTACAAAATCCAGAGGCCAAGTGTTTTTTTTGAAATGCAATAGTCTAACACATATATATATACAATCCTATACAAGCTCCTCCTACAGGTGACACCTCCCCACTACAACACGCGCTCGCAGGCCCGCGCAAATAAGTTTCATACGTCATGTGATCAGCACCATGTGATCGCCTCAGGTGCATGTGTCATATATGGACACATGCACGCGCAAAGGTTTTTGATCAATTAATTGTGCACACGCTATAGAGGATATGTATTACTACTCATGCCCCAATCTTTGCCCCAAAGATCATCTTTTTTAATCCGATATTAGATATGGTATGAAGTGATCGTGTCGGGTCTTGAGCCTACCATTCATATGGATTCTTGTTTCCAGCTCTGAGAGATGTGTAGTAGGCTGTGTGAACCAATCAGGACAGACAGCAAAGAGACTAAAGTGGAACTGGAACAAATGGCAAAAAAGGGTGTGCTGCTTCAGGTCAATATGTTTTTATCATTTGTTCAGTAGTCTCACCTCTCGTCATCTCTCTTGTTTCTGTCATTTCTGTCTGTGTTGTGTCTCATCTTACCCTCGTTTCTCTGCGTCATCACTTCTATATTTTCACGCCCTCACCTCCTTTTCCATCTTCTCTTTCTCACCTTGTCCCCTCCTTCTCATCACTTCTCCTCAGCGCCTTCTCCATTGTCTGCCTTCTCTTTCCCCATATTTACTTTTTTTGCCGCCGTCTTCCTCGCCTCCCCTCTCTCCTTCATCCCACTCTACCTCGTACCATTTGATTTTCAAGTTGAAATTGAAATTG
Source organism: Leptoclinus maculatus (assembly GCA_032191485.1). Classification (NCBI taxonomy): domain Eukaryota; kingdom Metazoa; phylum Chordata; class Actinopteri; order Perciformes; family Stichaeidae; genus Leptoclinus; species Leptoclinus maculatus. Next base: position 86,624 of record JAVDOI010000027.1, read on the forward strand.
CTACAACGTCCTCCATTGCCTCTTCTCCTCTGTGTGTATATTCTTTCCACTTCAATTTTCTACCTCAAATTCAATCTTTAACTGAACAATTGTGTTGGATCTCTACCTCTGACTTCTTTTAGAATAGAAGTCATTTCAATCAGCAAAGCTGCAACATCAATACAATCATCTAAACACGTAAGCATGAGGACTATCAGGTATCGATCAGATAGAGACAGAGCGATTAGTGACAGGTCTGCTCTTTGCAGCACCACGTTGAGTTTTAAGGTTAATATGGACTGAGAATTATACAACTTTGATTAAAAGAAGCAAACATACAAGTCAACTCTTCAAGTAGTGGAGGTAAAAATGTAACTTCAGTGACACTCCAAAATGTCCAAATAAAATATGACCGTACACTCTGGATAACAGAAGATTATTCTGGCAACTGGGACTCTGAAGACCTTGGACTTTACTTGGACTCGTGTGAAAAGACTTACAGATAACTCCGGCATTTATATGTAGGACAAGCTGGCAGAAAACACAAATTGTATTTGCTGCTGGCAGGGTTCTCTCTGTGAGGCTGAATTGTTCGAGCGTGGCTCTGAGACGGCAAGTAACAGTGAGAGTTGTGGTATTTTCTGATAGTTTTGATAACAATGGACGGAATAACCCATCCAGAATAGGATAGAATAGAATAGGTTTTTCCCAAGTTTTGGTAATCATAAACTTATTGCAGGACAAAATTGCTCGAACAGTTCGTGGAGACAGAGAGAAGTTCATTTGTGTCAGAATTCAGTTCCTTCATTCTGTCTGGTTGAATGCACAGCAGCAAACCTCTTCACCGTCTGTCTCCACTGTCCTCCACCAGCTCATCATAATTGCCGGAGTCACAGTGAAAATCCAAATAGAATTTTGCTCCTGTGGTTAAGCTCCATGCCTGTAATTACTGTACCATTAATATGGGACTTTCAGGGAATTTCTGCACAGAATATTAAAAGGTTCATGAGATTAATGCTCTGACCAGGTAATCTGACGTCTGCAGCGGGTGCTCCTGTGGTTTGGTGTGGATGTCCAAATGGGAGTGATGAACTCTGACACCCAGAAATGGTCTTCTACAAAGAAACATGTGTATGTAACCCAGTGGCGGGCCGTGCATTTTCTACCTGGGCCTTCTGTGCCGTCTTACTACAGTTGAACCACCACAGCTACGGGTTGTTGTTTGTTTCGTGTAAACACCTCATATTCACATAACACTGCAACATTTGACAAGTGAAATTAAATGTTACATGAAGCTCGACACCTACAAATACACTAACTGCAGAGTGCAGAAACATGAATACGCGCATGACGGGATGCTTCGTCATTAACGGACAATGCATATAGTCAAAATCAATTTAATTAACACAATAACAAGATCAAACTCACAAGAACCAGTCACATTTATTTACAACAAAGCATGACAAAACAATCCATCAAAACTGCGGCACTAAAACACCGCACACTCAAGAGCACGGGCCATTCAAATATGATTTACATCAGAGGGAACGATATTAACTATATAATAAAAACAACAGGATAGACAAATTAACACAACGCTACTGCAGATGTAAAAACACAAAAGCAGTTCACTTACCAAATGCTGTTCACTATTTACAGACAAAGTCCATCCTCCTGTCTTTGATTACAAACAGTTCAATGACGGGGTTGTACAGTACATCCGTGCATCCGTGCGTCTCCCCAGTTGTGTTTCTGGAATATGTTTTGATGCGTTTGAGGGCTGAAAATGTCCGCTCGACAGAGGCAGTCGATATTGGGATCATCACCGCCAAACATGCCAGTGCGTAAAGTTGACGCAGCAAGGCCGAGATCTTCCTTGTGGCACTGGCACCGCAGTGGCTAGTCTGTTGCAAGCGTCAGTCAGGTGTCACAACAGCGGCAAGCGAGCGTCACTCGTTCGGCACCCGTCAAGAAGCTATAAGGTAGTACTGGGCGGTGTACCGGTTCCGGTATACCGGTTTTAATTTCTCGTATGATATAAATTTTTCACACACCGTCATACATACGTGCATAGCCGAAACAACTGCTGTCGCTCTTCAACAGGCAGCAAAATATATTGTTCGCCGCTAAGAGCGCTACGGTCGGAGCTAGTTGTCTTAGGTGTATTGAGAGGGACCCCTAGTCATGGTTATAACTTTATAACAACAATTAATAACCCACAACTAACGCTCTTTAACAGGACAAAACACCACGACACAACAGTTTGAAACATTAACAATTTGTAACACTAATAATTGTACATTTATAAAATTACACCACCGAACTGCATGCTGGGTACAGCTCGCTAGCTAGCTAGCCCGCTAGCACAACAGTCTGCTAACAGCTAGAAGAAGCTCCGTCGCTACATTAAAGAACAGAAAAGAGCGATGCAGGAGGAATAAAGAGACACCGGAGATGCACCAATACAATTTGTGCCCAAGAGAGGAGCTGTGTCTGCTGTTTGGAGGTTTTTTGTTTTAAAAAAATCCGACGTAGATCAAAAGACGATATATTGTAAAGTTTGTCGAACCGCTGTTATTGCCTCTGGTGGCAACACTATCAATTTACTCCCATCACCTCAGCCGAAAACATGTGTTGGAATACGAAGACTGTATGCGATTACGGTCCTCGGATGCTTTTTGGGGTATTTTGGTCAGACACATATGCAACGCTGATTACCATGTAATATGTGTGGTATTTGTTATAAATGTACGTTGGTACATAGAGGGTGATAAGAAGCTGTACATGGAGGGACTTAGGACCCAGGGGAATGTAGGTGAAGGAAACAGGAAGTGACGGAAGACACGCCACACAAACAGCTGTTCACTGCTCGCTGGCCGGTTCTTGTGTTAGTTTTCGGCGTTAATTAATTAATGCGTTAACGCGGAAAAGCAAAATACCGTGAAACCGCCAGAATCTTACAAAATACCGTGATACACATTTTTGGTCATACCGCCCAGCACTACTATAATGTCCATCTGGATGTGGATGTCTTTTATCTCCATCCATCCACACCTGGTCGATGACCTTTGTCTCCTAAAGATGACGATGCCTTCACGGTCTTGGTCCCAGCATCGTTGTTTTTTGTCACTGGCCATCAGCATCTGATACGATACATAAGGCACCCTTGAGTGTCTGTAAGAGGAGCACCGGGACTCCAATGTAAACTCATTTGCGGCAATTTTAGACACATTTTAGAACAAAGGAGGAAGTCAGGTGATGTAGCTGGAAGAGTGACAAAGTCCACATAGCGAGGAGGATGGGGTGGATGGATGGGTCAAACAAACACATGACATTGACCCAGGAGACCACAGTTTGTGTCTGTGGCTCTTTTATTTAATTACCATACATAACTTAACTAACGTAAACAAACATACTTATTTTAACCCAAACCATAAAGTTTTCCAAAACCTAACCAAGTAGTTTTGTTTAAATTCACAACGTTAACCACGTGTTTAAAAGTGTGACCATAGTGGAGCGTCATAGTGGAGTAAGATATCATGCAACGGTTTGAATGCTAAGTCACTCCTCATATTTTGTGCGAAATACAGAAACACGTGTCTATTTTCCGCTAGTTACATGCATACAGTCTTTTCAAAATAAACTTCCGTGTTCACAGGGAACAACTTCAGGCAAAAAAAACATTTGGTTAGGTTTAGGAAAAGATTGTCAACTACTAAGTAAGGTTTAGGCAACAAAACTACTTCGGTTTAGAAAAAGATTGTTGTTTAGGTTACAATAACTATGAAAGTGGTGTTACTAAAGTTACGAGACAAATAAATCAACGTTGACTTCTCATTTCACACGTGGCATGAACAGCGGCATCCTGGGTGAAAGATGTTTTTTTGTTTGACGTGGGCTTTGCGGTCTGGTTCACATTTGATTTAATTTCGTGGGATCGCTGGATGCAAAAAGCCTGCATAGTTTGATGCGTATGTCCTGGCCAAGCGTCTTCAAGTGAAGAGTTGGGAATGAGAACGTGTTGGCTGTACATAGACAGAACTTTGCTTCATTAGGAGGGAGAATGTAAAGCTAACCAACCACAGGAAACAATCTGAAAGAAGAAGAAGAGGTCTGGATTGTGACTGTATCTCTAACTGATGTGAACAAAACAGAGCACCAAATAATTCTGTCTCCACAACCTTCTCCTGTTCTATGAATGATCTACAAATCAGACATCAAAGAATAAAATGTGTTTGTCTCTGTCTTCCTCTCATTCAGGATGATCCCAGCCAACCACAAGTACTTCCTGCTGAGTGACCTGGCGTCATCGCGGGACTACGAGCTGTGTGTTCTGGCCGTCTACGATGACGGCATCACCGCCCTGACTGGCACCAAGCTGGTGGGCTGCGTGTCCTTCTCCACGGAGACGGAGTACGGACGCTGTCACTCGATACGAGACCAGGTTAGTGTGTTACACCTCTGTCAGTCTGACAACGTAAGGAGCCGATTTCACAGATCACACTTTATTTCACAGATCCCAGAGTTACGTTGTAATTAGCTCTAATTAATCTGATAATGCCGACGGTGTTCAATTATGTCATTCCAATTCTTTTGTGGCTTAAAGAGTCTTTCACACAGTGCTCAGCAGAGATGAACATGCAACAGTTTATGTTTGGTTGTAAATAACAGGCAAGTATGCAGTTCTACTTATATGGAAAATAAACTTTCCAGTAATGAATTAATATATACTAAGGTTTAATTTGATCTAGTCTTTGATCTAGCAAGTAATTAGCCATCTTTAAAGCTTTTAATCAAAGTGTTTGTTTTGGTTTGTGTTCATTTTTGGATGTTATGATGTTGATAAATCATCGAGGTCAGATACAATGAAGCAAAATGTGCTGATTATACATCATGGGATCTACACACTGGGCTAACTATCTTTCTGGATCTTCTCCTTCAGTTCCTGGGAGGTACCATGATCATCATCATTGGGGGGATCATTGTCGCCTCTGTCCTCGTCTTCATCTTCATCCTCCTGATGAAGTACAAGCTCCACAGTAACCATTACAAGCAGAAAGCCATCGCACGCCACGCCAACGTCTGCTCCCAGACCAACGGAGGGGGGGGAGGGGGAGCCAATGTCCTGCCTCCGTCGTCCTCCTCTGCAGGGCAGGGTAACTGGAGGACAAATGGACGGGGAAAAGAAAATATGTGACTCGTCTTTGTCATCTGCTCCTAATAATCGACCTCCGTCTCGTTGTCTCCTAGGTGGAGGTGCTAATAAAAACTCCCAACCGTCATCGTCAACGGAGGGGATGGGAGGAGCTTCTCTTCGAGGGACGACTGTAGTAGACCCTCGGCGTGGTCACAGACACATAACTTGCACCTTTTTTTTTTTTTTTGCTGCTGCTGCCATAAGAAATGAATTCAGTTAAATATGGTACACAGCAGTGCAGAGAGCAAGACGGGGAGGAGAGGCAGAGAGAGAGAGAAAGAGAGTTTCATTTGAAGTTTGTTTGAAATTGAAATCTGAAACGGACGGGCGCTGAGAGAGGAAGTGACAGAGAGGGCAGGAAACCATGCGGACAAAGTTCATTCAGCCTGCACGGCTGAGCACCAACTGAACACTCTTCTGTTAGAAAAACAGGCTTTAATGAACAGTCACTCACCTGGATAAGGGACACACACACACACACACACACACACACACACACACACACACACACACACACAACTGGGTGTTGCTGGTAGGCAATGCTGCTTCCTCAGCTTGAATGAAACAGACACTCACCATTAAATGACTCTGTGCATAGAGCCTATACAGTACACACACACACACACACACACAGAATTACCTGGTAACATCACCTATTGCACTTGTGAGGAATGATTCATCAACATACGGACATCTAGGAA